>JABUIW010000137.1:1429626-1442323 GCA_013363375.1 Menidia beryllina | reverse complement strand
ACTGTGTTTGTCTCCTATATCATATATTTAACTGATTTTTTTTATCCAAAGAACCAATGATTTATGAAGGAAAATCATTGAAATTAACAAGGTTGCCCAAACTTTTGCAGACCACTGTATGTATTGGCAAATTTATTCAGTACTTAGTGTAATTGTAGAATGTTTTTTGTTTACATATGTTTGGATAGACATGAAAAGAAACACAAGATGTAACGAAGCATACAGAGTTGTACTGGCATCATGAGATGGTCTGCTATCGCGATGTCCATGGGTCTTAATAACTTGCTGTGACTGCTTATGTTTCTGCAGTGTTTCCTCATCAGCATCAACATGAGTTTCTCGCCTCATCCTCCTCTTCCCCTCGGATGCAATGGCGTCCAGGAACAGAGGGATCTCAGGGATAAAAAACGCAATAGAATTGCCATGGAGTTGGTGAAGACAGAGCAACACTATTGCCAACAGTTACAGCTTGTAACCACAGTATGTACCGTGTGTGTGTGTGTGTTATAAAGTAAACACAACAAACTTGCACTGCAAACAAATTGACCAGACTCAGTGAATATTTTCGTGCAATTAAACTGTTCTCTCTGCTCTCTATATAGACAAGTGAGCAGTGCTGACCAACATTTCATTGTGGTAATTTATAGATATTATTTTGCATTATATTAATTTTCATCAAATTCCTTTTAATTAAGATCGTAACTTCTAATCTCAACAATAATGTTATCCCATTGTTGAATGTCGAGCAGTGTAAAATAAGCATGGCTTGATCAGTATTGGACTGAAAGAGTCCAGATGCTTGCTTAAATACTGCCTTGGATTTTGTATTTCTCAACAATTTATTTCATGTGAATGATTAAATATATTGACATTTGATATCTTTGGCTAAACATAGTTATTGGGTAAGCATTACAAGTAAATAGATTAGGATACAGTCGTATATCAGCTTATTTTCATCCTTAGTTATGCTTACATGAGATGGATTACCCAACATAAATGAAAAGGGAGGTATGTTATTGTCTTAAAAATGCTACTGGGTAATCATTTTGAGTACATGTTAGCAGAATTATAATGCTTTAATTTTTTCTAGCATGTAAAACTGATCAAAAGCATTTACTCCAAGTGGATGCAACACATTTATGAATTAGTTTTGGATGTCTCTTGGAAAGACTTGCCCTTTACCCCAGCAGCACTTCAATTTGTTATTGTTTCTCATAGTACTTTGTGGAGATCTTGAAGGCCAAAGAAACCCTACGACAGGACATTAGAGAAGGAATCTTCAGCTCAATAAAAGACATTCTTTCTGCAAACCAGTAAGTATTATTTTAAGAATTAAAATAACAATGCAATTGTTGTTCTCTCAAGATAACCCTTTGTTCATATATATATATATATATATATATATATATATATACTGTAAGTTATCTCTGAAAATATCATTAGATATTGGAATTTTGTGTCAATTTGTATGTGGTGGGGTACTTCCTCTAAGCTTAGATAAGAAGCTCCTTCACAATTGTCAACACCTTCAGCCAATTGACTATATGTTACTGAAACGTGTCTGAGAAGCCTAACAGCTGCTTTCCTCCTGCCTTGAAACAGTTATTTTGTTCTTTAGTTCACCAGGTGTGTTCTCTCTACAAAGTGTCCCCTTGTGTCCTAAAGATAGAGCCACCGAGTAGGTCCCAGTAAACACATCAGCCACAGGGATAGGCCCTTAAATAACATTGCAGAATGATGACTGCTGAATGAGTAAATAACAGGATGATCAGGTTAACACCCCGTTGAAGCTTTGATCTTGGTTTGAGGTTTTTTAGTCTAGAGCAGTTTGACCAAAGGCTAAATTTTTTTTGACAATAGGCATTCAGGTGATAAGGTCACACCCTGTTTTCGCATAAAGGATGGTTTGTGTCTCAGTCTTTTTATTTGATGTATAACTAGTATACATGTACTTCAGGTTACTCTATTGATCACCACCTATTGTGTAGATTTATGGTCCCGTTAATTTAGGATTTAAATCAAAATGAGTTTTTACCTAAATAAATATTTTTATTTCTGCATTTACAGAGTTACAAAATTGAAGTTGTTTGTTGGAGTCTCACATGAGTTTGACCACACTGATATTGGATTTACATGCACTTTTGTGGATATGTGATATGTTTTCATCCATGTAAAAGTTTTTGATATAACTGAAATTGTTCATTGCTATTACGATCTTCATTTGTGTGATAATATGAAAAAATAATACAGTATAGACATATGAATCTGACCTTACAATGAAAATTTCTTCCTCCAAAGGTAAACGATTCTAATTGCTGTTTTTGTTTTTTGGTTTGATTTAATATTACTTTAACAAGCCTGTTTTGTTTTTCTTGTAGATCTTTGCTGGTCCATTTGGAGAATGGTTACTTTGGCAAAGGCTTGGATTGTTTTTGTATTCTTCTGCACCACTATAACATCTATGTGGACAACATATATAATGCCCGTAAAATGCTTGAGGTAAAAACACAGACTCCAACTACGTTTCCATTTATTACTTTGTTTCTAAATTGGTAATGAAATTAAAATAAACTAGTAATTTTAATTTGGGACAATTTAAATAAGTTTTCGTTTTTTCCAGGAAGTCAGATAATGAAAGATTAGATTTATATTAATACACTTCCCCAACCGTAGCCTAGCCACAGATAGTTTGCTGGGACCAAAAGTGTCCCTTGTGCTCATTGAGTGTGTTTGGGAACTTGCAGTAGAATTCAAAGAAGTGAGAAAAAACAAACAAAATCTTCAGCTATTACTGAAAACTAGTTAAAAGTGGCAAAAACACGTGTGGAGTCAAAATCTGTGTAAAATAATCACGACGGGGTAGTTGTGATGCCATTTCTTCTCTCTTCAACAACAGAGCATTCTTAAAGTCAGCTGCTTATTGATGATTGCTTAAGCCTATTTACAATCACATTTAGACCGTTTCTACATCGGTAAGGAGTGACATTTATGATATATTGAAGTTTTATGATTGTAAAAAAAATTTAAGACAAAAAATTTTTGTATTAACATGCTAGTAGTTGAATTTCACTGAAAAAGCTTTAGTTTTACATTTGACATTAGTAAAGGAAAAAATTAAGACAGACTTTTGGGACAGGATTATGTTGAGTTTTTGTCCCTTACACACATATATATTTTCATGTATTTAATTCTTTTCGCCCTGTGAAGACAGAGATACATCAGGAACAAGTAACCGATCACTGTATAAGTGGATACCGAATGGCATTGTCTGTAAAATAAATAAGATTATCTTAATTACCATTTAGACCATTTTTTGTTAAGACAATATGATTTTTGTAATGCAACCTACAAATGAGGGGCAATGTTCAAACTTCAATACAGGGGAAAACTGAGCAAGGCATAAGGTTCTCAACTAAAAATAGAAATGCGTTCCAGTATATATGTTTCAGTGGATTCGTACATAAAACTGAATGGATGTAATAGTCATGCAAGTATAAAAATGGTGACTGCACAGCGACATATTTATAATGACATAACACTGTGACATAATCACACACTGCTAACACAATGTTGTTTACAAAGTAACATTTTATTTTGTAAAGCTTGGACAATAAATGTGTCATTAAACATTATGCTGACAATGGCCTTATATTATGTGTCTGATGTACTTTCTTAGATCCAGCTGAAGAAAAATAAGGCCTTTAGACGGTTTAAAAAACTACAGGAATCTCGACCAGAGTTCAACAGCTGCAAGCTAGAGGACTTGCTTCAAATGCCAATTCAACGAATTGCTCAGTAAGCTGTCTACATTTGACTGGAATAGAGCTTGAATGTTACTTTTTTTACTTTTATTGTGTTTTCTTCTTGTGCTGAAAGTAATTATTCAAGTTTGATACATTTTCTTGTAAATTCAGCATAAATGTCCTCATTGTCTGGAAATGATTGGTTACTTTCGCCAGCTGCAAAAGTGAATAAATCTGTTTTTTTACTGAGCCCTAGCTCTACACATAAGTAGGTAAACAAAGTGATCCAGAATGATCTCAAAAGCACTGATCCAGCAACAGCAAAATATTTGTCTGAACTCCTGTTTCCCCGAATACATCCAGAAAATAAACTCTTTACAAGAGGATATTTCATGTAGCAAAGGAGGAAATGTGGTATTCTTCCTTCCTCATAAAAGTGTCCTGATTTATAATAGTATTTTGCTCATTGTCAAGCTTTACAACCAGCTATTCCATAGTTGTTGTTTTTTTTGTCCTTCCCATCATCATCATTGATTTATTTTTATTTTTTCTTCTCCGGGAAATTCAGTTGACTCAAGGGACATATCTTATTGTATGATAATTTTAAGTGGCATGATGAGATAATCTTCTATAGTCTGTCCCCTTATTTATCAGTTCCATTGGTGGAATTTGTGTGAAAAGCACCGCCATTCTGCTATGATGGATGGCAGAACAGAGCCTGTAGTGTGTATACTTATGCTACTGCAAGGGGAGGAATGAAATCATTGCCTTTATTAAGTGGCATTCACTAGAGATGGCTTGAAGAGTCGTTGATGTCCCCCCTTGCTGAGGTCATAATTATGACAGATATGGGCTCAAAAATTGCCCCGGCTTTTATTGGCTGTATTTGTTCGCAAACCTAGAAACACTGCTGTGAGAGATGGCATTAATGGGTTATTTGGAAAAATATTTTCTAATCTGAGCTATGTTTGCTATAATAAATACATTTCTATAGAGCACAAACATTTCTTGTTCACAGGCAAAAACCCTTGTCTATCCATATAAGGTAATTGATGTGCTTTGTGTTGAGAAGTGTGCAACTGTGTGCTTTATGAGCCTAGCTTGATTCTTTTGTAAGAGCACTTATTGTTAGGTAGAATCGATTGTTTGCTTTATAAACTCAGCCCCATCATAAGAAACAAAGAGTATAAACAGCATTTCATAAGAGAAGCCTGTCTAAGTTGTGATTTGGTATGGTTAATAATATGCCTAAGATGTGACTTGTAGTGTCTATCTGTATGCAAATCAATAATTAGCAATTGATAGAAGAGATCAGTCTACACTCAGGAATAGTCATCATTTGAATTTTAGTTTTAAAAACAGTATGATACCATACTTCAAAGTATACATAGTTATTATAGTGTTCTGAGATTTAAAAGAGGAAATACATGTCAGATACAAGTATGAAAACATTCAACATTTCTTAAATGATTATATTTTCTCTGTTGTATTATTGAGGTATGCCAAAGTCTTCATAAAGATAGATTAGTAGACAGATATTAATTCATTTTAAAATTGATTGATGAACTTCATATAAACTTACTTGCAAGGCCTTAGACAGGCTGTGCTTTGTTTTGCTATTGCCACCATGGGTTAGAAGTACACATCTTTAATGGAATTTTTACATTACCTTAAAAGGGAGGATGCATTACAGTGATAAAAAGTTTTGTCTTATGAATTTGCTTTTTTGATCTAATGTATACATAGTTTTCAGCCATTAACAAATCAATGAGCTTACTGTGATGAAACTGTCTGCTTCCTAAAGGAGGAGCCTGGTAACTCAAGAAACTTTATGAACCACAAAATCAACCAGAAGTCTAAGAGTGAAGTGCTCTGATGAGAAATGGTCTAATTATGAGGTATTTAAACTATGATGGTGCTGGGCCATACCATCTTTTGTACTATATAATTCTTAACCTTGAAAATGTGGCACTGACAACGTGAGCTATTGAGACTGTCTCTACAATCATTTTACACAATGGAGGCCAATGTATTTTACAATTTTACACAAGATATCTCAATTATGAAAAATTGTGTTATTCATGTCATCTACCAGTTGGGGAGTAGAATTACATATTTTTTTGGGTAGACACATTCTAGGCCCACAACAGTTTATGGGGAAACCTGGCTGCTTTCAATGTACATTTGCCTTTCATATTATGACACTTCAGAAAAACATAATGCCACATGTCATATTTTACATTTTAAAATAATTTATCGGTTCCTGTTGTATATGTACTTTTGCCTCTCTCCTCCCTCTCCACATCCAACCCATGCCTTCAAATGTTGGCACAGATCGGACTTCCTGGTTGACGGTTGAAACTAATATTTTCAGCCTACATATGCAGTTTTGTTATTTGTTATTCTGCTTAGAGGGGGTTTGTCATTGCTGTTACTTGATGTGAGTTTGGTATAATAGCACCAAGGAGAATGAGAGACGTATAAGTAATGCCCCACATCTTAGCTAATCACCATTCCTTATTCAGCATTACCCCCCCCCCCCCTCCTCCTCACCCCTTACACACACACATACACAGATGCCACAACCACTGTTTAAGTAAAAGAAAAAAGCCTTTTATCTGTCAGTTAAAGTCATAAGTAAAGGTTAAATGAAAGCCTGGATTACTTTCTCAGACTTTATTTGAATCTGAATGTTTCACTGAAAACTTAAAAAAAAATTTTAATCAAACTTAATTATTGTTTAAAATGCTGTTTTTTCACCCTTTCAGTAAAAGATTAAATACTTTTTGGTCCCTTCATATTCTACCCAAGATGATGCCCATATTGCAGTATTTTTACCACATAATCTCTAGTCTGTATTTTAAGTTGTTTAAGGTAGGAACTGTAGAGAGAAGCGTGTGTCTTGATGTCTCATTGAAAACTCATTCAATGAGAAAACTCATTGAAAAATTGCTAACAAAATAATTAGACATATTTTCATATTTCATATTATTTCATATTTCATTTACAAATGCAATCTGGTGCCCAATTGACCTGCTATGTCTGCTATGAGAGAGAGTGAAAGCTTGCATATTGTCTGCATATTACAATGGAATTACTGGCTTCTGTTTCAGCTGCAGCTGGCACATTCCTTAACCAGAGCATGCTTTCAGAAGCTGCTTTTTTCATTAGTGTTTATGAACTACTATGAATGTGGTTTAGATATCATTATTGTCTCATTATCTTTTTTTTCTTTGCTTTGCTGCTAACCTCTGAGGCAGGGCAACTAAATGAAAGAGTTTAATTTACATTATTTGAGATGTGCTGTATTAATGCTTATTAGAATGTTTTCTTTTTGTAACAATTACTTTAATTAAATGTTTTTCTTTACTCTTTAAAAAACAAGGCACACATGGCTAGTGATGCCTGTAATGTGTTTGCTATTACCAGACAAAAATGATCTTTTATAACAAGAGGGCTTAACTGGACAATGCTTGGTTTTTGTTATTTATCGTTAATTATTGATTACATCAACAATGCTTTTCACCGACTGTAGATCCACAATCTTCTGCTCTCCAGTTGATCTTGTTGGACAAAAATGGTAAATATATTACTAGTCTAAGTGGAATCATTTCTTCATTTATTCGCATTTATTGACACTTTCGTGTAGTTTTCTACTTGAGATTATGTTCTGTTCAGGAGATATAAATTTACAACTAGTGATATTTGAGGAAGATTAGGTTCTTTTAGTCAGGAACTCCCATTTTCACTGGAGGTTTCAGTGTGATGGTGATGGGAAAGCCTACCCATCTAAATCTATAGCCAATGCTTTCACCTACAAGTACGTTACCAAACATGGAGGAGTGTCTTAAGGATGTTGTTCAATCGTTTTGGTAGAATGAGAGATGGACAAACAGATTTGAGCTGTTTCATCAGCACTGAGTATGTTGGCACGGTACAGTTTCATGAATGGGTGGGAGTCAAAACAGAAAAGCTTTAGATATACAGTGCCTTGCGAAAGCATTCGGCCCCCTTGAACTTTTCAACCTTTTGCCACATTTCGAGCTTCAAACATAAAGATATAACATTTAAATTTTTTGTGAAGAATCAACAAGTCGGACACAATCATGAAGTGGAACGAAATTTATTGGATATTTCAAACTTTTTTAACAAATAAAAAAACTGAAAACTTGGGCATGCAAAATTATTCAGCCCCTTTGAGTTAAAACTTTGTAGCACCACCTTTTGCTGTGATTACAGCTGCAAGTCGCTTGGGGTATGTCTCTTTCAGTTTGCACATTGAGAGAATGAAATTCTGCCCATTATTCCTTGCAAAACAGCTCAAGCTCAGTGAGGTTGGATGGAGAATGTTTGTGAACAGCAGTTTTCAGTTTCCACAGATTCTCGATTGGATTCAGGTTTGGACTTTGACTTGGCCATTATACCACTTGGATATGATCATTTGTGAACCATTCCATCTTAGATCTTGCTTTCTGTTTTGGATCCTTTTCTCGTTGGAAAATAAATCTCTGTCTCAATCTAAAGTCTCTTGCAGACTCCAACATGTTTTTCTTCCAGAATGGTCCTGTATTTGGCTCCATCCATCTTCCCATCAATTTTAACCTTCTTTCCTGTCCCTACTGAAGAAAAGCAGGCCTAGACCATGATGCTGCCACCAACATGTTTGACAGTGGGGATGGTGTGTTCAGGGTGATGAGCAGTGTTGCTTTTACGCCAAACATAACATTTTGCATGTGGCCAAACAGCTCGATTTTGGTTTCATCTGACCAGAGCACCTTCTTCCACACATTTGGTCTGTCTCCCAGGTGGCTTGTGGCAAACGTTTAATGAAATTTTTCATGGATATCTTTAAGAAATGGCTTTCTTCTTGCCACTCTTCCATAAAGGCCAGATTTGTGCAGTATACGACGGATTGTTGTCCTATGGACAGAGTCTCCCACCTCATCTGTAGATCTCTGCAGTTCATCCAGAGTGATCATGGGCCTCTTGGCTGCATCTCTGATCAGTCTTCTCCTTGTTTGAGCTTAAAGTTTAGAGGAACGGCCGGGTCTTCGTAGATTTGCATTGGTCTGATACTCCTTCCATTTCAATATTATCGCTTGCACAGTGCCCCTTGGGATGTTTAGATCTTGGGAAATCTATTTGTATCCAAATCCAGCTTTAAACTTCTCCACAACAGTATCTCGTACCTGTCTGGTGTGTACCTTGGTCTTCATGATGCTCTCTGCGCTTCAAACAAACCTCTGAGACTATCACAGAGTGGGTGCATTTATACAGAGACTTGATTACTTAGAGGTTGATTCTATTTATCATCATCAGTCATTTAGGTCAACCTTGGATCATTCAGAGATCCTCACTGAGCTTCTGGAGAGTTTGCTGCACTGAAAGTAAAGGGGCTGAATAATTTAGCACGCCCAAGTTTTCAGTTTTTTTATTATTTTTTTAAGTTGAAAATATCCAATACATTTCTTTCTACTTTATGATTATGTCCCACGTGTTGACTCTTAACAAAAAATTGAAATCTCATATCTTTGTGATTGAAGCCAGAAATGTGGCAAATGGTTGAAAAGTTCAAGGGGACTGAATACTTTCGCAAGGCACTGTACATGATGTTTATGTTTATGCATTTGGCAGACGCTTTTATCCAAAGCGACTTGCAGCCATGATACTTGAAGATAAACAGCATAACCTTCTATCTACCCTAACTCTTAATCTCTACCTCCCCACCCCCTTTACTACTCTTTCTTCACTTCCCTCTATCTCTTCACTGTCACCACTGTTGCCTCTAACAGAAACTGACTAGTCTGACTAATGATTTTCTTCTTTGTAGATTAGGTCAGGATGATGCTAACTGTAATGTTGTATTTGCATTGTAAGTTTGTTTGGTTAAAAGAGTCTGCTTAAGGCATAAACATGTACTGACCAATCTCCATTCCACTTCAAACATATGGCCACAATAGTCAGATAGTCACCCAAATGTTATTTGAGGGATTGCCAATTCTTTCAGGGTTTTTTGAAAAGGTGAATGTGTTGGAGGATGCATGCTTAGATGGATGTATTTTTAGGAAGGCATTTATCCATTTCAGCCCTTCCAGTACCAGTTATTGTGTGTGGACCCATAGCGTTCTGCAAAAGTCTTTACAACTAAACATGATTTTATAACTATGGCATGTCCTTTGCTCCTGTGGCAATTGTAAACCTAGCTAAGGTAATTCAATTGCTAACTTTGGTAACTGGACTTTTTTCATTGTTAGAAAGATAGAAAGATAGAAATCATACATTTGAAGTTACTGTCCTCCAATGTATCAGAACATTTTTGTCAATTGTTCTCGACGACACCGTTGTTTTTTGTTTTTGCAAAATTGAAATTCAAGTACTTTTATTAATGAAGTATTTTTAAAAGAAAATACTCCAGTACATCCGCTCAAGTAATCATTTCAGACCTACTTTGTTGGAGTAATACTTAACCGTTAGGATCTGTACATTTTTACTCAAGTAATGAAACTGATTAGTTTTCCCACCACTGCCATTTACCTTTTAAAAAGTGCGACAGTAAAGTCTACTTCAACCTTTTTAAGATCTTAAAGTGACATTGCTTGTAGGCTATAAGCAACTGTTTGTTTTTGCAATATTGTTTTGCACACAACAATCAGCCAAAAGTACATAACTAAGGCAGCTCACCTTGAAAGCCTTCTGATGATCCACTTAACATTTTCTTGACAAAAACATTCTGGTAATCTGCTTTAATGTTTTTCTGACAAAAATAGCATTTGTTCATTCACTAAATTTACTAAATCTCCCCACTCTTCAGCTGCACCTTCTTAAATGTTTCCCTTAGTTATTTGGAAACAATGGTCCATCTAGACATGGGATGTTGAAATACAATTGATTAATGCAACCCATCACCTTACTTTGTCATATGATAAATGAAAACCTTCTACAAATAGAGGATTTCATATGCAAAAACAATGTAATGGAGTGTGCATGATCTTCAGACCACTGTTTTACAGGGTTACAAGAATGTGTATTTTTTATTATTGAAAAACAAATGAGCAACTCATTGGTTATCCTAGAAGCTTACTTTTGAATGTTTTTTTTTTAAAACATGCTATGAACAACCACTATCACTTTACTCTGCAACATGTCTCATTGCCTTCTTGCCACCAAATGGTCTAGTGACGATGCTGAGCTGTCTGCATGCTTCACTAATGGTCTCTTTCAGTGGCACCACTCAGTCTGTAAAATGTACTCAGGCTAGAAATAGGGAGGGTTACAGGCAGACACAGACAAAGTGGAAATCAATGTCAACTGTCAATGAACTTCAAGGTCAAAACTCAGCCAATAGGATTAAGATTTTGGTGGAACTGAAGGTGTTCACAACCATTACCTTAAACAGAATGAAAAGGGAGACCATAGTGTTGCATTTACTCTATCGTGAATCTTTTCATTTCACCAAATGTTAAAGTTGAAGGCTTTTATCCATATGCATTTAGTTTTCATCTCAGTGTACGCCTCTGCAATTATGGCTGAATAGAGAGACTAGAGGGAAAGTGGATATTTCTGTGATGAATCCAACTGATTCTCTTCAAAGTAAAGCATGACAGGCTGATGTACAACTTTTGTTCCCACAAAAAGCTGTGATGCTGGACAAGAATAAAACAGAATTGATGATTGATGACATAAATGATTTTCAAATGGTTTCAACCTCCCATTTTTAAGATAAAACAAGATAAATGTGGGAAATAGTATAACAGCAGCATAATTGTCAAAGTTGTTTTCAGATATGAAAACAGAAATTCTAATGTTCCTGTCTTAAGGATGAGAGTTTGTGAACCGCATACAGTTCTGTTTAAGAATAACATAGAAATGAGTTGCTTTTATGCTAGAACCTGATTGCTTTTACTTGTAAAATGCAGATAAATTTCCTGCGTAAGAATATTTAAATATTATTGTTGTTAGCAGTATTCAGACTATTTTTCTTATTTGTTGCTTAGTATAAGTAATCTTAATGCAAAGGGTTAATTCCGGTCTCAAGCTAAGAGACATCCTTATGTGTTTATATAATGATGATAATATTATACAATATATTTGAGGTGCCTTTCAGGACACTTGCAAAAAAAAAGAAAAGAAATCAGGAGACAAATAAAATGCACTCAGCGCGCTGGGGAGGGAAAATAAACAGGGGAAAAATATATTTTTTTATAGTAAATAATAAATATTTATATTTATTATTTATATCTATTATTTGAACAGATTAGTTTTTAGTCAGGATTTAAAAAATTCTCTCTTACTCAGTGTACTGCTTTTTGTTTCACAACATATTACAAGGCACTTCTGAAAATGTTTATGTGAATGGAAAAAGGCACCATAAAGTACATTTTAGAAACTAGAAAAGGTTGAAAAGAAGTCAAAGTGTGGACCATTTAGACATTTCCAGAGGTTTATATTTGCCCTGATGACCCACCAATTATTCCCAATATTTCACTTTTTGAAATGAAGGGCAGGGCTTTTTAATTGATGGAGCAACTGTGGCCATAAAACAAGACCCTCTCTATAGTTGTCAAGGTGATAATTTGATTAACTGGCATGTTATTCTTTTTGTTTACAGTGAATTTTAGAGGACCTCACAGACTGATGTTGGATTGTAATTAACAGCATTGTTCACGCTCATTCGTACACTTATGTTTCTTAGTGATAGATGGATAAATCAACCTAATACTTGTACCAGCTGATCAGCTTGTTGAATTCAATGTGCCTGTCAGCAAAACGGGATAAGGTATAATGTACTCTTGTTTGCGCCTACTTAGTCCTTGACACGTTTGATGAATTAATACTTTTTATTTAAAAAATCCTTGTTTTTTTAACACTGATATCAGTTCAGAATTTCCCAATGGTTGACATAACTTTTTATTATTATTATTATTATTATTATTATTATTATTATTATTATTATT
>JABUIW010000137.1:1353701-1429616 GCA_013363375.1 Menidia beryllina | reverse complement strand
TTATTATTATTATTATTATTATTATTATTATTATTATTATTATTATTTTACGTTTTGCACTGAGCTTTTCTTTGCTTTGTGCTTCCTGACAGGTATGAACATTTCTTGCAGGACCTCACTGCCAACACAAATCCATACCATCCTGAGTTTGAGCAGCTCTCGAGTAAGTGTCTTTTCATTCTTCTTGCATCAGTAATGTTATTGTGGATTTCAATTGAAATATCAAATAGAGGTGAACTGTTTTACTGTCCACTATGGCCAAAAGTTTTCACTTTGTTGATATATTTTATCATTGTGTTGTTGTTTTTTTAATTAGCATTTGCAAACTAAAAAAAACTAAATCCAACTCAGCAATTTTCTTCCTTTGTGTGTCACTTTAAAACACACAGAGCTGCTCTGTTAGAACTTTTAAGGCTAATTCATCAAGAGAGAGCTAATACTTTGATGACACCCCCATCTGCTACATCAAAAGACAGGCCTAGTTATCTTTGTTTGAGGAACAAAGGATAACGCGCTCATTCACTTTATTCTTCATTTGTTCTAATTGTCAAGGAAGATATTGACTTGTGAGGAAATGAAAGGAAGAGATGCCTCAATATGTTTCTAAGTTCTAGTTTGATGTGGATTTTGACATAATTAATTGGGTATGGATCAGAGGATATTAAGCAAGAGCTATATTAATAAATAAACTCTGAGCATCAACAGAAATCTTCATAATGACTAATTTCACTTGTCAAATAAACAGAAATCTGACTCAAGCTCAAATGCACACAAGGAATTATTTATGTGTATCAATTAAAATCCCATTTCTGGTGTGCTGCCTTTGCTTACAAATTAAATCTGCTTCTGACTATAAGATGAAGGTACATATCTTCCCGTGCCCCGTTTTCCCTTCCTCATCTCATTAAAGATCCTTTTTAAAAATTCTGCTATGTTTTTTAATGGGGGTAGTTTGTGTGTTTTTGTATATGTACAGCAAAAAACCTGTTGTCAGCCTGGTTTATTTTGGAAAGGGAATTATTTAAAAAAATAAAAATCAAGACACATTATGCCGAATCTGATTAAACAACCTGGCAAAAAGAATCACATGAGGCTTTGTTGTTGTTGTTTTCTCTTTTTGTTTCGTTCTGCATTAGTTTGCTTTCCTTTGTATCTTTTTCCCTCAAGCATTAATTTTTCATCTCTTGATGCATAGCAGCTGGGTTTAATTGTGGTAATTGCAGTGCTTCAGAATTTTCGTCAGCCCCATTTGTTTTGACACTGAAATGTCGGACTTTGGTCTAACCATGACCAAGTTGGATATGACTTGGAACAGTTCTTTCAGAATTTTCATTTAAAACTTCACAGACCTTTTCCCATTTTCAGATGTATCTAAACACATAACACATGGACTAAAGTGCAGTGACAGGTGCATAAAGTTTTTAGAATATCTACCGTAATGACCCAGATGTTTTTTTAATGAAGTCCCAGTCAGTCCAGAATTCAGCTTGAGGGAACCATAATTATTAGTACTAATTTGTTGTACAGGAAACAGTCGAAAGCGTTCCACATAATTACAACAAAGGCAGGAAGTTTACACTAGTACCTTTTTGCTTTACTCTTTTTACTCCTTCTTATTTCTGTTATTCTATTATTTCTATCATATTCGTACTTCATCCTAGAGTTATTTCGAAAATATCTTTCTGAATCTGTTCTGCTTTGAAAGCCTGACCTGAATGCATTTTAACTATACAGTATTTCACAGCATTTTAATGAATGTGTGCTTAAACGTCAGTGATGGACAAAGTAAAGATGCCAAGATAAGCGAAATGTACAGCTTTTTCATGCTGCAGTGCATCTGCATCAAGAAAGTTTAGGCGGAAGGTTTTAGTCTTTTTTTTTTATGTAGATATCGGCAAATCACATAAGTTTAGATTAGATGCTATTTTATTAGATACTTTTAAAGCCATGAGTGGAAAATCAAAAGGGCTACAATTCAGTATTTGGTGTGACTACCTTTTACAATAGTTTTTCTCTCTACTTACTTTTTCAGAGTAGTAGAAATAATTTGGAAACCCCGTTCAAGCATCTTTTCCGAAAATGATAATGATAGAACATTAAAGTCTTGATGACATTCATACCTCTCCGTATAAGATAATACAATTTTATGATATATTATTGTTATTGTGATAATAAAGTGAAAGGTTTGCAATTCCATGCAAAAAAGTATGAATGCATAATATGTTTCATCATGTATGCAAGCAATTCGATTTATGTTTCTAAAGTAAAATCCTTTTACGACTGATTATAAAGGAAAATTAGATTCTTTTTGTTACAAGCAACTGTGGAGTTCTTTATATGCTCCCTTGGAAAAAGTGAGTGTTGAGCTCATTACAGAATTGTGTATTTGTTTGAAATCTAAACGCTTTTTAGTGCTGTGTGTGTATTCAGTGTCATACTTTCAACTTTCATTCACACAGAGACCTTGAAATTGCTCTGTACAGTTTAATTTACTTTGCACCAAATCATAACATGTTATCTTAAAGTCATCTCCTAGATGCAGCCAAATGCAAGATGATAACAATACAGTCAATTGTAAAGTAATCATAATCCAATCAATTTTATGTATTTATTTTACATTTTTTTGGATGAGGAGGTGGGTGGGGGTGATTTTATTATAAAAAGCACTTTGTATAAAAGGTGCTACATAAACAAAGTTTGATTTGATTGAGTTTGATTAAAATCAAATCAAACATTTCAAACGATGAGAGGTCATTTGGCAGACTTGGGCTATAACAGGACAAGTATGAGCCATTTCCTAATATAAGCTTCATAGAATAGAGAAGTTTCAAAATTCATCAGTTAGGGAAGCTACCTGCTCCCTGAACCCAGACTGACAACCACTTCCACAAGAGAGATGGCTACCCAAATATTTAATGGAACCACTCCTGCAACAAGATTAGTGAAACTTTGAATAAAGGGAAGTGAAACAGGCAACTTAAAAAAGAAAACATACTCACTCTGCTTCTTTAATTTCTAGTTGCACGAGGTGACGGTTTTTCAGTCTTCTTATATTCTTATATTTTTCTGTTTGTGTGTGTGTGCGAGCATGTGTGTGTGTATACATATACATTTGTGTGTGTTTATATGACCCTATGATCACATATGGTTTCAATAACTAACCTCAATAAAGACTTGACCAAATCGTGCTGAGACAATTGTGCCAGTGCCACATATTAAAATTCTGGCAGATAGATTAAGAGCTGTCAATGTAACCCTAAAGATGGGAGTCTCCGAAAAGGTATGACCTCTTTTTGTTGATCTAAAAAAAACAAACAATTTTTATCTTTTGATTTGTATATCTGCATTTACATTGGAAACATTAGACTCAAGTAACTCTACGAATTGCACCAATAACTTCCCCTGCACAAATTTTTGCATGTGTTCTTTTGGTCTATAGGGGCTGTAAGCGCAGTATGTGAGGTGTCCCAGCGTATCCAGGAGAATACAAGGCACCATGAGAACCACCTGCAGCTTCTCCGAGTGCAGAAAATGCTGAAAGGGCGAAAGACAAGGGTGTTGGTTGCAGGTTAGTCCCTATGATCACATATTCTTTTTATGTACTTCATGAATTTCTTCCATCTTCCCTCCTTCTCCTTCTGTATTTGTTACCTCATGTTCTTTGACACAAAGGAGCAGAGAAAAACTAGACACAGACACACTGACACACACACATGCACGGCCAACGTGAAGCTAAACTATAGAATAACTGTAGCTATTCACTAGACAAATTAATTGGTGGTCTATCTTCATAAATCTGAACATTTTTAAGTTTCAATAACATAAACTGAGCTGACCAATAGTGAGTAAACATGTTAATACCTTCTATAGGCCATGCATTTCTCGTCTGTTTTGGTTCTTCTAAGATGTGTGGACCGGTGGCTCTTTCCTTTTTGCCACTCCCCCCTCTGGTTGTTTGTCTCCAGAGATTCTAGCCTTATTGTTGCTCAGCTTGCCCTGCCAATTTCCCCCAGGACCAATTAGAGTCCAGCTTCATCTCATGGACCAGAAGATAAAAAGGAAGCCAGTGTGTGTTAGTGAGTGTCTGTGTGTGTTTGTTTGCTTACTTGGATATGCAGGCTTATTTTATGTGTGTAAGTGTTTGTGTAGGCTGAGAACGAAGGATGAATAGCAGCTCATCTCTCTAATGCCAGTGTGCAAAGTTTCAAACACTTCCTCTCATCCAAGTTCTCAAGCCCTTGCAAGTCTGTAGGGTCCCTTTTTAGCCAATAAAGCCTTAGTCCCACCAGGCAGACTTAAGATTTGAAGCAGCACCTTCCCACCCTGCAACCTCATGCCGACCCATTCTACTTCCTCAACACCATCACCACCTCTAGTGTAGGGAAAGGAAAAGATCTGCCTTTTACAGATGAGAAGCAGTGGAGCCACACAAACATATTAAGTAGCTCTTTAGGATGGGAGGGGGCAGTTGTGAGACACAAAGCCTGAATCAATGGGACATGGATACGGCAGACAGACAGAGTTATCATTTCTTGCTGCAGAGTCAATTTAAAGCAATAATGCCTCACATTTTCTATTATGTTTTCGCATAAAGTTAGTCAGTCATTTAATTCTGTCCCATGTCTTGTACTACCATGTGTTAATGTAAATTTTCTTATGAGGCACCTGGATCTTAATTTTAATATTTCAGATTTTTAGATATTCTAAAAAAATTATCTCAATTAAAAAACAAGTGCAAAGCGAAAAAAAAAACAAATAGTAATATGGTATTTTTATCAGGTTGGACTTTACATTTTGTAAGATTTTATTTGTTCCTTTTTTTTGTTTTGTTTTTGTGCATACTGACGTTTTGTTTTTTAAAAGAAAATCCATTTTCCATTGATGGTGGATTAGCAGTCTTAGGCTACTTTTACTTCTAGATAAAATGTTGTAGTGATATTTTTATATATTTACTTATAGCTTTACTAATCTATGCATATGAGGAATTCTGCCTCATTAAGATCTTTGTGTTTTCAGTAATACTATTCACCTGTTGTCAATAAAACCATTTCTATTCTGTACCACTGACCTTTCTTGCCTTTTGCATAGCTAATACAATGACAATTCCTGCAGTTTTAATGCAAATAACATTTATTTATTTGTTTGAAACTTTGAGTTGAAATGATTATTGAAACATTTTAATGGAACTTTACTGTTACTGGAGTAACCCAGTCAATAAGCCTCTCATGTAGTTTATATTATATAGAATATGGAGAAGTTACGCTCAGGGATGTCACATATTTGTCAAGAGTTTTGATTCAGTAATTGATCTGTTGTAGTTGTTGCACTTATGGTATTATTTTATTATGATTAGTTGCAATCCATTGAATATATGTTTAGCAGGTGGTACAAGGCGTAGAAAGGGTTAAGTTTAAATCTTGAATATAACAGTTACTGCTTTGATATCCATTCAACACCTGAAAGAATTGTCCAATTTCTCTTGCCAATTTTTTCATTTTATTCTTGGCATTTTAAAACCAATCTGACCACAGCTTTGCCTGCTTAATCTCAGCAGATGTGTGTGGTGCTGGAAATGTCCTCTCTGAGCCCCAGAGGCAAAACTCCTGTCACTCAGGCTAACTACAATCACAGAGTACAGGCTGGGGCAATTACAAAAATTATGCTTGACACAGGATGATTTTTTTATCTTATCTATCCAAATGTCAGCTTCTTGCTTATTAGCTATTATATTGCTGCCACTCACAGTGGAGAGATGAGTTTCTTCAGCAGCTTCATCCCAATATGATTACCCCCCTGCTGAGTCTATCTTGGACTTTATTTGGTCTTTTTTGTTGCCTTGAATCAGTCATAATTTATTTAGATGGATCTTTGGAAGTTTGATTAGTTTAGTTTTAAACCATTCTGCAGATTGATGCTGTAAAGCGTCTTAGTTTAGCTTTTAATGATAATAACACCTGCATTGATGCACAATTTCAACCTTTCTGTGTGCGTTATTGTGATTGTGGCCAAATATAAGTCTGTCAAATGTAAATGCAATGATTATACTTTAAACTTGTTGAATCAAAATCAGCTTTTTTGTACCTTCAACGAACTTAAATTGTCATGTTCAAAATTGTCTAAGCTAATGGGTTGTATGAGAACTCTTAACTTTCTTTCTCTGTTTTCAGTAAAAAATACCCTAAAGTCAATGAAAATAAAAACCCTCCTCACCTAGAGCGTACGAGATACAGAAGTACTTATACTACACTATTTGACAGAAGTTCAACCCAGACATAACTGCTGAATGTCTTTTTGTCTTTCTTCAACTCTCTCAGGGAGGTGGTACATCCGAGAAGGTTGGCTCAGGATTGTTCCATCAAAAGGTGTGGAAGCTAAGTCCAGGATGTTCTTCCTGTTCTCTGACGTGCTGTTACAGGCAAAGCACTACAGCCCATTGCATCCAACCAATGGAGAGAAGTTTTCTGGCCAGCACATATATCCATTGCAGGACTCCATTGTTGAGAAGGTGTTTGGCCACACCAAGAGTAAAGGAGGCCTACTTAGTGTGAGTACCAGCCATCTTAAATCAAAAGAAGGGATAGCAATGTTCTAGATTCATGTCATTTAACTTATCCACCCACAGTACAGAAGCATGCATTTTAGGTTAATTGATTTTTCTAGACAGCCCCTAGGAGGGGATTGCAATGTATCTGATTATTCATTATGGTGTGCTCTGCCTTTTACTCAGCAAAATCTAGAATAGGCTTCAGTCCACCCTGTCCCACCCTCCATACCTGTATCTTTCTCATAATGATCCAACAACATATAGAAATTTGTACGTTACATATTTGTTCACTCTTGATTTTTGAGGTCAGCCATACTGTACACAAGCCAGTATAATTTTGTTCATTTCCTATACTCATCCTTAGTTTTTCGAAAAAACCTCAAGTGGTAATTGTTTTTATTGATGTACTAATTAAAGCTTTAAACTTTAAAACTAGATGATTATTGTTAGTAAATTAGAGAGCTACAATGCAAGGTTTATATTTTAACTTGAGTCATCAAAAAGTATTTCTATAGGCACGCAGAATTAAACAGACAAAGCTCTATCTGTACAAAATGCGTCCTTTTTAACAGTGTACCTTGCATCCACATCATTAACATCACAAAAGTTTTACTCACTGATCCAGAAGAAAAAGTGCAACAGATTTCAATTCTCTACTGCCTCTAGCAAAGGAAGCAACACAAATATTTAGATTTTTGCTTGGTTTTCTTTATCTAATATCTTAACTGTTGAACAAAGATCATTTTGGTGGCAAAGGTGATGTTGCCATTCTAGAGCATCTACTGTTGTTGTAATTACTTTATTTTCAATAGCTATTACTTTTCTCAATGCTCTGTCAGCTGCTGGTTTTAGTTTATATGGTTTCTATACTACAGTATATTTGTAGTTGACTGCATTTTTTTTTATTCCATGCTTGAAGGAATTTTTTTTTCAAAATTACCCTAATCCTAACCCCAAAATAAATTACAATATGATATGTCACCATTTATACTTTAGACTCTAGATCCTTAACTTTTCTCTCTTTACATCCAGCCCTCGATCTAAAAGTGCCTCAGAGAAGAGGGAAATTTTGCGAACCTCTTAAAACCCTGAAATGAAAATAAAGTGCTGTAATTGTACTTATGGGACTGAACACAGATGTGTAGGAATTAAATCAGGTACCTTTAGGCTGTTGTCAACAAATGAAGCACGCAATCACTGAAAGTGCACTCGGAACATAATTGCTTGTTTGCAAAAGTGTGCGGTTGTTGTGTAAAGTTTACTGGTGGGCAAAGAATAAAAACATATTTTTTTATTAATATAGCATTCCATGAAAATAAAAAAATGGGTTGATATCTAATTGCTTTCCACATTGAAACTGAAGGGGGGGGGGGTTGCTTCTGGACCATTAGCCTATCTATCTAATGTTGGCTGGATCTTCATAATGAGGTCATATGCTTTGATATTAATTTTTCCAGACTTCTCTGTGGTTCTGTTATCTCTTTAAAAATAACTACGGAATATCCTAGTATTTTTATGCTAAAGAGACTACTTTCAGGAATCTACAAATCTTCCCTGCAAGACTTTTTTTTAACTTAAACATCTCAATGCGGGAAAGGGCAAGATTAGTTGAAATTCTCCAGGTAGTGTGCGCACAATGGAGTGAGCACGCCCGGAGCATTTTAAAAGTAGATGTTATCATGCAACAAGAAACTAGTGATCACTTAATATTTTTCAGAGCATTGATTTTTGTTTTTGCTTTGGAGACATCTTCAAGAAAATATGTTTTTGGTTTCAACGGCAAATTTACTATTTTCAACCCCCTGCCCCTCCCGTTTTGGAGTGCTTGCAACAATGACAGACAACAGTTTTCTGAACAGTCGAGGCTTTGTGGGCAGACCGGTGACTTTAATCCATTAATATAAACTGTGTGTGAAACAGTTAGTTAGATTTTGTTATACTTGATGAAAATGCGGCAACAGTCGCTAATGATTAATGATTCTTTTTATGTACTAATTTATTCATACACAAAGATAAAAGTTTCCATGTTTTGCTTCTACAATCGCTATCAACATAGATTTCGACTATCAAAGAGATCCTTATTTTTTGCTCAAAATCTGATTCTCTGAGCCTCACAGCAGCTAAAAAAAAATCAAGATTTCTCTTTGGTACCTGCCACCTTAGCAGGTGGTAGAATCCAGTAAAAGTGGTAACTAATGTTTTAAGTCTGTGTGCATCTGTTATGTCACACTGATATGTACATTTTAAAAGCTAAATTATACTGGCGCATTTCCACCCTGGATATGCATTTGGCTGTTTTATTGAGTAGATATAAACGTTATTTTGTCAGTGGATATTTCATTTGTTAACTACATTAAATCTTAGGGACATTTTGAGCACAAACATTTAAATGTCTTTAAATGAGTCATGAACTAAAGATAACTACTTCTTCTTGTAAATGTTAATCAAATCTAGGCTGTTAGTTATATTTATTCTTTATATGCATTTAATTTTTCATCCATAATGATGATGATTCTATGTCAATGCTAAAGAATATATTTGTCAGACAAATAGCTCACAAAACTATTTTTATTAGCTATTTGAATATGTTTAGACTGTGTTTTGATAAGAAATAACAATTTAAAGTTATTTTCAATTTAGGTTGAATTGAATAGAATTAAATAATACAATTATTAAGCAAGTGTAGATGAGACGGAAAGGAGGTATTTGTTGCAGGATGGCATGTTTTTATCAACCATCACACAGCACTATGTTGATGACTATTGAATGCAGTGTATATTCAAAGCATCCTGTTAGAAATCAATGAGCGAACAGCTTATGGGAAGATTCCATGTAGAACGGTAATGTTATTAGTTTTTCATATATTTGGGGGGGGGATTTTGTTAACACAGTCATATGAGAGATGTGTCTTTCCTGTGAGGACATTTACAATTTCCCCAAATATTAAATTATTTAAGGAGAAAACATGTTTTGTAATGAGTGCAATAGTTTATGGGATGTAATCAGTTATTTTAAGTTAATTTTAGATTATTAGTATGGTCAAGGTTAGAAAATAAGTCTTGAAGAAATAAAAAACATTTAAGATTGTGGATGTGAGTGTGTGTGCAAGGAGGAGAGATAGAGAGAGTCTACTAGTTGTTGGATCAGATTAGGTTGTAGATCCATCTCTTCCGGGCCTCAAGTAAATGCATCTTCCTCAAGCCTGTTGCCACTCTTTGGGATCTCACTGCAGCTTATCTAATGGCAGAATTGGCATTTCATTAGCCTCTTATCCCACTGAGGCCCACATGCATACTCAATAGCATTACACATAATTTCTCATAACGACACATTATTGATCCCAGGCCTTTACCTGGGCTCAAGGAAAAGGGCTGTCAGCACTCCAGGGCCTTCCTCATCCAGGACCATGAAGAATTAAAGCCAAATTAAATCTGACAGCTGTAAATGCCAGAGCAATCTATATGCAAAATTAGAAAAAAAAAAGAGAGAGAGTCGGGAAAAAAACTGCTTTCTGTCTTTTTTTTCTCTCCAACCTTTTGGTCACATATGTTTGTTGAGAGCTGGATATTATTTGTGTCTCGCCCCACTTTTTCTTCTCTTCTCTCCTCACTGTCTCGACCTTCCTCATTCTCTCCTCCATCTGTCTCCAGCCTCCATCCTGCTAATGTTCCCTTGCTATTTGAATATTTTCCCACATCCCTGACAGATTCTCTTTGATGTATAAATAATCAAGCTAAATTATGTGCAGCGATCAGGCTCTCTGCTCTGCCGTTCTTATTATACAAACTAATTTCTACCTAAGAGGGTCAGATATCCTGACAAATCCCTAATTACCGCATTGCAATAGAAGAGGAATTTATAAATGCATAATTCAACTGCAGTCTACCAAATGGTGAGTGCCTAATTGTATGAACCACTCAATTTTGCCCAACTCACTGAACTCACTAATTAGAAAACATTTTCATTGATGCTACATTTGAAATCTTAATTTATTTAATGTGTTATAAAAGACATCCCCTCCCACTATGTAAAAACATAGTTACATTAGACGAGCTGTCCAATGCCTCTGTTCAAATGTACCTGAACAGGATTTCACTGTCACTGCTCAACAAGTTAATTTAACAAAGGCAAAAGCTATTCTGAACTTAACTGTAAAACATCATTTAATAAAAGGAAATTAGGTCACTTCCATCTCTTATAATAGTCTTTTAGTTAATTTGCTTCTAAAATTTTTTTTTTTTTTTCTCCATTACTTCGTTTTGTAACTAAGGCTGTTTTTTGTTTTTTTTTAACAAAAGACAATGTAGTTTTTGTAGTTTTTCGAGTGCAGAGATAAAATATGGTTTAATTACGTTTTACCAGCTTTTACTTATCTCTCCTATTTGTCTTTACTTTCATTCAGAAGCTAAATCTTGATTTATGCCGACAAAAAAGAATAAGTTGTGCCTTGATTTGGGCTGCCCTCTACTGTCTTTAGAATGTAGCTACAGTCATTAGAACCTCAGCCTACAGATGGTGCAGTTCTGAAATTAGAATGATAGATGAGCAGTCGGAAGTCATTTTTCACTAAAAAGGCTTTTCATTTTTAGTAAAAGAAAGTTAGACAGAATACAAAGAATACCACACTTTGTTAAACAGCTTTCTCCTGGAGTCTGGGTCTGTTGGCGGTTTTATTCTCCACTGTCACCTGGCATGTACTCAGTGGAGATCAATTCCAAGTAAAGTTTTGATGTGATCCCTTCATTTACTTAGCAAGACCACCTTTTGAATTAGCATTGTATAAATTATAAGTTTTAATTTGATTTAGCTACAAAAATGTAAAGACTATCTTTACTGACTCTTCTGATCTCTTAGATATTTCTTTCACTGAAACCCCACCAAACAAAAGTTCCTTATCCAATGCAAATGACTGATTGTTAATCGTCCATAGTCCAGTTATGGCTCTTTTTAGCTCACTAGAACCTCATTATCTTCTCCTTATGTGTTTGTAATTATTAAGAAATGGTTTCATATAAATCCAATTTCTGTCAGCTGATTTTCTTCTCTGGTCACATACATTGACTTGACCCATTTTGGTTGTTTTTTAAATCTCTACTCTTTATCCTTTTTCTGTTGTTCAAGTGTTTATTCTTGTCATTTCTACATCTATCTTAGTTGTCTTATATTTTTCTCTTTTACAAATATCCCATTTTGTTTGTGTCTGCTCAAGATTTTATATAATGACGACAATTAACTTTTTTTCATTTTGATTATTTGAACACTTCTATTGTTTGAACTATGTTTCCAGTCATTTAGCTAGTTACAACTAAACTAAACTGCAACTAAACTGCCATTACTCATGCATACATATTTAGACATGTTTATGTTATTTAGATAAGCAATTGAAAAAGTTATTCAGTTTTTACTTCTGCTTTATCTTAAGAAAGAGTTCTTTTTCTTTATAAAGCAGGTTGTTCTTTTTTCTGGCCATCTATGTTGTATTTCCATCGTTTCTTTTTGTTTTTGTTTTTCTACAAAAAAGGTTAAGCCTAATATTTCGCTACATGTTTAAAAACTGAGTTGAGAATACGTATTCACAATATTTCATTGCACAGTATTTAAAATTAATTCTTTACATCATTTCATATCTTATTGTATAAATCCATACTTTTTCTTTAAATTAAATCAATATCCAAGAGAATCTTTCACTGGTAAACATAGGGAAAAATAAGCTCTCTAGCGTAGTGTGGATATTGTTAAAGGATAATGTTTATTATAAATCCATGTACATTGTTCAGTTTTTTCTTTTGGTCGTATTGGTTAATTCAGCTGCACAGCACGGCCGCATGGTCCTAAATTCAGGATTAGTTTACTTTCTAACATCCCTATACCCCATTAAAAATTTGGCTGTTTAAATAAAAAAATAAAAAAAACAGAATACTTAAATCTAAGGAAAAAAAAGTTTAAAATGTAATGCTCATATCACAGCAAATTGGAGGTGATGTTGAATGAAATTATAGATGTTTGTAAATGTGTTTCCAATTGATTTCCTATCCTCAAATTCAAGAATATAAAATCATTTTCTATTGATTTATCATTTCCTTACACAGGTAAGCTTAGGAGTGGTGTACATCACTAGATTTTCTGTATTTCTAATATAATTTTTTTCGACTTGTTTTTTATTTGTTGGATGATAGTGATCTGGTTGAATGTTTCTTCATCTAGACGCAACTTGAATTAAACTTTTCACCATAGATTGTAGGCTGTTTTTTTATTCAATAGGTTAGTTTAAAAGTTATGGCGATTATTGTTCATTTCACAAGTTGTAGTATTCTAGGAATGGGAGAGAAAGAAGTTGCTGTATTTTGACAGTTATGCATCTTTCTGGCTATTAGGAATTTGTGTTGGATGGAATTATAAGGCTTTGCTGCACCATCATTTGTAATTTAGCTCTAAATATGGAACCCTTGGACTGGAATTTGGCCGTTTTGCAGTGCATTGGACAGATATATATATACTACAATACAGTAGTTTTAATCCATAATAGGGTTTTTCAACACAATGCAGACAATAATCATCCTAACTATTTTCCTGTGCCTTCCTCTGTCTTCAGTTAACCTTTCCCAAAGCCAAACTCCTGCTGATGTCAAGCAACCAGAAGGATCTCAATGACTGGTATGAGTGCCTGAGCTCAGCTATCAGGTTTGTACCTGCTATTCACACAGCTATGTTTGTAATCTAAACTACGAGCACACTAATTGACACATTCCCTGGCTCCTTACTCTAACCCTATAACCTTAGCCATCACAAATGTATACCTGAGAGCTGCTGTGGCTCAGGAGGTAGGCCAGGTCATCCACCAATGGGAATGTCAGGACTTTGATCACTGGCTTCTTTGGTTTGTGTATGGATGAATTGTGAACAGGGCATCCATACAAACACTTATACACACAAAATCTCTGTATGTCCTCAAGAGGTCATTAAATTATTTACCGGTAAGCAAGTTTAATTCCTAATCTGAAAAGCAAGTTAAAGATATGTGTGGCGCATTTGTGTTGTCTACACAATTGCATGTTATTCACATTATCTTTCTTTCACTTACTAATGCAATGCACATTACTTATAACTTCATCATGATAGAATTCGGTTGTTTAGAGATTTTCAACAGGAATGGAATCACTGTTCTTAAAACAGACCCATACTATACCTCAGGCCTGTCTATCTTTTGGACAGCCTTTCCCATTGATCAGACAGGGCTGAGCAACATAGCTCTGTGCCCTCCTGGCTCCAGCTCCTCAGAAGACAGTCCAGGTCAGCTCAACTACGTGGTGAGACTGGTTACACTGAGAGCCCCAATCTCAATGTGCCATACCAAGTAATTAGTTCATCAGTTTGTCATAAAGGAGTTGGTCAAACCGCTCAAACCATCCCACACATGGGTCCCAGGTTTTGAGCAGACAGCTTTAAACTCCAGGGAGTGTAATTAGGTGTGGTAGAAGACTGATGAGACGACGGGCTGGGGGAAGCAGGGGTCAGCTGCACTTGTATGGCTGGGGAGAAGAGCAGAACTAAAGGGTGTGTGAATGTCTACACGTTGCTGAATTATTTATTTAACAAAGTCTGTGGACTAGTCTGATTGACATTTCTGAGGCTATCAGTTCTCTCTGTCCATGATGTTAAAAAATTAATTATTTCCCAAGGTTAAGTAATATTAGATTTTAGGCATTGTTTTAAACCTCTTGTTAAACCTCTTTTTAAATGCCAAAATAATTGCCCAGTACAAATTATATAGTGCCTACTAAGAAACAAAGTTGATGCAACCATGTTTTAATTTATTTCCATGCACAATTTGTTTCAGTATACGTGAAACAAATTGTATATACATGTACAATTTTGTTTTACAGACAGCAACGTGCCTTTCTTGTGGGGTTGTGCACCTCTTATGCTTAGGGCCTATTTTGAGTGGCCATCATTTGTTGTCATCCTTGATTTGCCAATCTGATGTTCGCAACCCCTTAGTGAGGCTTATTTTCTTGCAACCACCTCATGGTTGCCATTTACCTGTGGGATCTCAGGGTATTTGTAGGTGTCGTAAAGATTTCTTTTGGTGCTATCTGGTCGTTCAACCCTTCAAATGTGATTACCTTGCCTCTCTTTGTGATCATTTGGGCATATTTATCTAATCCGAAAGTCAATCAAATGTTGTTGTTATATATCCTAGTTAGATGTATCCATGAATCTATGTCTCTCTCAGGCTTGGCATGGGGCTCAATGTCATCCATTTGAAGGAAGTTACTTGATTGTTCAAGTTTGGAACATGCCCATGTCCATGCCCACTGTTGATGAGACATGAGTGACAGAGCATCTGTCCCTGAGTAGATCTGGCATTAAACAGCTTGTGCTGTTGTATTGGAAGTGCCGTTACGACCTCATTTGCATCGGAACACAACCTAAGCGGAGCCAAAGTCACTCGAGTAAAGTTGAGTATGTACAAGTGGAATAGGGCCTTTAGTGTCCTGATGCCATCTTAAATTTCAATTGTATACCAAAATCCATGTTAGTGGCATTGAGTCTTAGTCAATCCAGGCGGCTAAGGGATTTATACATCTGATCTTGCAGTCTTATGTAACAGCTGATCACACTCTTGTTGTTTACCTGTTTGGATTTTACTCCTATGTTAGGGAAAAGGGATGTAACACAAATACCAGATGTTTTGATATAATAAACATTGATATTCAACAATGAAAACCAAACCTGGCAGTCAAATACCAAGTGCTGGCTGGGAACAAAACAGTACACAAAACCAGCTGCACCCAACCCAACAGAAGATTTGATGCAGTTAAAACCAACCAAAACCAAAGCATTACTATATAAAAAAAACAGACGAATAGAATGTCTAGTGCCACAGCACAGTTTCAAAACCATAGTTTTCTATGTGACACACAGGCACAGGTAGGGTTGGGCGGTAATAAGATATCTTTCAAAAGCAACGGTATCAGTTTCAATACCATCATTAAAAAAATTGCAATGCGCTTATGAAGGAGATATGGATAAAATATAAGATATAATTAAATCGATGCCTAAAGATTAAGTTTATGAGTGTGACGTCATAACGTCACAGCGTGGAGGAGAGGCGAGAGAGAGAAAGATGGCAAGTCGCGCACCAAATGACTTTGTCGCTAAGAAGAACGTGACTTTTGCATTCTGGCAATATTTCAGGTTCCAAGCAAATGAGAAGTGGGAGCCAGTAAATGCTATATGTACATTATGTAATAAAAAGGTGACTGCGAGAGACGGAAAGACATCGAACCTAAGAACGCATCTGAACGGTGTTGGTGCAAGACAACAGTTTGGTGATGCTGTCTGAGCCCTAAATCATCATTTGTAATTAGTCACGGTTATACCGTATATGGGATTAAAATGTGGAGATCATATTAAGGTATCAAAATTTGGATACCGCCCAACCCTATGTACAGGAGCAAGCCTGGTAACATTGTGCTCCTCGGGTCCTGGTCTCCTGGCTCCTTAAATCCTGTGCGTTGCTCCTCCTTATTGGTAGAATGGTCACATCACATTTGGATGGTCTGAGGTCATCAATACAGGGCCACCAGGGAGGTGTAGTCATGCTTTTGGAAACCACTGCAATAGAAAGGAAGTAATTTAGTAGTCAGTTAGAGTGGTGCAAATATGTATAAGAATAAGTTAGCACATACCATCAACAGAACCATTTTTAACTTCCAAAACTGGGGACAGTTTTTTAAGTGCGATATAAATGTACCATTGAATCTAGTAAGTAGAGTTTTCTGGGTTTTTTTATTTTATTCATTTATTTAACTATTTATTGTCTTTTTCAGGAAATTAAATTCCAAGCCAACAGTTATCCATCAAAAAGATGAGCTCTGCAACAGACCTCTTAGTTCTGTTGTTGAAAGTAACAACATAACCAGCAGCAGTTCTGGCAATAAGAGAAACAAGGTGAGGTTTGAATCACAACTAAGTTGGTTCAGCTGTCTGTTAATATTTAGAAAATTAAACTGGAAATTGATTAAATAATCAGAACTCCTTAAAAATATCACTCCTATTATTATGAGTTTTTGCTAAAAGACTGGTCTAGGTTGGTTGGTAGCTGCCTTTTAGTTAAATTAATTTTTGCTATGGTGTAGGAACAATTTGGAGTCTTAGTCTTTGAACCTTTCTCTTCTACAGGATCATGCAGAGACCAGTGAAGATGCTCTGAAACTTGAGCAGCAGTGCACTGCCTCTAAGAGGATCAAGCCCTCTGATGCTCAGAGGTATTTTTATTTGTTTTATCGCTATTAACTTCTTCGTCAGTGTAGGTGTCAGGGCTTGAAGATATTGCTGCCACACTTGGAGAACAAGGTTATTGGGTGTATGCATGTAAAGGGCTCAAAGTAAATGGTACACAACATGAGAGGAGCTAAACTTCAATAGTTGTATTATGGATACATTTGAGGTAAGAAATTGCATAGATCCATTTAGATGCCCCCCGATTTATTTATTTTTTGTTGTGTGTGTTGTGTGTGCGTTTTATTAGTAGCATGCATATTATATGTGGGGAATTACGATAATCAAGACTATGGGGTAACTACTTACTCTAGTAACTACTCATTGTGATTAACTCTATAGTTGAAATTGGCAGACTTAAGTTCATGAGGAGAAGAAATGAACATTTCAGGCTAATAGATTATTTACTGTCTCTTTGTATACATGATTGCTTATCTTTGTTTCTTTTCTTTTTTTTTCAAAGCGCTTCTGATGGATCCAGTTCCAGCTGTGTGATCCTTTGATGGAATTCCTCTGCTACTGGGACTGAGATCCTATTGGGAGTTTTACTTTGTTCCATTTTATTTAGCTAATTATGATACATATGCAGCTACACTGCTTGTCTCATTGATAGCTTAATTATTGAATGTTCAACACAAGATAAGCAAAGGTTTATATCGATACTAACATCAGCTTCTGCTTTCGCCTTAATGCGATAATCAGACGATTGTCAGGAAAAGAACTATACAGCCAGAATGAGAACTTACCAAAAGATGCAATGAATAAGTTTGATATTTTTTATAGGGAATGGTTTATATGTATTTTATTCACACATTTATCTGCTTTGATTTTCTTTGATTTATTCGTTTCATAATCATAAATTACACTTCTTCCATTCTTTGTTATTGAAGACAAGGAATGTTTTTTTTGCAACTTGATGCACACTGGTATCATTAGCCAGCCAATAGCCAGAAGATGCGCTATCCCTTTTAATTATCAGTAGCCAAATCAGTCCTGTCATTATACATCTGCTACATGCTGCTACAACTGTTTATTTAATGTATACTCATTACAATCCTAACATGTGTTTTGTTTGATTCATTTCCAGATATACACTCTTTACTAAGAGCATTAATGTCTAAGACCACTGTGGTAAATTTTAACTATAAACTGCAGGGATGTATTTTATGAGCTGCTGTGAATTCAGCAAATAACTCTCTTTAGAGCTTTATGTCTTATCTGCCTCCAGGCAAGGCAACCTGGAACAGATATGAATTTCTATCTACAGACTTTTCCTCATTATTTTTACGTTTCTTGTACTTCATCATATCCTTTGATAATCCCTTTTTTGACAAATAACATGTTTTTAACATTAAGAATCTTTTGCAGTTTACATATTATATTTCTATTTTATGCTCTCTTTTTTGTACTATATTCACTATAATATATTAAACCACTGGGATAGGCTCCAGTTCCCCCCGCGACCCCAACAGGGAATAAGCGGTATTGATAATGGATGGATGGATGGATATTAAACATGACACATCTGGTTTCTAATTATAAAAGGAAATAGTAATTTCATTATAAACTGATCATTGTTTATTATGTATTGTCTTCTGATCTGGGTCTCCCAAATAAACAAACAAACTTTTAAAAAATTAACTCACTTGATCACATGACTATTTGTACATAGTTTTACTTCTGAATCAAATCAGTTCAACATATTTCATACCAAACTTGAATCATTTGCGGAGTTTAAATCTACAGTTATGTATTTTTACTTTTTCTTTTTTGTTAAAGATGAATTTGAACCAAAGTAACTGATGTTTTCAGACAATCCAAAGCATGTGATGTCTCTTCAAACAGTAAAATACAACTGAAATCACATGACGAGAACAATATTAAGGGCTCTTTTTTTAAAAGAGTCTAGAGAAAAAAGTAATTTTAGATCGGATTAGACTCAACAGTGTAATAACAATAACAGCAGCATACCACTGAGGAACTGGAAAAGACAATGCTTAAACCATGTTTTATACAAAGATTAGCAATGTGAAGCAATGACATTTTGTTCTTAACAAAACTTAGATTCAAGTTGGAAATGTGAATCCTTGGCCAGAGTGATGCTGATGAAGACATTTTAAATATTAAATATGTCTATATGTGGACTCGAAAGGATGAGTGATTCAGGTTCTATTTTGGATGACACATGATGGGTTATCACTTCGTCTACACAGTCTACATTTGTGGAAATCAACTCGCTGATATTTTTGTCTTTAACAGCCGATGATTAAAGAGGCTTTGCTTGTTTTAGAATCCTGGGTTGCTTCATGAACGTGGGGTGGGGGATAAGACAGCTCCATCAGCAATCTGACATATTTTTAACTGCATCAGCTGAGACAATTTACCATCCATCCAGCGCCACACAAATTAATCTCTAAAAATATTTTGTTTGCAGGTTGCTTTGATCAAATGTAACCCCAGTAATTGGAACATAATGTATTAGATTTTTACAATGGCTGTACTAAAAAATATTTTAAAATGAGCATTTAGTGTTTGAATGAAAATGGACTTTAGAAAAATTAAACCGGGAGAAAATAGTCTGCTAGGAAATCATCTTCACCAATTTGTATAACTATGACATAAATTGTGGAAGAACTAGATTGAAAACAGGAAAAAGTTTTAAATCCCACAGATAATTCCAGTGGAAACAAAACCCACACTCAATGCATTTTAAGATATGGGTTTAAACATGTAAGTATATGAATACCCTCACAAACCCAGAAATTTGAAGTCTGTCTTATTTACAAAAATGCTTAAAAGCTTGATATAAGAATGTTCAGAAATATTTATCTAAGAAATGTAATACAGTTCCTTATTTTAGTGCAAGATCATAAATAATGCAGTCTTGGGGGATTTCAAAGATGCAACTCATTAAAGCCAAGTATCCAGATCATAATTCAATCAAATAAATTTAAAAGACAATTGTCTTGTACAAAGTAATAATGATAAAAACACTTAGGAAACCAACACATATGAAAACACAATTTCAACTCCCCATCCGAAACGAGCATGAACTGACTATGATAAGAAAAACTCAACAGAAAGAAACTTTGCCAGCTTTAACTTTTGACTGGCTCCTTAAATTAAGAAATATCATTCAAAATTCTTCACCTCACTTGTAAATCTCCAGGTACTCTGACTTTTTCCCACTTTCCACTGACATGCATGTTAGTTTGATTAAACCCTTTTAATTGCCCCTAAGAGTTAATGTGAGTGTGTGTGGTTGTTTGTCTCTCTCTGGCCCTGTGATGGACTAGACATTTGTCCAAGGTGTACCTCATCTCTTACCCATCTAGATATATTTTCAACAGAGCACTTTGTGTGAGACTGCAGGTCTATTTGTGCTTCCTTGTGTTTCTAAAAGTGGAATGAGAGGTATTATCAGACTCTTCTCTTTTGGAAACCGTTACCAATATTTGGGGTCCTCTGCCTTTACAATTAGCTTTAAAACTTTCCTTTTTTAAGGTACTTTTTGAAACAATAGTTAGGAATGTCTCAGATTACCCTGAAAGATGACAAAGTATAGTAAACTAGCTATATTGGTTAAGAGAGGTTCTTTATTCAACTTTTAGAAATGCTGTTAACCACCAGTAAGTCTGCTGTCTCTGAGTGCACATACACTTTAACTTAAAGTACTTTATAACTGAATAATAATACTCTGATTAGATGGCTTATGAAAATTTAAGTTGTAGACAACACAGGGAAACTGAGCAGGAGAAAAAAGGGCAGCCTAATACTTTTACCAGAGTAAGTCGTTAAGGTCCATCATATTTTTTGTTAGTATTGCTCCTTTTTAACATAGTCTTCCATTTTAGTATAATACTGCAAATAATTCATTTATCATTAAGCAGATGACAATCATCTGAACTAATCTATGAAACCAGATCAATGTAAAACTTTGTTCAGTGGCCAGCATGAAAATAATCATATACCTGGGTGCATCATTATATCTCCTCTTATTTTCTTAGATTTGTTACTGTGTTTTTGACTGCCTTCTCTCCATTGTCTGTTATTGTGGAAATTTGAAATATTTTGCTACAGAAAATGAATAAATGCCGGTTCATAGTCTTCACTGGAAAAACAACTAACCTATAACAAAATAACCCAGGTTGGGAATAAGCCAGTGTACAAAAGCTGTGATACTTCAAAATATTTGGTAGTACAAAAACAAATAAATTAAGATTGATTCACCCAGTGAGAGAAATATAAATACAGCTTTTAATCATTATCGGTTACAACTGTGTGGTTTAATACAATTTATCAAACCTGAGGCAGACCGTTAGAAATAAGATAGAAACGTATCAGACTTCAGAATTGAATGTTATTCTCAAAATCATTCAGCTGATGTAGCAAATACTTCTTTTGCCATCTGGTGGCGATTACCCGACAGTGCACTTCCTCACCTGACGGCAAACCGAGCTATTCAAAACTTCACCCGCCAGTTTTCGTTATTTTTTTAAGCCTTGCTGAATGGACCTGTCAGTTTTCTGTCACTGATTTTGCCTAGTCTGAATATATTTCGGGTCATATATAGCCTCTATCCTTCTGTCACGATATGCTGTTGTCATGGAAGTGACCTAAGTTCAAAACTAGAACTTAGGTCTAGTTTTCGAAGCTGTAGACATTCAGTTAGAAATTACACAGAACAAGGAAGTGAACTGGATTGTTTATGAACCATTCACTGTCGCAAAAAAAGACTGGGTATTTACTTCCTTATGGAAATTAACAGTTGATGCAGCTCACAATTTAGATTTCCAATACCGTACCATACCATTGCTTTCTTGGTAAAAAAAAACATAACATTGTTTTCTTTTTATGCGCTGATCCATTTACGTTACATTTTATGCATTTATTAATTATGAAAACTTCCTTTTAGATATATAAAAAATAAGTAGTTTAGGACACTACGTTAGTTAATGTCGGAGTTACGCTATTGTGAGGGTTTTAGTGTATCTATGGCGCAGACCACAACTTTGTTCAAAGTAATGATGAACTAGGCAATGTCCAACTTAAAAACGCCGAAACTAAAAGAACGCCACTAATTATCGTTATAAGCTCACGTGGCAGTCGTCTAAATTTCGAAGAGACTTGAAGGAAGCACACACCGATTCCCGTCATCAACGACGGGGATTTTTACTCTGAGCAGGAAGTTTCTTATTAAAAAACATCGAGCTCTGGTTTAGTGTCTCGATGTGTTTGGCTTTAATTTCGGAGTTTGTTTGACATGGTACAATTGACGCCGTAGTATTTTCTTTTAAGAAAAGATGGGCCTTTACGGAGTGGTGTTGTTATTAATGTTTGCGACGCTTTCGTCCTCGGTGCACATTTTATCAGAACGAGCTCTGGTCTGTCCGCGACAGGTGAGTCAAATGGAGGTGACGTAAATCTACTTGTTTAGTTTTTTATCGTGTGAGACATAGGGAAACAAATATGACAAAGTGAAAATGTACTTGAAAATAAGAAAAAACATCTGAATGCACAAAATAACCACAACTTAGAACAGTTAACTATACAAAGTATTTCTTAGCAAGTTTGTGACTGACGAAAATGGAAATTGGACATTTTTTCTATAACTTAACACGTTTATATTCTTTACACACGTTTTTGATTACATACAAGTTTAAAATTAAGACTAACATTTTGATATTCTTTGTGTTTTCTGCCACAGGACTTGAATTGTTCAGTCAAACAACGTAAGTAAGAGTTTTGCTTCCATCTACATACACACATGCTGTATATATATATGTATATATAATATGTGTGTGTGTGTGTGTCTGACTTCTATTTATTAAAGAACGCAATTGTTTTGTTTTTAAAAGAAACAGGCAATTAAACTTATCATTTTATAATGGAGGAAAGTCTATTTTGTGTTTAGTTTATTAAACACAAATATTCACCTGCTTAAGACTATACGTCAAAAAGATTGTGTTTATCTACTACAAAATGAGTTCCAGAATGAAAACAAGATATAATTGAATGGGTAGAAATTATTTAGTTTATTTTTATATGATTAGGTATCTAATACTGATAAAGGCCACATAAAGGCGTGTTTGTGTTTAACACTTCCCTTTAAAAAAAAATCATGCCAATGTAGATGCTTGAACCATGTCAAGTTTCTCTGACATTCATTGTGTACTTGTTTCTGTGAGCAGATAACTGTATGACCCCCGAGCTGAAAGTCAATGATTACACTCCTAGTAGACCGGAAAACCTGCAGGTTTCATTCCACACCAGGCGAGATGACAGAGGACAGCTGCATCCTGTACTGCTTGCTAACTGGACGATCCAGGATGATGGTGATTGTTAAAAGGATAATTACTGCCATGGTTTCTTCTTAGTATGCAACACTAAAATATCAGAATCAGAAATCAGAATCAGAAATACTTTAATAATCCCAGAGGGAAATTATTTAAAATGTATGATATTCGATTCAGTGACATGGCCAAACTTTTCCTCCCACAAGATCCAATTACCCTGTTATCTGAATCTGTAATGTGCCTGTAATCTGCCTCTGTTTTTTGTTATATCTGTAGAAAGACAATGAACTCATCTTTTATTGCACTGTGGTGCAGATTGGTTATGAGTTTTAAGAAAAAGTAACACTTGCTTTGTTAACAGGCAGTATCCGCTTTCTGAAGGCTACGGAGCTTCATGTTCTGAAAAAGTCCAATAATGGGAATGTGTGTATTCGATATTCTTTAAAAAATGTGCTTTCAATGAGAAGTCCATCAGGGGAAAAGGTGAGTGATGCAAAGTCTCCTCAGAATGATCAATTATTTGAATTTATAAGTCATACAGCTGTAGATTTAGTTTTTTATTTTTAATCGTTTTGTCTTTTTAATAAAATCAATTTCTACACCTTGTATGCTGTAGACAACTGCTATGTGTTTGATAGAATAAGAGTATAACAATTTCAACTCTGTGTCAAATAAATGAGTGACGAGTAAAACATAATATTTCTATAGAAAAGTTAAACGGGCCCTATTTATGTAATTAATGTAACACAACTTAAAGGTTTATAGAGTTTCATTCCTTGTGAGATTTATTTCTTTATTTTGTATTTTCAGTGGTCATTTTCCTCTGACATGCTGGTGTTGGACCCTGGTCAGAGCTATAAGGTGTCCATCTTCAACATCCCCAAACCTGAGATATTGCACAGTGACTATGATGTCAGTGCAGATGTTATAATCCCTGGTAAGTCTAAGTCAATACTGACATTTAGCTGACAGACAGTTGTGAAACTTTGCTCAAATGCTTAAAGAGCTATTGAATAAAGTAAAAATAATCATATCAAGACAAAGAATAGAGGGCAAACTTTGTATCTTGTTTTCTTGTCACGTTAATTTGCTGAACTTTCAATCCTGTCAAGTTGTATATTTTCTTGTTCTCATTAACTCATTTATTTTTTTCATTTTTAGACTGTAACAATCTAAACATAAAGAAGACCCAGTATTGTATCGAGACAGGTGAGCCATATGCATATTCCAAGATATTAAGGCTGAGTTGTTTTTAAAAAATCCTAACAATTTGTTTTGTTGCTGTAGGAAGTCTATGGCAGGCTAACTTGAGTATGGCTTTTCATACTGACAGTTCCCTGGCCATCAACTTTAACCCAGACACACTGTGTGAGAAATACTTGGTTATTGCCAGGTGTGACTCTATTTCAAAGAATCGCCTCGTATACAAGGTGAGATTATATGATACTGGACATGTTTCAGTATCTTGTGAGTGCCTTTACCATTCACCAGTTCAAACACTGAGGGAAAGCAATTTGTATTTGAGTGGGTTGACACAGATCTTTACCATGACTGCTTATTACAAAAGATCGAATAAGGAAACTACACCCACTTTTTACCCTAGTTTTTTTCCTTTGCAGAACAGGAAATATCTGACTGCCTTGAAGCAATATTTTTCTGATGACTATAAGAAAGGTCTCTCATTAGAATTGTTAACTCATTGACTGCCAGCCATTTTCAGAACAGAGAGTCGCTCACTGCCAGAGTTTTTTGAGAATTTTGACTGATTTTTCAAGAGCCACAGAATAGTTTGTGCTTTGACTATGTAAACACCGAACACACCAAAAGAAAGAGCAGACTCTCTTCTTTCATCAGGAAAAAAGATTTTGTTTCTACCTTATTCCGTTCTTCTTCGACGTGCGTCTCACCGGCGCCATTTCTCTCATAGCGAACCATTGCGTTTGTTTTTATTTGCTTACAATCTATGCTAATCTCCCATCAAAAGTGGCACAGCTACCTAGAGGGTAAATTTGTTAGTCCATACTCTGTCTAGAAGCCGATATTTACGGAAAAACTTTCGCCGATCGTCCCCCAAGTCACTCGCAATTGAAAAACATAAAAGACGTCTATAGACGTCTTTGGCAGTGAATGAGTTAACAATTATCAGATGAATTATAAAGGGATACCACTCCAGTCTAATACAGATAATAATATATATTATCATATTTTCTATCTGTCCATCTAATTATTTAAAAAGATAGGGGTTGAATGGATTGAAATAGCACTACACACCCAATTGCCAACAAAGTGGCTGGGCTGACATAACAGTTTTAAAATTACATAAGTTTTCTCTTTGTTTTCACTTACTGTTTAGAATTAGTTGTTTTACACTACACAAACCACTTGCTTATTGTTAGGCTTATGTTTAGAAAACAGTATTATTTAAATTAAAACTGACTTTGTAATCATTTAACACATTAGGGTATCTTGTCCTTTATTTAATGGGCAGCAGAGTCCCAGCTCCCAGGAGCTCATTGTTTTGCATCAGCGTTAGCGTTGAGCATGCTAATGGTGTTAATGTCAGTAGCTGTTAACAAAATATGCAAGACAGGCGGGGGCATGTTTTGATTGAAAAAATTCTGTACTACTGTTATAATTTTTATTTTTGACAATGATGGATTTTTTTTATTGAAATGAAACAGGGAAAGTTATCCATAAGAGTTGATTTTGTTGCCAAAAAAGATAAAAGGGAATGTCATTGTGAATAATAATAATAAAATAATAATTAAGATAATTAAACATTTATTTTTTATTGTTTTTCATTAGTTGATATACCATTATAATAAAAAACTGCACATAAAAAAATGTTTTCCTAGACAAATGGGACCTTGACTGTAACATTCACCCTGGATCATTGGCCAAGACTGTGCTGCCAGTTTGATGCTGAGGTAAATATTTCCTCTTTATTCTAAGATCTTAGATTTTATATGCCTAAATATTGTCCTCCATTATCACATACGTTCAAGTTTTTAAGTTGCTTTTCTTCTCTTCAGATAATACCGTATTTCCCGCAATGTGAGAACGACTGTCCGCGACGGAAAACAACCCAAAATATCTGCCGTGATGTGTTAAAAGGTATGCAATGGAGTAACATGACATAAAGTTTTGTGTTGACTGTGAGGTGTCTTAGCTGCAATCATGTAGGAACTTTGTAGGAACCAAGTGTAAAGTTTATTATTTAATTCAAGCAGGAAAAAGCATGCATACAAGGGATCAGTTGCTTGTTGAAATTTCAGAAATATGACTTACAGTAACATTTACTTTAAGTCTATGTAAAAAGTTGTGTTGGTTTTTATCAGCAAGTACATCATATTGCTTTTATTGTTGCAATCCAATATTCCTTTAGAAAATTACCTTCAAATATCCTTTGGCTAAGGTATTTCAGAGGTTAGGAAGTGTTCCTAAAACAAATTACTGGTCTTCATGAGTAAAACGAAAAAGAAAAGTACATTTACTAAAGTGACAGAGTCTGTTTCTAATCAATGTGCTCTCTATATTTTGTTCTAGAGAATAAAGATCAAGATCTTTCATTTACGCTCTTTGCTGTTGGACTTGTGTTGGTGTGTACAGTGATAGCAGTTTCTATGTGTGTTTTCTGTCGAAAGCAAGGTATGCAAAACATTGAAATTCAATATTTTGTCATTTAAAACATTGAAATCCATCAATTGTGAAAAAAAGCAAGATTTTAATTGTTTTGTGACGCAGATTATACTTTTTTCTACTTTCAGACAAACCTGCTATTTCTCCATTAGCCGGCATAGATGGGAAACTACAGCAGCAGCCACTTAAACCACCTCCTAATGTACTGGTCATCTACTCGCAGGACCACCCTCTTTACAGAGACATAGTTCTAAAGCTCTGTGCCTTCCTCCAGGCCAAATGTGGCACCAATGTGCTGGTGGATCTGCTGGACTCCACCTCAGTCAGTATGGTGGGTCGCCTCCGTTGGCTAGAGTGGCAGCGTCAGCAATTAAAAGACCCCTCTGACAAGATCCTGGTGCTGTGCTCACGGGGTGTTCAGGCAAAGTGGATGGCCATGTGTGGACAAGGACAGGTGCGACTGAAGGAGGATATCCGTTCTCCAACAGATGACATCCTCATTCCGTTCCTTAATATCTTTCTGCCAGACTTACACCAGGCAGGCAGGCTTGGGAAATACATGGTGGCTTACTTCGAAGAAATTAGCAGTGAAAAGGACGTCCCATCCGTTTTTGACATCACAGTCAAATACAGCCTGATGAAGAACTTTGAGGAACTGTTCTTCCGCATCTTAGACCTTGAGAAGTATCAGCCAGGTCAAGTCAACCACATTGAGGGCATCGGTGCAGATGAATATTTCAATTGTCCCTCAGGGAGAGCACTTAAGAATGCCATTGAAAAGTTCCGAGCCCATCAGGTTGAAAATCCTGACTGGTTTGAGAAGGAGTGCGACCCCAATGAAGAAGAGGTGGAGATTGAAGCCGACCACCTCACTGACCAGCTTCAAATCCCTCCGGTTTTAGAGTGTGTGCCTTTAATCAGAGACGGATCTCCCGTTTACATCCATGATGTACATGTCAACGAAAACTATTACAGTGGCCAGATTATGACGCCTGAACTGAACCCAGAGCACCATCTTTCATCGGTGGCAGAACGTCTACCTGTTGTGAACTCTGATTATAAACATCAATATTTATCAAGCAATGACAGGGTGCTGATAGATCACTTGCTGTCACACAGCCAGGGACTAGAATCTGTGTACATTGTTGAGCCCGTCCTGAACAACCAGCCATTTTCCAGCCAGAGCATCCTGCTCCCTATGGAGAATCCCTTGACTCAAATACCCACTGAGGATGATGAAGAGGACTCCTTGCTTCCTATGAGCCATCATACTGCACATTCAGACCAAGCATACTTAGCTCCACAGAACTCCCTGGACTCGAGCGCTTCGGATTCCTTACCTCTACTGACACAGAGCAAGCATTTCCCTTCTCCTGAAATGAGCCTTTTCCAGTCAGAAGGGCTAGAAGAAGAGCTAGAGGAAGAAGTGGATCTGGAGCCAATTAGAAACGTTGCAAGCCAGGGATCCGATCAAGGCTACAACTCCACAATGTCTTCCCAGCATGAAGCCTCTCATCAAGAGGATCCAAAGGTTGCTTTAGCAAAATTTCAGGAGTGGCTTTGTCAGCAGAATTTTGGATATTTTGACATAAATCTTGAAGAGGAATCACATGATATCCAAGACTGACAGCTGTAACCATGAGGTATCTGAAGGGACACTTGCAAGGCCGATGTGAAGATCCTTTTTACATATATACATTTTATTTCTATCAATGTCTCTATATGTTCTTATATATAGCTCATTTATTGTTTAAAAAAAACATAGACTTTCCTGTCCAGAAGAAAAACGTTGACACTGTAACAGTGTTTACGATCTTTTCAGTTTTATTAGATCAGTTTTGTTCATGATATTGGAACAACATGCTCTCAGTTCTCCTGGAGGCAGCATCAGATGTTCATGTGGGGAAGTTCATTAGTCAGGCAGAATTTACAGGTTCTAAATTGCAGTGGGGCATGGATTCCACACAGAATGAACGGAAATGACGGGAGACTGAGGCAACATCTGCATTCTTAGTTTATATGCCCAAAAAAATCTTCTTATTTGCCACTTTACATTTTAAACTGTATTCATATTGTGTATTCTGCATACAGCATAAAATTGACACAAGACAACAGATTCCTAGACTTTTTCTTCTTCTGTTTTATTTCACTTTTCGACCACATTATACTGTGTTAGAGTACAGTGATTATATCAATACAGATGTACACCACACAACTTCACAGCACTGGCAATCCTATCTGTAAACAACAGTTATGTCCTTGTAAATCATTTGGAAGAAAGCTGTGAAAACCGGCTGCAACTGCACTAAGGTTGAGGAAGATATTTCTGATCCATGAAATGTCTTATGTTTGGTGCGATTGAAGACACATTAAAGCTTTTCCTTACTGTTACACACCGTGCTTTCTCATACAAGTTAAACACCCACTACTGTTGAAGTAATGTATAGATATATTTGAATGTAATGTCCTGCTTGTGATCAAAAAATGTAATTAATACTGAACCAATCTAAAAGCAGCACTGAATGCATGTAACTAAAGTTACAGTATTTTACTGGCATATTGTAATAACATTGCAAGTGAGTGTAAAATAAATATGTTAGCACAAGCGATGAGAAAGTTCCAGGGTTTTCTGTCACTGGTTATGCAGAGAAAAACATCTACTGTTAAACCACTGTGTGTGCTGTCATTATCGTTCGAGGGCACATGACAATGTCAGCGTGCAAATCATTAGTTGATTCAATAGTTAATTGATACCAAATGATAAGACAAAGTCCAAAATTCTATAAGATAACAGTTTTTTGCATAAAACTTCTGAAGCTCTCATCATGCACAACACTAAAATGTTGCTGATGATATTCTTTAGTAGTCTATAAACCCCAAATAGATGACATCTTTTTTTCGACAAATAAAACAACAAAGTTACTTGGCTAGTTCAGCTGCAGACTTTACGGTAGGGTCTATGACAGTTTGTAAGTCCCTCCCACCAATGTATTCAAAGGCGAAAAAACAGGTTAGCAGCGTATTTCAATATTAAATGTTCCTCTCCTATTTAATTTGTCGATTCAAATGTTCTAAAAAATCCTGCATAGATTCAATTTAAAAGATTAATTAAAAAATATTTAAATAAAAATAAGTAGATATTCAATTGGAGTACTTGGCTGAAATATCTTTAAATACTATTTCAGAATCGTAACAGGACAACTGACAATGGCGTCCATTATTATTATGTGCTAGAGTTTGAAGGTTTCAGACTTGTTTCCTAAATCAAAGTTTGGATATGCATCTGCACACTTTGATCCAACATTGACATTTATCCCACGTTAGTTGGATATGAAATCAAAATGTTCCTATGGTCAATTTTACCTAAGCTACAAAGACTCCACTGGGGTACATATTTTTAAGAAATATTTTAAGTGCTATTTCAATATTTACATAAATGCATACAACCTGTCTTATTACAGTGTCCATGTATTTAAACAATTTATCTATTTGACATGTAAAAATGTTTTAAATCATGTTTTTTGGCAAACAAAACTTTTGACCAACAGTGAAACTGGGTTGGTGGGTCTGGGGGGTATTCAATTTAATGTTTCACAACGTCATAGAACATTACAAAGGCAGTTCTAAAAGAACTGGAGCCTAATCCATTAGTCAATGTGAAATGGGGAAGGGTACACCCTGGATGGTACGCCAGTCCATCTCAAGGCCACACAGAGACACACAAGGGTGACCAACTCACTCTCACCCCTAAGGGCAATTTGGAATGTCCAATCAAACTTACATTCAGGTTTTTGAACAGTGGGAGGAAGCCAGAGAGAACCCACACGGACACAGGGAGAACATGCAAACTCCAGACAGAAAGGTCCTGGTTCCCCTGGGGACTCGAACCCAGAACCCTCTTGCTATGAGGCGATGGTGCTAACCACCACACCACCATGCCGCCCTCTAGAAGATCAGATATCAAATAACACAGTTTTAATGATGCGCACTGATTTGTGCTGAACAGGCAAAATCAGCTGTCTGATTTTCGATTTCAGTGACGTGTATGGACTACCAAACATCTAGTAGGAGGATTTCCCCATCAGCTCCTAAACAACAGCCACCTCTGTATGAACTTGTAAAATGGTGACTGTCATTTATTCAGTAAAGCACTGGGAAATAAATGGAAAGTAAAGCTCTAATTTTGTTTTGTTTTTTTGGTTTGTGGAAACAAATGGTTTGCCCTTTATGAAATGTGAAGTAAAAATTTAAAAATAAATACTTTAAAATAGAACGCTTGTTAAAAAATTGGAACGTCGTAGTGGATCCTTCCTTTGGAGTGCTCGGCTTCACTGGTTCAGTGAGGAAAAAGCACTTTGTGAGATACAAGTTAAAACTTGAGTGAGGTCCATTGAGCTTTTACCTTACTGTTTTAAAGAAAGAGGTTGTGCAATTAAGTTATTTCAGCTTTGTACAAGCATGTGGGAGATACAGTGACAGCTTTTTGGAAATGTTTTTTCACTCATGCAGGAAGTTCTATGACCAAAACTTAATTTGCACATGAAGGCAGCGTGTTTAGATTTTTATCGAATCAACTCTAAAGTGGGTTTTAGTGTGATATTCTTGTTATACGTTTAATGAAAAAGGTTTAAAATATGATAAATAATAAGAAACCACTGGAACTGGGACACCACATTCAGGGAGATAGTAGTTATTTAGTGATCTGAAAGATTTGTTTTTTTTAGCAAGTGTTTTTCCTCTGACTGCCACTCCTGTGCTCCACAAAAGGCACATCCAACCTAAAACATACCCACATTAAGATTGCTTTCCTTCCTCTAAGACTATCAGCAGTTAAAAATAATAAATATATATCGCCTATTAATATTGTACTAATATATCATCTTTCTCACCTCCTTCATATGTACATTTCTAATAATTAGCTATTATGAGCCACAGGTACTAAAGTAAAACCGCTACAATCGCATAGAAGAATGGTGGCATTAAGTTCCAGAAACTCAAATAAAGATCAGCCTAATTCTTGTTCTGCATTAAGAATAAACATCCTCATCCCTCACAACAGATATATACAGATAATCTCTTCTTTTGATTATATCACATCTAAAGTTTCACATATTCTCTGAAAAGATGCTCAACACCCACAAAAGAAGTAAAACAAGAAAACAAAAGCCCAAAATAAATCTGAAAAAATATATATACATATCTTTGTATTTCATCAACCATTCTAGTCAAGGCAAAAAGAAAAGGCTATTGGACTTTCCTTTGGTTCTTGAAGACATTTCACCTCTCATTTAAGTGGTGAGGCATAATATGTTTTGTTTTATTTTATAATTAATGTAAACTATGGCTACATGTGCAGTTGATTTGGGCTACAGTTACAGTTACACAGTTAAATATAACCTCTGGGCTATTCAACTAGGCTACCATCCCCGTAACAATGTGTGTGCACACAAGAGGATTCGAGTTGGTGACTAAAAATATTGGACCCAGTTTTGAAATCTTCAAGACATCCTGCTTCTAATAACTCACTATGGGAGATAATGTTCACACGTTTAGCTAAATTTACTGCCCAGATGTTGTATTTAAGTTACATGGTTGGTGGTTATGTCAGGTCAGGATTTTAAAATTCAGGACTGTATTCGAATAAAATGCTTTATATGACTACAATTGAGTGTCAAATTTTTTGTCTAAATTTGTGATCCTTTAGGTATCTGATAAAAGAAATGGAAAAACATGTTAATGAGAGGAGCTATACTGGGAATACTGGTGTAATAATATGCACTTACACATTACTCTTTTTACAAAAAAGATACAAACTGATTAAACTTATTTAAGTCTCGTATTTAAGTCTCGTTCAGCATACACATGCAGGAGTGACTCAGTCCCAAACCCAATTATTTTGGTGTATACCTCAGGTACTGGAAAACATTATTCTCAGCTTAACATAGGAATTTGATTTTTTCAATTAACTACATAGTAGTTTAAGTCACATAATTGAGTAGTGGGCTATTATGATTGTACCTTTTTAACATAATAAAAATATTATTAGCATTGGAAAGGTGGAGAAACTGCTTCAAAAAGCGCAAACGCTATCTCATTAAGACATGAAGATTAAATTTAGGCATAAGGAGAAATGATAATTGAGAGTAGTGCGTTTCACACCTGCTCTGTAATTTTTGTTTATCTTGTTTCTGCAAAAGTGGTAAGATAGAGAATTTGCTCGGCAGCAAATGTAAAAGTAGGAGAACTACAATGTTCCCCAATATTCCCATGGATAAAGAAAGCCTTTTTTCTTCTGTGTCATTCAAAGTTCTTAAGGAATAACACATAGAATAAAGACTTCTCGCATATATCGCAATCACAATCTCGCCAAGAAATTTCATCACGGAGCCAGTTTTTCTGATTTAAATGCTTGAGAGGCACTTACAGCAGCATATTGTGTTAGTCTTCACCTTTGACAGATTTTTTTCCCGCTAAAAATGCTGCCATATTAATAAATCTCTAAGAGAAAATGGATGCTGTCTGGGAAAAATGTCAGAAAGAAGCTAAGACAAGAAACACAGTTGTTGGAAAAACCTCTGTCATGAGAATGAACAGCAATTTGTAGACCTGTGCTCCAAAAGATGACAGAAACTGTAATAAAGCGGCACAGCTAGTCATAACATATCCCACTTGACAAGAACTGTAGAACACCCATTTGCGGTGGCACTGTCCTTTAGCATCACCTACTTTCAGTAGTCACTGTCAGCCACATGGTTAAATCCAGTGTAACCCTGCAGACAACATTATTATAGACTAAAAACAGTGGAATTAAAACCACAGAATCACTTAAACCGCATCTTTGACATGAAACACACATATATAGATTGTCCTTCTATACTCCATTTGAATACAACAAACTCAGCAAGGTCCTATTGATTATAGTTTGTTCATTTGTAAAAGGTTGATCTCTTTATTTGGTTAAAAAGTAGCACCTGTAGATTGGTCTGAGGATGAAACTTCGGAAAACTAGTACCGATGACCGAAGATAGTACCAACGACATTGAACCTCTAAGGAAATTGGAAATCCATTAACTTGTGGAATAGTAGAAGGTGAGTTTCCATGCAGTTACATATAAAAACCTCAAGATTTTTGATCATCTTCAGGCGCTCAACATACAGTTATTCCAACTCATTTCAACATAACAATGATGTGCTAGACAGGTCTGCTTGTAGATGCTTTTATCTTAAAAAAATACACCACATCTCATGTCAAAATGAGATAACTGACTCTGGATGGTGACCAGCTTTGATACATTTGGTAATGATTATGAGGTAATTTGAAACATTTTACACTCAGAAGGCATTTTACAATTCGAAAGGGGAGCAGGCCTAATGTTGTTTCTTAGATACATAAGAATAATGTATATGTGGTTATCAAGCGTTAATGATTGAGTTTCTAAACCAGACAAAAAAAAGGTGAAAGATGATCTGTCATTGTTTTGCTCAGGCAATTTCCTTCTCTTTCAAGCACATAGTATGAAATGGATGGTGTTAGGCAGTGCTTTGAGCAATATTGACAATGAATTAAAACAGCCCTTCGTGTAAGTAGCTGCCCCAGAATGTGAATCAGAAAAGGTTAATTTTGACATTGCACCTTTAACTTTCTTTTAATATATGAATTTTGGAACAATCTCTTCACTTAATGAAAATGCAATATAACCACATTGATGATTGAAAAGTATTTTGGGGAAGAATTTGCCTGATTTTTGAAAATATCTTTGTATTATGGCTAGAATTCAAACTCTTTCTACAGCTGACACAACATGGGCATTGTAAAAATATCTAAAACGATTGTAAGCCCTCCCAAAAACAAGCCTATAGTAGTATTATTTTACATGAATTTTTTTTTTTCTGCTTGATCAATTTCCTGCCTGTTAAGACAACGCAGATGGACATTTCTAAGGAAGACTATAGACCCCTACATCACCCTTACTGTTAGTAGTAGAGGAAAATGAAATAAACAAAATCCAAATACTGATTTTTTTACAAATAAAAGCCTAACCCTAGTTGTGTTCAAAGTATATCTTAAATTTATACGGAGGGAAAAATACAAACTGACTCTCTTATTCCTTTGTATTTGAGAAAACATGCTTTATTCCTATCCAGCATAATCATGTTTTAATTAATATGCTTATAGAGTAGTAATTTCTGTCAGTGCTATTTTTAGACCTGCAACAGGCTGTCTTTGCCATATGGTAAGAAATAGAAGAAGAAATGACCCAAAGTGACTGTAGAATAGGTCTACAGTCTGCTTTTATGATGGAAAGTGGAATTAGTTATGGCATGTGGCTGCTTTGATTAAACATTTAGTATGAAAAAGCTTGCATTATATTTATGCCGGGCCAAATCTGGTTGGTGAAACTTTTCCCATGCCCCTTATAGTTTGATGAGTTTAATAATAATGAACAGAATGATGTTTCATGATAGAAAATAAATAGAAAGGAAGATGTTTCTGCCTGTTAAAAGGAAGTTTTTCCTTGCCTGTGTCGCCTAGTGCTTGCTCATGGTGGGAATTGTTGGGTTTCTGTAATTAACTTCAGAGTAGGGTCTGAGCTGCTCTGTTTGGAAAACGCTGTGAGACAACTGTTGTTGTGATGTGGTGCTATATAAATAAAATTGAATTGAATTGAATTGAATGTGTTGTTAACTGGTTATATAACCACTATATATACCAAAGTAGTGGTAGTACCACTATATGGAAATACTTTTAGGTACTAACCAAGGTGTTAGGTCCCCCTTTATAGACCTCTAGATGCCCCAGCTGTACAAAATCATCATGTTTTTTTTTTTCGGTTTTTTTTCAGGGAACAAGACCTCTTTGATATCCCTATTAAAAACGTAATATCAAAATGTAGTTTACATGTTTTGGGTTGAGTTCCAGTGCCTATTAGCCTATCCATTGACTATTAAACAGAGTAAGACTGAATAAAGGGGTCCAGTGGGGTGCCACGGGCCACTACACATCCAAAGGATTGACGCCAAGCTCCAACTTTACCACTACATAGCAGAATTGCACTTGGAGTGAGCTGCGTTTTTCAGGCGTGTCCGAGTGTCCGAAAGGGGGGCCACTCACCAACTCGCCATCACTACAGGCCAACGGCTCTAGGACTGCGTGACGGCGAGGGTGTTGACATATCCGTGAGGGCACATGTCGTTCTCGGACACGCAGTGAGAGAACTGGGCCGGGTTGTTGCCGCCGGACAGCCTCCTGAGTCCGCGCACGGCCGCGCACTGCTCCACCAGCTCCAGCAGCCTGCACGCCAGGAAGAAGACGTTCTTGAGCATGAACACCGGCACCGGCGTCTTGTAGACGTAGACCTGGAAACATCTGACCACCAGCAGGGGCGCGTTGACCACCCAGCCCGCGCAGAACCGGGCCCACAGCCACCCGCAGCGCATTTCGGACGCGGTCAGCTCGTAGAGCCACAGCACCGGCGCGGTCAGCGCCACGAAGTACACCGAGATCACGGTGTACTTCAGGTACGCGTTGTCGTTGGGGATCTCGTTCCTCAGGAGCATCTCCACCAGCGTGAAGCTGTCGAGCAGATCCAGGCAGGTGCCCATGAAGCAGCTCTGGGAGTGGTGGCGGGTGGAGCCGTTTAAATCCACCAGGATGGAGTTGATGAGGCAGAAGAGCAGCGGCGCGGACAGCAGCACGACGATTTTAAAGCCGGTCAGCCCGCACGGCACCTTGAGCGCCACCAGGTCCAGGATGGAGGTTTCGAGGACGAGCACCACCTTGGGCGTGCAGGCGATGACGTAGATGAGCCAGGCCAGGTACGCGTAGGTGAACTCCCCGAGGTTGCAGCCGAAGATGGAGCTCTTCTGGTGGAAGCCGCAGGCCCGCTCCCTCTGGCTCCGCGCGTTCTTCAGGAAGAAGATGCCCCAGCCGGAGATGACCACCAGGTCCGTGGCGATCCACGAGCACCAGTAGAGGTCGGTGAAGACGATGAGGTAGAAGTCCAGGACGCCGCCCTGGAAAACGAGCAGGAGGAAGCAGAGCGCCTTGTACAGCAGGCTCCGGTGGGATTTGTGCGCCAGCAGGGGGGCGGTGTGCGCGAACTCCCCCGATGTCATGGTGCAGGGGGCCGGGGGCGAGGGCACCAAGGGCCGAAAGCTGCTGCTCTCCTCCGGGACGACGCTCCCGCTCCCGCTCCAGGTCTGGCTGTCCCTCCTCCTCCTCCTCCTCCTCCTCTTCCTCCTCCCGCGGTGCCGCCCGGCTTCAGAGGGGGAGGAGAGCGGGGAGTCGGGGCAGAGGCTCGCTTCGTGCGGAGAATCGGCTTCCAGACAGTCGTCTCCAGATTCCGAGATCATCGTATTCGTGCGCCCGGTTGCATTTTTTCTCTCTCCGCTTTCTCTTCCCCCTCCTGCCAATTTACAAGGGGACCGAGAGCAAAAAAAAAGGTATGGACTCTAATGGAATGGACTACAGCATCTGAACCTGTTTGTGTCCGTTTCCATACGTAATGGGCAGTTTTCAAATGTTAACGGCCAATTATTGGATATCTAAAATAGAGAGGAAGCCAAGAGGAAAACACGTCCAGTAAACCCAACGGAAAAATGACTGAACCCTATTAAAGAAAAGTCCAGTTCCCCAACTGTCTAAATAAAAGGAGGTGGGGCTTGAACGTTGGAATAAGGATTTTTTTTCCCTAAAGGATTTTTGGTTTTAATGAAACATCATTAAACGATCATTCATATTTGATTTTATTTTGAAACCCGTGATTCACTTTGCGGAGTGCAGCTGCAGGGAAATAAAAATATATGTATATTTCGGTTTGTGTAGTTTTTTTTAATATATATATTAGACTCCTGAGAGATGAAAGCAGCATTGAATAGGTTGGCTGTTCAACGGAGCAGAGGCATCTTTTTCCAATTCAAATGCTTTTTATTTCAACATTCATGACAAAAGGATTAGTCCACACGGTCTAGAGATTGATGATAAACTTTAATTTCAAGTTAGAATGGATGGCTGTGTAACAAAACAACTGAACACGTTTAAGTGTAAACATATGCATTTCAATAGTTTAACCAGCGGGTTTAACTTCTCAGCTGAAAAGCCTCATATGTATTATCACAGGAAGCAAAGGGAACAGTGAATGTTTGCTGCACTCTGCTTTTAAAGGACAATAAATTATTTCACAAGCTTATGAAAGCACAAACCTTTTTTTTTAAATCTAAAGTACTGACTCTTATTCAAGAGAGGATTTGCCTTTTGGTACCAAAGGTGTCCTGAGATTCAGGTTAACGGAAAAAAAATAACAAAAACAAATGTATTATAACTTTGTCCATTTGACTGAAGTCTGTTAAAGTATGAGATCAGTTAAATTTTGATAATGATCTTCATGCAAGAGTCTGATCACTCAAACAGTTGTCTGGAGGCCAGAGCTAACGTTTCACCTTAAATAAACCAAAACTTTATTCAAAAGCTGCTTGCTTCCAAGACTCTTTTGAGTAGATACAGGTGTATAACATCACAACCTCCACAAGACAGACACTTCAGACACTGAGAAGCTCAAAAAATATCTACTGATGACTCAAAAATATATAAAAGCCGTCTGTCAATGCAGATTTGGGAGTAAATTGCAGAGGGAAAAAAATAATGAGAAATCCTGGAAATAAATATACTAGAAAGAAAGTATGAACTCTGTGGAAGAAGTAAAAAGACTTAAATATGTTCTGGTCACAAACGTTACAGTAGTCTAAAGTTTATCCATCAGTGGGAACAACTGAAATAAAAGTTGCAAATTTCACAAAACTGTTCATAATTGACACTTGTTTTCTTTTTCAATCCTATGAGGATTTCAGCAAGGGTAAATATTTTCAGCCGTCCACAACTTGTTACGCAGAATCTATCCACAGAGGCAACAAAAAAGGGAAAGGGTTGATAATCCAAGAATTTCTTTCCTCGGGCTTTGTAAAAAAAAAGAAAGAAAAAGAAAAAATCCACACATTTCCACAAATCAAAAAGAAAGAAAGCTCATGCAGATATTTCAAAAATAGTAATCAAAACCACATGATTCTATTTGAGCTTTTTTCTGACTGTATCAATATTTTCCATTGTTCTCTCAGACCTAGAAACAACTGAAAACCATCTGGAGAGTTGAGATTTTTAAGATTCATCCAGCTGTACATTCTGTGAGCTGCTCAGTGACTGAAGCTTTAGTTTAAAAAAAGGCTCTTCTTAATCAGAGCTTCTTTATAGGTTCATTGTTTTGGCTTTCATAGAGAGTTCCCATTTATCATGATAAACCAATAAAATCTGACCCTGAAAAACAATCAATGCACAGAAAATTAAAGCAGCAAATACTTTTCAGCACAACAGGAAAATGATTATTGAAAATTTATTAAACATCAGCACAATATGTTGGCTATCAGCAGCTTATACAAACAGAAAAGAAGTTCCGGCCTTCCAAAACCGTATGTAAAATCTTACAACATGCCCATCTCAATTACAGTAAATGGTGCCGAGTAAGTTCAAGTGCAGAGATTCAGAAGTATGTACAAACACCTGGGTAGATAATAAACAGGTCAAACCCACACCCACAAATAAACTTGACAATGTTTATTAGCAATATCTCAACAAAAAGTTATTTTTCGTTAAATTTTATACTGAGTAAATTTTTATCATTTTCCTTATAACAGAAACTGCACAGGAAAGACTCACGAGGATAGATTTCTATAAAATGTTTAGCACGAGCGCACTGAGTTGGTGGGATTTAATCCTTTTTTTAAGCTTTTATAAGTTCATTTATTAATGGCCTGCTTAAAGGCACTGCCACAATACAAGGGGGGAAAGCTACTGTCCATCACTCACACAAGACAGTCCATTCTAGTGTTTAGTAATATATAGGGGTTGGGGAGGGTTAGAGTGTGGGGCTGCTATAGGTAAATCTCATAGAAATCATCAAGCTCCTCGTGAAACAAGTCCCATTCATCCTCTGAATCTGTCACCTCGTCATCTGTTCCCGCAGCGAGCAGCATGAGAAGCATTTCGCTCAGCTCAAACGTCACCATCTCCTCATCGTCGTTGTCAAATGAGTCGGTGCTTTCTCGCTCGTCGAAGATGTCCCACAGAGGTGTTCTCCGCGAGTTCTGGGAATGGAAGGAGTTTTTCAATGATTTGGGGGTGTGAAAATGGGTCATAGACAGGGACACGGTCCAAGTCACAGGCCAAACAGGATTGGCATTAATCAAACAGCCTAAAACTATTTTTTTTCCCCCAGATATATTAATTTGAACACACAGAGTGAAATAAATATTTTCCTCATTAAAATAAATTAAATCTACAATATTTTTTTCAATAGTCAATGTCAAATAAGATGTGGACATTTTCAAATAAATAAAATTGGTGACTGGAGTGGGAAAAAGTGACAAAGAATAAGCTTATTAGTTTTCTAAACTTGAAATAATACAAAGGTTTCACAGTAGCTTAGCTTGTGGTAATTTTGGTTCTTTGCACATAGAGTGCTGTGACACCAGACTCTTTTTAGGCTCATCTGCATTCTGTGGGACAGCTATATACTGACCGGCCATCATACTAAATACATTGAATTATTCATGTTTCATGTAAAAAATAAAATAAATACATATCATATATTTTTAACATTAGAAACCTTCTGAAGTTATACAACAGCTACCATACTGTTCACAACAATCACCATCTAATCTCCTGTTGTGAGAACTGCACCTCGTTCCACCAGAGGATGCTGCTTTGTAATGTGCAAGTTCTGATTTGTAGTGAACACTGCATTAATATTGATCAACTAAGGGCTTTTCCACAAGTGCTTATACAGCATGGCTTGAATTTGTTTCCATTGGTGCCTCCCTACAGTTACACTTTTAGCACCTGGGTTTCGAAGCGGGCTGGGTTTGCATGACGGCAGACCACCATTAGCTGATTGGCCAAAAGTTCACATGACTGAATGAGTCACAAGAGTCAGTCCTACAAGGGAAACCAGTCTATTTTAAAAATGCAACTACAACAAACATCCAATTTAATTATTTATGTTAATGAAATGCCTCCTAGATGAACCAACATCGAGGTCCAACCATGACTTTTAGCCAGTATATCTTGAGAGCGATGTCTTACATGTCTTAAACTACCTAAACCAGTGTGGCGGGGGGAGTATAGCCGAGGATTGCTAAGAAAAGCCACAAAGGTTTACGGAGGTGTTATTGCCAAATAAGCTACAGTAATGTAGGAAGAAGTGAGGAGGGTTACCCGGTTTCTGCTGTTGGATCCAGTGTGTCTTCGCTGTGGTTGAGCATCTTCCAAACGTCCATCTGGGAAGGCGTGTTTGTAGAAGCAGTTGGAGCCAAAAGGGCAAGTTCCACGGCCCTCATCGAAGTATCGGCATGGTTTGTTCCTGGAGAAAACAGACAGTAAAAACTGAAGGTTCGGTTGACTCGGTGATTCACCAAACAAAATAAAAAAATAAAAAACAAAGCAGAAGCGTCAAGCATCTCAGGCTGACGGATGTTTCTAAGAAGGACTTTTTATTATCAGCCAATCCAGTGTACTCTGCCTCCAACCAAAAGACAGATGGAAGAAGCACCAGTTCCTCCTTTTCATGACCATGACTTGCAATTAGCAGGTATAGAAAATGGATTGATGAACTTTTTATACAAAAAGTTAGTTTTTTTTTTTCTTTCAAAGTGCTCGCTTGTCTTTTTGTTTGTTTCATATTTCAGCTCCCCAATATGATCCACCTGCATGACAAAACTTGTCCCCATGTTCAGGGAGTTCATCTCTATTAGATTAAAACAATTATAAAGAAAGACGTGTAAAACGTTTATTCAAACAATGATCAGCTAAATTGGGCTAACTGGTCATCCATCCATTGTCGTAACGGCTTATTCCGTCATGGGGTCGCGGGGGGACTGGAGCCTAACCCGGAAGTCAATGCTTCCTAACCCTAACTAACCCTCAAGGGTAAGTCCATTGAATGTTAATATAAGTTCAGAGTGGCTGGGCATGAATAAAAACAGTCCTTACCCCATGCCATCCTTGTATTTCTGGATAAGTTTCTGTTTGTCGTCTTTATCTTCCACCCAGTACTCGCTTGGGATGACAAAGTTGGATGTGATGCGACACTCTGGACAAGATCTGTGGAAAAAATGTTTTGGAAAAAACACCTTAAAAAAGAATAACACATTATTGAAACCATAGTGTAATGTTCTAACTGATGGACCCTGTCTTTTATTTACATATCACATTCAGTCCAACTTTTTTTTTCTTCTTTCAACAATCAGTTTTTGCATCTGTGAAGCTCTCTTTGATTTTGGAACCTATTTCAAAATGCTGCATTTTTGTGTATCTACAGAAAAAAATTCAAATTGATTATTTGTGAAAGGGTTTTTAAACTGATCTTAAACTCAAAAGCATCTGACATGAAACCTTTAGATGCAATGCTGTACAGCTCACTTCCTTACAATTTAAGGAAATAATTGCTCAAGGTAAATTCATATTTTTTTGCTTTATTTTCTTGAATAAACTCCCAAGAGTTTTTTTCCCACTGGTCAATAACATTTTTCAACTCTGTATTCTGTCGCTTCCTCTGTACAGATTCCTGTCATTCCATAAGGATGTTTAACAAATATATTATAAGAAAATCTACAGGCAATCTTTCTTTTATGAACCCGCCCCCCTCAGCTATTTTCAAGTTTTCAGCTTCAAAGCATTTCTAATATATCTGGATTAATCCATAGATCTAAGTTTTCCACTTGCTGGCTTGACCTAATGCCCATAGTTGCTACAGTTTCTTCCCAGCTGTACTCCAACTTAACTCATAATCACTTGTACGAACAATTCCAGGCCAGTTTCCTTCCCTATCGTAGTACTGAAAGCGCTCTGCTAAAAACACCAATTATTTTCTAATGGAAACCGACTTTCTCGAAACCTAGACAACTTTGCGGAGTGCGGAGTCGCAGTGTAACACACTTCTCTGCTCCTCCATTCCAGGAGTTACTTAGTGAAAACCCTATAGTGACGGTGTCTGGTCCCTGGCCATTAACATTTTTTAAATCAAGTGTAAACAGAGGAGTTGAGCATAAAAAGCTCATAAAAAATCAAACCACAAGAGAAATAGTGCAAATGAATAGGAGAGTAAAATATGAACTCTTAAATATCAGATCTCTCTGTTCTAAAAGTGTGCAAGTAAATGAACTTATATCAGATTATGAAATTGATTTATTTTGTCTTACTGAAACCTGGCTGGGTGATGGAGAATATGTGAGCCTAAATGAATCCACCCCTCCCAGTCATATGAATACTCACATTCCTGGAAGCACAGGCCGGGCAGGTGGAGTTGCAGCTATCTTTGACTCTAGTCTTGTAATAAGCTCTAAACCTAAACTGAATTACAACTCTATTGAAAGCTTTGTTCTGAGTCTTTCCCACCCAAGCTGGAAATCAATGTAATCAATTCTATTTATTATAGTGTACAGAGCACCCGTTCCGTACTCTGAAATCTTATCTTAATTTGTAGAGTTTTTATCAACTTTAGTCCTTAAAACGGAAAAAGTAATTATCGTAGGGGACTTTAATATTCATGTGGATGTTGAGAATCACAGCCTCAGTACTGCATTTATCTCTCTGTTAGATTCCAATTGGCTTATCTCAGAGTGTTAACGAACCAACGCACTGTTTTAACCACACCCTTGACCTTGTTCTGGTGTATGGTATTGAAATGAAACATTTAACTCATTCGCTGCCAAAGACGTCTATAGACGTCTTTTCAAATCCAACCGCTGACTGCCAAAGACGTCTATAAACGTCTTTTATGTTTTTCAATGCGAGTGGCTTGGGGGACGATCGGCGAAAGTTTTTCCGTAAATATCGGCTTCTAGACAGAGTATGTAGTAACAAATTTACCCTCTAGGTAGCTGTGCCACTTTTGATGGGAGATTAGCATAGATTGTAAGCAAATAAAAACAACGCAATGGTTCGCTATGAGAGAAATGGCGCCGGTGAGACGCACGTCGAGGAAGAACGGAATAAGGTAGAAACAAAATTTTTTTTCCTGATGATAGAAGAGAGTCTACTCTTTCTTTTGGTGTGTTCGGTGTTTACATAGTCATAGCACAAACTATTCTGTGGCTCTAGAAAAATCAGTCAAAATTCTCAAAAAACTCTGGCAGTGAGCGACTCTCTGTTCTGAAAATGGCTGGCAGTCAATGAGTTAATAGTGTTCCCACTGAATCTGTCTTCATCTGACCACTATTTACTAACTTTTGAGCTTTTACTGCTGAATTACCCTCCATTGGGCATAAATGTCTACTCAAGATGCCTGTCTGATAGTGCTATAGCTAAATTTAAGGATGCGATTCCATCAGCTCTAAATTCATTATCATCTTCATCGCAATATTAATCACATTTTTCACCTCCGTTTCCCCACAAACTGCATCTACTCTTGTCAATAGCCCTGTCGCCTCCTACAATGATAACTGATACTTTTTTCTGTTAGATCTACCTAAAAAATCTATCTTTATGCTTCAAATGGTTAAGAATTTAGCTGCTGGTGTGACTAGCATACTGGCTTCCTGTTAAATTAAGAATACAATTCAAATTTTTTTTCTGCATACATTGAAGGTCATCCATAATCTTGCCCTCGATACTTTTCAGATCTCCTTCACATTTCTGCTCCCTCCCACATCCTTCCTAGTCTGTCCGTATTATTGAACCTTTTAAGGACCATGGGGAAAAGAGCTTTCTCTCCCACCAGACATTCACGATACTGACACTCTTCCTCTGTTCAAGTCTAAACTCAAAACCCATCTGTTCAAGTGTACTTACCTCGATTTACTGCTCCGTTCTGTGTATGTTAATATTGTATTTTTAATTTCTTGTGTTTTCATCAAATTTCTCTTTTTCCACAGTGCCCTTGAGTGTTTTGAAAGGCACTTAAAATAAAATATATTATCATCATTATTATTGTTACTTACTGATGAACAAATACATTAAAAAATGTTTTATGAAGTAGTAATGATCTTCGTCCTTTTTAAAAAAATGTTACAAATTTTTTATGTGAAAGCTGAAAACTACTTACTTGATAATTTTGCTCTCAAACTGCTTGGCACTCCTCCATTTGCGAATGCACTTGAGACAGTAACAGTGGCTACAATTGGAGAGGATGCCAAATCGCCGCTCACTTGGGTTAGACTTCTCAAACACCACTTCCATGCACACACCGCACATCATGTCCTTGCTGCGTTGGATGGCAAACGAAATTTCCATGTCTTTTTCGTGGGCTTCAATGCATGCCTACGAGAGGGAATAATAACATAATCACAACATGAGCTTTGCAGAATTGAAATGGTTTGGTTCTGTTTTAGACCTTTATGGAAATAAATCATTCAGAGGTAAAAATGTTTGATCCATTTTAGCTTATCTTTCCTCTAAAGTCCGGAGCCTTTTAAATTTTTTTTCTGTTTTCTTCTAAAAATGACACTGCGAAATAAATATTTTACATCAAATGTGTAGTGATTTCTCACATAAACCACAGTCAAATTCCTAATAAATGTATACCAGAAAATTCCAACTGTAAAGGAGTCCACCTTGGAATGAATTTGTTTTTTCTAATTGCAGGCATGTATGCTACTGTATATTTCTTAGTGCAATAAACTGATGCGTTATTTACGTTGGTAAAATTAATGCCAACGAGCAATAAAGTTCGCAAATTGTTGAGGGATGTTGGTCGGATAGCTAAAGGCTACACTGAGAGAGCTGCAAAACTCAGCAGCAGCAGAAAAGTTGAATTTATGGAAGACAGGATAAAAAATTGCCATAAATGAAATATTTTAATTATAAAAATGATAGATAAAAGGTATAGTATTTGTAACAAAATTGTATATTGTGCTAACTTACAGCTACACAGCTAAGCTATTTCCCTTTCCGATCAATCAAGTGTTGATGACATCAGGTCCCTTTTTACATTATGATATAATCTTGTGTCAGCAACTACTCACATGGCAGAATTCAACAGAATTTAAATCAGGATAAAAAATGCATTAAAATAAGAGAACATGCTATCACAACTGAGCAAAGTTAAAATGGTTCCACATATTTAGGAAAACCCACTAATGTGGTAAAAAAAAAAAAAAAAAAAAACAACAAAAACTTTCACCAAAAAAAAAAAAAAGAAAAAAAAATTCAAAAAATTAAAAAAAAACCACAAATGTGAAAAAAAAAAAAAAAAAAAGCTGCAGCACAGGCTTTCACCAGTGAAAAGCATATGGGGATCCATCTTTTAGACTTTAAAGCAATACTTGGTTTTACCCTGACTCCAGGGTAAAACCTCAAATGTCTCAGAGTAACCAAACCAGTAGTCAAACTAAAACCATATCCTTTTTAAGAATCTGTAGCATGGCCAGTAACTGAAGAGCAAGTCTATCTTGAACCCAAAAGTCTGACAGCCAAAATATGTTTGGAAATAAAAACAAACCCCAAAATCATCCCATTAAACTACATATCATCTTGCAGTTGCTTAAGTTACCACACAGTTTAGTATCACTTTGAGGAAAACAATCAATAAATAACTGAAGACTCTAAAACTCTTTAATCTAAGCAATGATTTCAATTATTGTAAAAAGTAAGATGATCTCTAACATCAAAGCAGTAGATTGTATTATGTGTTTTCTGGTACAGTCCATACCACTGCAGCATTGGAAAAACCTTTGTTAAAAACCTTTTCTGAAAAAGGGAAACCTGGTACCAACCAAATCCCACAAACCTGATATTTAATTCATTACACACCAGGGAATATCAACGCTCAATGTTTTGTATGTTCTAATATTTTTCAAAAATTGACTGAAGATTTGAACGCATTTAGATTTTATCCGCATTAGTGTACAGTTGAATGACTTGCCTTCCCAGATAACACTTCTGTTCTTGTACTTTGTTAAATATTGCTAAATAAAACCAATTTAGATCCTGTGCAACTTCCATTTATTTCTTTTTTATTCATGATGCATTTTTTGAGTAATGCGACTAATAGTTTGAAGTGATTTACTGTAAAGTCCAGAAAATACAGTGATTTAGTTAAGCTTTCTCTATGTAAATATGAATCAATATTCTTATTGTGACTTTTTCTTTTATTTAACCCAAAAAGTCCAACCATATGAGTCTGAACATACTGCAATAAAAAAACTGAGAAAGTTGTCTCAAGGCAACAATTATGAAATTATTAAATTCCTCATTAGTAGGAAATTTGAAGAGAGCTAAAAATTAGACCCAATTAAGAAAATCCATATAAAAGAAAACTGCCTCTAGTGAGTAATCGCTGCTTGCCTTGCTAGTTGTATTAAAGGATTGTGCGTGCACCATATGTTCACCCTTTTACCTGCCTTATTGCATCAACAAATCATCCGCCTACATCAACTTAAAAACTGCTATCTTTGTCATTCTCACCATGCCGTCACTGTATAGTGAGAACTTCCCAGCAGTTATTCATTACCTTGGTGTGCTCTGAGCGTTGAGCAGTGTCAGTGGGGTGGAGGACCTGGAGGCCACACATGTCACACACGTCACCATGGAGATAGGCACAATTGATTCCGTAGCGGCACTCTCCAACAGCAGCGTATGGACAGAGCTGTTTCCTCAACTCTTTTTTGTCTTGGGCTGGATCACTGTCAATCTCCTTAATAAGAGGGACGGAGCTCTCCACCTTAACTGGCTCAGCTACACACATAAAACATTGGAAGAAAGAGAAATAATATTATGTTTAATCTGGAAATTCAATGTTACTATTAACATATAGCTCAGCACCTTGATGCAACGTGACAGCACCACTGAGCTCTGAAACCCATTTCTTACAAAGGCTTGTGTAGCCCAACAGAAAAAAAGTCATATTTGGCTTTGAGTTACAGTGTGTATTATTATATATAAAATATCATTAATGCTGGTCGTCACCCCGTCCACAGTATGGCTGTCCTGGAACAAACTCAGCAGCATTGACCCAATCTTGTGCTCCTGATCCAGGTGTTAATCCACAGGGTGCAGGGTCTGATGGGCCAGCTAGCACAATGGAGGGGGGCGGCAGCGTCTGGGAGGTTGGCAACTCTTCTTTCTTTACGGGTTTACTGTGTTCAAACCTTAAACAAACAAAACAGACAGGGGCTGTAACATCACATACATCTTCTTTGTCTCTTTATAAAGTCAAATTAATTACCAACAGCTGTATGCTGTTCATGGCTGAGTGTTAAAACCATTCAATTGTTCCTAAAATCTCTAGCTACAGAACAGCTCACACTGCATTTAAGAAATACACTTGTAACCCAAATGTAATATAGCTAATTGTAATAATTGGCTTTTCCAATCAACAGAGAAGCAGGGGAGTGTGACAAAGTTCACAACCTAAAAACAAAAACCCGTATGCTAGTAAGGCCAAGGGCAACCTTAACTGGTAGCAAAAGATAATGAGTCATGTAGTCATGCTAATTGTTGTACATGATACATTGACAGAAGCAATTGCACTAGTGTTAGCCCTCTTCATTAATCCGTGTGACAACCTACTTGGCTGAGTGTCCAGAGCAAGGCCACTAACAAAGCAAGACTAACCCCACTCTTGATCTCTGTCCATCTTAATTACCCAAATAAAAAACAACTGTCCATACTGTCCTACAATAGTGTATAGAAAATGTAGATAACACCATGCATAAATGGAGAGAAAATTACTCATCTTCAGCTTTTCTGTTAGCCTCAGTCACAGATTAAACCTTAGCATAAAATAAACTGGGCTGCAATCTCTTTCACTACAGATTCTCCTGCATTTCCTTAACAAGGATATGGGTCTGGTTTGCCTATTTGCTTATTTTCCATTCACTCATATCATGTTACCAAGCAAATGTCCATCCAATATTCCACCATTATCTAGGTTGCCCATCCAAAAGTATCTGACTGTCATTTACCACCCTACTGGACTGAGAATAATTGTCCTCTATGCATCATTTGCAATATACCAACCTTGAAAGTCACTCTTCTGCTGACTTCACTGGTTGAGTCATTTGACCATGAGCTCATAAAAACACTCTTTTGCGACTGATATGCAATTGGTCTTTACACAGAAGGTAATTATAATCATAAAACAACTGTGACAACCACCCGGACAACCACAATGCACCCAAGCCAGTCCAGTCCCACAAAAAAGGGCAACCCCAGCTCAAACTCGTACTAGTCCAACATCATACCTTCCATCTTACCTAGTCAAGAGTTTGTCATTTCTATCGTTTACCCCTCTATTTGAGAGAGAGTTATCAACACCTTTAACATGCAACCTTCCTGCTAAGAGAGTTCAAACAACCTCTCACCATAGGCCTGGCTTTTACAGATGCAATAAACGCTCCACCAGCATTGGGAACATTTTCAGCTCCATTTATAAAGGTGCAAGTAATACCTAGGCCAATTAGTCTGATGTCTTATATAATGTCAAGTCAACAGGCAGTTTTGTTACTTTCGGATCATCAAAGGCTTTACAAAACAAAGACCAAAAAAAGACAAAACATTTATGAATTTCTGACCTCCTCTCATGGGGCAATGTATTTCATCCAGCCAAGCTTTAAAAGTACCGTGGGCACTCTAAACAGCTCGACCCTGTTTTATAGAGGCCTTAAAAGTAGCTGGAGCCTCAGCAGTACTCTGGTATGAATCATTACTCACTTGGCATTCTTTCATTCATGGACAAATATCGAAGCCATACTGCCTCACTAACAAGGTGCCTCATGGTCTGGGACTGTGTGACATATGATTGTATCACAATGAATTGGATTCTTGTTGGTTTGAATTGGACTTTATCATTGAAGAGCAAAGAGCTGACATATTTTTGTGATTTCAGGCTATAAAGATACAATTTAATTGAAAAACAGAGCTTGGATTAAAACAATGATACTTTCGGTTTCTTATCATTGAATCAGTTACACCTAGATCACAAATAATAAACTATCTACTGGCTTGCACTTAAAAATGTGTATAGTTGAGCTGGCAGTAAAATCCAGTGTAGGCATCAAATAAGTCATAAGGAAGGTAAAGCATGTCTTCATAACTTTTCCATCTATGAGAGCTTCCTTAAAGCCTACCCTTGCCCTCTGAATTCATTTTACCCACTTGATTTTAAACATTTAGCAACCAAAATGAACAGAAAATCAAGAAATTATGTAAAACTCTATTGAACAAAACATTTTGCAACTTATTTTGACCCATGTAAAATAAAAAACAAGCGGACACAATCCAATGTTTGGGAATTGCATCCATAGTCATTATCAAGGTCCATAAATCTGGATAATGTGTTGGTTCAGTATTGCCAATATTTTGAAATGGAATATGGTCTTATCGATTACACTTCAGCCGCGATTTTGGCATCATTCTTGTTACTCTGGGAGAAGTATTTTCTTTCAGTAACATCAACATTACAATTCATTTAGTTTAAAATTAAGTTGGAAAATGCAAACACCTATTCTAAAAAAAAGACATTCAGTTGCTGCCAGATATATAATGGATATATCTGAAAGGGGTGCAAATGAGGGGGGGAGGGGTTTGATGCTATACATAAAGAAAGGAAGGCGCTGCAGTAGAATGAACCCAGTGAACCCAGCCCTTGAGGCTGGGGGCAGCTCTGCAAAGAGCAGGAGAGCAGCAGGAAAAAAAGAAAATGTTATGCAATTGCAGTACTGGCTGCAGTGCTCTCTGTCTGGCTCGAGGTGCTGCAGGAGAAAGAAATAAACGGAGAGAAAGGGAGAGAGATAGACAGACCGAGACAGAACCACAATCACAATAGAAAGAGTCGAGGGAATTCAATATCAAGGAGCCTCCACTGAGAGAGCCTTTGTCATGACACTCAATACAGGGTTCAGAGCCACCCCATGTCACAGAATTAATGAAAACACCCTCCATACTGATGCTCCTTAACAAAGATTAAGGAATGTGACTGAGCACAACAACTACTAAGATACTAGATCGAGGAAATCTTGTAAATAACAAGCTTATTGTACAAGAAAATGAATGACGAACACGGGCAACATATGCAGACAGAAGCTAGACATGGAACAGACAGCCTGTATAAGGTGGCTGCTGCTGTCTGGGTCAATCAAGCTTGACGACACACTAAGAGTCTGATTCTCCCTCAGAATACCATATTACTGCATAGCTTTACCCATTTATCACATAGTTAAATACAGATGCGGCTGATTGTTAACAGTAAAGAATGACACCTCTTTTAGGACACTTATTTTCTTAATATGTTTTGTTTAACAATATACAATTCCACTTAACTCATTCGCTGCCAAAGACGTCTATAGACGTCAATTCAAATCCAACCGTTCGCTGCCAAAGACGTCTATAGACGTCTTTTATGTTTTTCAATGCGAGTGGCTTGGGGAACGATCGGCTAAAGTTTTTCCGTAAATATCGGCTTCCAAACAGAGTATGTAGTAACAAATTTACCCTCTAGGTAGCTTTGCCACTTTTGATGGGAGATTAGCATAGATTGTAGGCAAATAAAAACAAACGCAATGGTTCGCTATGAGAGAAATGGCGCCGGTGAGACGCACATCGAAGAAGAACGGAATAAGGTAGAAACAAAATTTTTTTCCTGATGAAAGAAGAGAGTCTCCTCTTTCTTTTGGTGTGTCCGGTGTTTACATAGTCATAGCACAAACTATTCTGTGGCTCTTGAAAAATCAGTCAAAATGCTCAAAAAACTCTGGCAGTGAGCGACTCTCTGTTCTGAAAATGGCTGGCAGTCAATGAGTTAACATCTTAATTGACAGTCGGCAGGATTTTTAAGATGTTCTTTGTCACAGAATCAATTTTCAATATTTGGCAGTAGTCCGTCCATCCATCCATTCATTATCTATACTGTTTATACCTAGTAGAGTCGCAGGTAGGCTGGAGTCTATCCTATCTTAAATTGGAAGAGGCTTGGTACACCCAAGACAGGTCACCAGTCCATCACAGGACCACATATATGTAGACAAACAACAACACACATTCACTTATAAGACCCAGGTCTAATCTGAACTGCGGGAACATATAAAACATAAATGGGGAAGCCCATGTTACGTATAAATCTCACTTTAAATTTGAAGGCGTTTCAAATCAGTAATGAAAAAAAACTAATTAAGCAGAACACAAAAGATATTGCAATATTCAACATGTGATAACATACTACAAAGTCTGAACAAACATAATCGCAAAAATCTCTTTATAAAAATTGTGGAAAGAGTTATGTCCAAATGATTGAACTTTTGCTCATTCCTACTTCCGCATGATTCTGCCACTTTGGCAACATTTTATTCCCAATCATAGCTTGACCTGTTACAAACCAAGATGTTCTTTCTCTTTAATGTTTGTACCACTTATTTTTCAAGCATTTTGGTGACCTCATTGTTATTTGAAGGCATGTTGCTGCTGCAAAATTCCAGCTGAGCTGGGATGATATTAAATATATGTATGATTGAGAATAAATAAAAATCGGTTTATTAGAATTGCAAATCACCCTGTTTAAATAGACGGCAACACAGTCTAAGAAAAAAACAATGCTGAGGTGATGTAGTGATTGCCTGACTTTAAGCCTGAAGTGATTAAAAGACTACAAAGTTGACAATTTTAATCTTACTTTCATTTTTTATACAAGCACACCTTTATCCACTATTCTCTTTTTTGCTGCAGCACAAAGCTAAATGGAACAACAACCCTAAAGGGAACTACAGCTGCAGGGTTGCACAGAGTGCTCTTTACATTTATGTAAATGTACCCAAAAAGGGCAGCCATATGCAAAAATGTCTAGATAATATACATGAGAAGCACCATCACAGAACATACAGAGAACTATGTTAAACTCTTGATGCTGGCAGGCGGGTGTAACAAACAACAGATTAGAAGCCTAATAAGAACATTTGAAACACGTATCTTTTTAAAAATAAATTTCTCCCAGCAAACTAAAGCTTTTAAACGACACAGTACGGATTATTACTCCGTTACTCTGCATGGGGCTGCCACACCAACAACCAACAAGTCTTAGGTGTCAGATCACTTGAGGAGCAGGTTGCAAACCATATCAAAGATATGCTGTCAGCACAATATGCACAACCTCGTTTAGACCATAAATTACAACTAAACTAAACCAAGTAACAGATAAAATATTAATTAAATGAGCTGTGTCGACATTGCTTTCAACATTATCATTCTTACAGATTGCATAAACAACTCAAGTCACTCTAATATGTATTTACATTTAAAGTAATTGAAGTCTTTACCTGCAACGGTCCCCAAACACACAGTTTCCATTCTGAAAAAACTTGCAAATCATAGCTGCAGGTTTGCTGCTGGCCAGATCATGGGAATATCGACAGTTGTCCCCTTCTTTGCAAAGACCATGCATGAAATATCTGAAAATATGAAGCAAAATTCAAAACCGTTTAGATGGCAGCTGTTTTCAAATCATAATGTGCCTTTGTGAAACAGCAAAATGCCAATTTTCAAGCCTATACGTTTAAATATGGCAGTTAAAAGCAGTCGAACCATCTACATGTGAAAAAGCCAGCTCTGTTATGTCATTCTAAATTATAACACCGTCAAGCCACTTTCTGAAAGGACAATTTGACCCCAAATGTCTGCCATTGTAGTCATGATGTAAAAACGTAAGAAACTGGAAAAACCCGTTTTTTATGTTAAATGGGTGGTTTAAAAGTAAAAGACTAGAAACAGTCATTGAACAATTACTTAGCAGTGATGCTATGCTCAGGGTTCATTAGTATTACGGCTTTAGTCCGTAACATAGCGTTTTCGTCAACGGTAGTCGTTTGTCAGCCAGATCATTCGAAGGCGACAAAGCCATAATGTGGCCGCTGCCGTACTACGCCAGTCTGCTGTGACCACAGTGAACATAACAACAGAGGAATCCAGTGACGTTATAGCTAGCTAACCAAGAGCTGAGAAAGCCTCAAAAGACATTGTTGTCAGTTACTCAACAGCCGTTGTAATAGCAATATTCTGGTGTCAAACAACACTTTGATTCTTCTCAGTACGTTAACACTCGATTTTGTCTTACCTGCAGGTTACGTGCTTGGTCCAACCTCCTGTAACTGATGTAGCTGCCGTAGACGCTGCTGCTGCCTCCGCCATTTCTGTTTATGTTGAGAAGCCTCAGCCGGATGTTCCGGACAGGTCCGCCACAGTTCGTCTTTCTTCGTATATGAAATGTTGAAAGTCGTAAATATTGACCCTTTTTACTGTTTTCAGTAGCTCTTTTCACTGTGTTCACCACCTAAATACGTTCTTAATTTATTTTCTCAATTAGTTGAGGAACACAGATATCTTTAGGGTGCACAAAAATGTGATTACGTTTGCATACAAGGTTGGCCCATTCTCTCGCACACAACAGCTTAGTGTAAACCTGATGGAGAAAATTAAAGTAAAAAAGCAGTTGCAGAGAGCTTTGGTCTTGCTCATTTCTTTTGTAGCAGAGAAATTCAAAGCATTGATAAATAGATTTCCACTTCCCCACTATTCCACTAGTTAGTGCTGTATTACCATATTTTATGTGAACGAGCACGTTGCGCTAAGTCAGTCTTTTTGTTTCGCAATGTTAAAGGCTCATTCAGACCAGATCCAGAGCATTATTTAAAATTCCCTCTAAATACTTGTTATTATTAGTAGGTCTACATCTACTTTATACTTATTATCTAAAGGACGAAGTCCAAAGTCATCCCGGCAACGGTCATAGTCTATGCAAGAAAATAATTAATCTTCATTTAGTTTTTCAAGATATGTTAATATGATAGATTTGTTGTTTTCCTTTGTCTTTAAATAAAAGTCTTAAGGATATTTTTCCTTTTACCTGCAGAGCCCAACATTGTTCTTTTTAATTTACTTTAATGCCATGTAGTATATAGATGATTGGATGTTTACAACAGACATTTAGGTGCTAAAATAGTTTTCATGTTGAAATATTACTGGATAAAACATTGATCTCTGAGAGAAAATTTAATGCCAGCAGTTCAAATTTAGGGTACAAAGACAGTCCTTTTCAATAAGTAAAAGAATACACAATTAATGTTCTCCACTGTCATGTCTCAGTCTCTGTTTGCCTGAGAAATGGATAGTTGCCCCTGCATTTATGTTTTGGTTTTGGCTTCAGCTTCATCATAGTGCGGCGTCCTTGTCAGCGCTCAAAGCCCATCATTAATCATTCATTAATATCAAGGTTCTGGTTAAGTGTTTCTGTTCCGATTAACTGTTGAATAAATCTTTGTTTAAGTGTGGTGGCAATATTCATGGTCAATTAAAATAAGAAGTATTTCCTTAAGAGGTAAAATATACTGCTTTTGTTCAAACAGAATTTCATTATGCCGCACAAAGCCATCAATATAATATACCAAGATACTCTGATTATACAAAAACTTTAATTCAAATTCATAACCTTTCTTGTTGGGAGAAAAATGGGACTGGAACATCTGAACCAATTACATACCATCAGCAAAGCCGAATCTCCCAACTGAGTCACAGTTAAAATATTGCAAGGTATGATGACTTGAGAGCTTAACCTAAGTGTCTTTAGTTTTGCAAAGATACTACACAAAAAGGGCAACAAAGTTACTTCAATGCTTTGAAACCTCCCAAAATCCCTAAATCAGACAAATTATGTTCCAAGAGTCCAAGAACCCAGTAAGTCCATTTGTCTGATCAAGCCCTGTTAAAAGATGGTAATTCAGGGAAGTGTGTTTCGCAGAGCAGTCAAATAATAGTCTGATTTATTCTGGTCTTCTAGGGTGATAAACTCTCTGGTAAGGGATGAACCATGAATGTCCCTCTTTTGATTCCTCCTCTGCTCTCTCTGTCTCTAAAAACATTTACCCTGAACTGAATCATTCCTAAATTTTGGAAGTTTGTCCATTTTCCTTTTAAGTTGCTTTAATCGCATAAAGGCCAATGTTTTGCTCTCTGGAAGATCATGGCTGCCTGCAGGGCAGGGCCATCTTAATGTGGCCTCTCTGTTTTGTGTATTGTCTCATTTAGGACCTGCAGAAATCATATATCCTAGTGGGATATACCCATTTTTTAGGTGAGGTATCAGCAAACTCTGATTCGAGAGCCCAAATAACAGCTGTTGGTGTTACAGGAGAGGCTTCTCTGACAGATATGCGGTGGCACAGGCCTGTTAATTCTTTTAATTAAATGTGTTGTTGGGCACTTCCAACTATGTTCCAGCCCAAGTCAGTTTTTATAGCATAATGATCTGCATCTAGTGCTATAATGACTTTTTGAGATGCAAGAGCTCTGGAGCAATTATAGCCAAACCAACAGTTCATAAGTGAAGACATTTCACCAACTATGATAGTGAGGTGCTTCCATCTGTTAGCAGTTTGGCTGGTGGAAATGTGTGAACCTTTGAGTGGAATGAAATCCCTTGCAAAGGCTGGAGATAATACTATGGGGTTTCCTGTAGAGAAAGCTCTGGTTCTGCACAATCAAGTCTCTTCTCATCATCATAGAATTTTCAATTCAACTGGCTATGATATGACTTGAAACCTTTCAGATATTTCCTGATAAATGACTGCTCTGAGTGTCTAGTAAGACATAGGCCAACCCCTTTGGAATCAGGGGCATTAAATGATTAAATCCTTACTGTAACAATCATTGACTTTTTGTGAAGTACACTTCTCTGTCGGAGGGCGATCTTTAAGAAATTTAATGACAAACATAGCCTTGTTCTTACAGTTCTTAGAATTATGCTCTCTCCTCAGAAATGTGAAACAGTTTATTTCTTTGAATGAACCTTTTCTTTAGTTCCAGTCATTTCTGTCAGCCCCTTACAATTATATATGTGGTGGTTGATTCTTCAACATAGGAACTCAGTTGGGTTTAAGGCATGTGTCAATCTCTCTTGTTTGTCTGAGCCAGTCACCTTAATTTCAGCAGCTTTGTTGTTTTCAGCCACTTCATTTAAATCATCAGATTACTTCATATTTGTAGCAAAGCTGTTAGCATTCAAACAAGGGATGCTTCGATCAGGTTTTATGCTGCTGATTCTGATCCCAATCACCCATAAGTGCCGATAAAATAGATTTGGTGTAAAATGTTTTAATTTAGTTATAAGTGGTACAAGCTTTGTGATCTGGAAAAGATCCATAAATTGACCTAAAATTTAGACAAAAATATAGTTTTACTTAATTTTTCAGACATAAAAAACAGGCACAATTCTGCAGTTATTCAGAAACATTGATGCCCTCACCATTCTAAATAATACAGAAATTGAAATGAATTTCACAACATTGTCTAAATCAAATAATTTCTAAAAACAGGTAACATTCAATATAAAATGCAGGTTGCATTCACATAAACTATCATAATTTACTATATCAAAACTACCTGAGAGCATGGCTATCTGTTTTGTGCATGAGCAAATTCTGTTGTGTTAGTGTAAAAAAAACAAGTGTTTCTCTTTCTTATGATTTTAAAATAGCTTCATTTTCGCTTTGTATATAAAATAAAAAAAGGCAGATTTGCTACTTAAATGACATTAATATGATCTTAAAGACCTTCATACAGGAAAACAGTGGTGAAATTAAAGTGTATTTGCTTTGACCAGGCAAAAAATGTTTACACATACAAAATGCCTATGACTTGTTGTTAAGCATTGTGGGAAGACTCTTGAACAAAGAGAAGTATCTCAGCCTTTTGAGTCATGAGTCTATTCCTGTGTTCATCCACAATGTTGGATGCAGCGCTGTCAGCGCAGTGAAAGAAGCACTTACTCTTCACACTTGTGGAGGGTGCAGGTATGCTCTTGATACTCTAGCAAGGTCCAGAGAGCGTTCCTTCTTAGTTAACGAGCATTTTGAAGAAGAAGCACTCCCAGAGATTAATGGCTGTGAGAGCTGGATTGTCATTTGTAATAGTGTTGCAGTGTTGGGATGGGCCTGCTGCATTGTCTCTTCTGCCAGGATTTCACTGAACAAGGACTCAGACTAAAGATGGACTCTGCCTCAACAGATCTGGAGTAAGGCTGTTTGCAACTAACCTTTTCTATGTTTTGAGTTACCTTCCTGCTCCATTGGACAAAAATAGGATGAGATGCTGCAGGCAAAACATGCCCGGCCTGGAACAAAGCAATCTCTCTTATCTCAACCTGGCTCCCCAACAGTGGTCTTGGAGCAGTCTCTCTGAAACTTTGGCCTTGTATAGAACTGCAGATGGATCTTCTGTCCCCAATCCCTCCTCCTTCCCGAGTAGGGAGTGACTGCCTTAGAAGGACATATACCATCTACTGCCTTTGAACTAAAGTGCCCACTTGCACATATACACACACAGATATAGACTTCATGTGCCATACCATGACTCACTGCTTCATCATTTGTGACTGTGCATCTTTGCTTATTTGTATTGAGGTCCATCCATTCATTATCCACCGCTTATCCGGGTTTGGGTTGCAGGGGCATCAGCTTAAGCAGGGAATCCCAGATTTCTCCCCACCACTTCTGCCAGCTCCTCTGAGGGGATCCCAAAGTATTCCCATGCCAGCCGAGAAACTGGGTCTCATTCTAGTGGGGCATGCTTGGAAGAGTTCTGGGAAGAATCAGATGCCCGAGCCTCCTCAACTGGCTTCACTTGACGTAGAGGAGCACTCCACTATGAGTCCCTCCCGGATCACTGCGCTTCTCATCTTATTTCAAAGGGTGTCCAGACACCATGCAGAGGAAACCCATTTTGAGCGCTTATGATCTTTTTCTTTCACTACTCAAAGCTTGTAACCATGGATGAGGGTAAGAAAATAGACTGACCAATAAATCAAGGGCTTCACTTTTAGGCTCAACTCTCCCTTAATCACAACAGACCGATACAGCGCCCGCATCACTACCTATCAATCTCCTGACCAGTTCACCCAATTCGTGAACAAGACCCCGAGATACTTAAACTCCTCCACTTGGGGAAGGTAATCCTCCCTGAGCTGGAGGAAGCACTTTACCATTTTCCGGTGCCAGACAATGGCCTTGGATTTGGAGGCACTGATCCTTATCCCGGCCAATTCACACTAAGCTGCAAACTGCTCCAGCAAGAGCTGTAGATCACAACTTGATAAAGAAAATATGACATCATCATCTGTAAAAAGCATAGATGCAATCCTAAGGCGACCAAGACAGAGACCTTCAACACATTGGCGCCAAGAAATTCTGTCCATAAAAGTTATCAACAGAACGGGTGACAAAAATCAACCTTGGTTGACTCCAACTCTCAGCAGAAACAGGTCTGTATTGCTGCCAGCAATGGTATAAAGCTGTGGCACAGGTTGTACTGGGACCTAATAGCCCATATATGAGGGCCTTGTATCCCATACTCCCGGAACACCTTCCACAGGACAGACATGGTCTAATGCCTTATCCAAGTCCACAAAACATGTACACCGGTTGAGTGGTCTCCCTTGTACCCTCCAGGATCCTGGTGAAGATACAGAGCTGGTCCAGCATTCCATGGCCAGGATGAGAACCACACTGCTGTACCACTACTGCCAGGCATTCCCAGCAGACCTACCCAGGGCTGCCACCTTACCTTTGTGAAGGGTTTGAGTGTCCCAATTATCCTAGGATCTGTGTCTGGGGCTTTAAGCCCCTGGTAGGGTCACCCAAGGCAAACAGGTCCTATGTGAGGGATCAGACGAAGTGCAGCCCAAAGACCCACTAAGATGAGTTTCAGAAATGGACCAAATGCTCCCTCGCCCAGATGCGGGTCACCTCTCTGGGGTCAGGCCTGGTACACACTATTTTCCTGTTTACCATGCGAGGGCCTTATGCCCAGACTTTCACCCATGGAGCTCAGCTGGGATCAGCCTGAAAAGGACACATGGCTCCCCCTTCTGAAGAGCTAATCACCCATGACTCACTTCAATTGAGGGCCGGAAAGCAGTGTACCGATCGTCAGCTACAGAAGCTCTCTCATGATAAGATATCTGTTGTTTTTCAGTTATGTACATGTTTTTTTTCAACATCTTGGTTTGTTTGGCCTGTTTGGCCCCACTCTTGTCCATGCATCTCATTGGATTTGGTGATGAGTTCTGTAATTTTGGTCACTCGGGTTTCAGAGCAAGTTTAGTTTAGTAAATTATTTCATATCCTAGGTGTCTCCATCGCAGGACATATCTTTATTTAGATTAACTTGTTGGTTTATCTCTGATGTATAGATCGAATCAATAGACTGCTCTGAACTTGATCCCTGCATCTGTGTCCTGCTGGGATTGTGACAAAATGTTGTTTGACCAGAGAGATAAAAATATGTTTAAGAATTAAATGTCTGTATCAATTTTAAACTTCATTTGGAATTATTAACCATAAAAGCCCCATGGTTCAGAGTAGTAGTACAATAACAATCAATAATAGTTATATTAGTTATAGTTATATTATCAAAATTCTCCTTCCTTTATATGCCTTAATTGAAATAAAATAGTCATGGCATAATATTATACTTCCAACTAAAGGGAAACTACTTTAAACTGCCGTATTTATAATTTATTTTACACGAAGGTTTCCAATTTCTTTCTTAATAAACGTAACAATTTTAACAAATTTGCAGATAACACAAGCACAGTACAGTTAGATCAGCTGAACATTTTGGCATTCATGATGCAATACAGGATAGCATATGGCAGAAATGAAGATGACTGACAATAAACTGAAAAACTGCCGTCTTTGTTGATAGAAAAATGAATGGATTCATATGTACTTCTTTGAATTGTCAGCCCTAGATTCAGCTGAGCTACATCGAAACAAAAATTTGATCCGTCAAAAATGGTGCAGACTGTGAGAGCAAAAAGAATACAGCACAAAATAGATTGACAAAATATACTTAAGTCACATCAAATACTGTCAGTCTTTTTTCTTCAGTAGTAGTGATGGCCAAATGAAACTCTCTGAAGCATTGAAGCTTGTATCTAAAAAGGGTTCAGGGCAGGAAACTTTTCAACACAGTCGATTCTGGTACCACCTGGTGGTCAAATGTATGAATAGCAGTTTGGATCTCCAAATTTAAATTATGTGCTTCATTATTACTGCCCTCTGTGTCGAGTTGACAGCTTTTGTTTACCTTTCCTTAGATTAGCCGTTTGGCAAAAAAACACACACAAAAAAAACAACCTTTGCATCCAAGTCACTAGTGCAGCCTCTGAAAGGTTTAATAAGAATCTGAATATTGATAAATGATGATAACCATCTATATACTGCTAATGATGAGCAATCTTTTCAGGCAGCCTTTCATTTGTTTTCAGCATTTGTAAAAAGTTTTGGAAATTATTCCTCACTTAATGGCAACATATTTTCTGCTGTATGTCACATTTTTGCACATAAGCTCTGTACCTATCCGTTTGTTTTTTGGGACCTGCAGTCCAGTTTTTGTCTTGGATTTTGTTACTCTTTATGTCGTACAGGGTTTTCAATCTAAATAACAAAAGGAGAATTTTAATTTTTTTTCTATTTTACTAGAAGTCATTGTAGTCAAATTAACATGGGTTGTTTTAAAAACAAAAGTTTTTATACAATACTACAAAGCAAAGGTAATTTGGTCAAATTAATAACTATGATTTTTGCTTCTCTTTTTTTTTGTTATAGTGTAAAAATGTATCGTTATCGTAAAAATACTCTGAAATATCATGATATCATGTTTTAGCCATATCACCAACCCCTACCACCTGCACTCAATCTCTTCTGGACTGTTAACCATCCTGACATCATGCCTCAGTACCATGGGTAACTCTGGAACTCCTTTCCCCACAAATAAACAGTCGGACTCCATCACATCATTGAAGTCTTAACTCAAAACCCACCTGTTCGAGCTGGCTTACTCACTATAACACTGGACATTGTGAACTTCACTTGTTTTTATGTTGACTATGTTGTTTTGCTGAGCCTGTGTCTGGACATGAGGTTAGGGCACCTGTAAATGGTCTTAAAGACAAGCTGATCTCTCCTTTTAAAACAACAATGTGCATCCCAGAGTACGTAGCAAAAATGAGAGCGTGCCCTCCGACAGCCTGCTATCTTGCTCAGGATGCCTTTGTCACGTCTGGTGTCTCGTCATGTCATGATTACCCATTGTGTACACCTGGGGTTCCCCTCCTCATGTGTTTAAATAGTCCTGTTTCCCCTTGTCTGGCGCGAGTGCGTTTTCGTCTTTCGTCTCTAGTCCGTCTTGTCCGTCGTCTCCCCCACGCCAGGTTTGTTTTTGTCACAGTTTTTGCCACAGTCATAGTCACAGTTTTGCCACAGTTTTGTCAATCGTTATTTTGTTACTTTGCCTCAGTCATGTTTGCTTATTGCTTTGTTACTTTGATCACAGTTTCCCACAGCTTTGATTTGTACTTTGACTGGACTTTCACCGTTTTGTTGCAATAAATCTTGTCTCCCCTCATCTCCGCACCTGAGTCCTCCGTCAACATCCACCTCCCTGACAGAACGCACTCGCCATTAATGGACTCAGCGGAGACTCCTCGGAGGAGCGGCGGCGACGGTGGCGGCCCCCCCCTTCTGCTCTGGGCGAGCCCATGGGGGGGCTTAGCCAGCGTGCCCAGGAGGAAGCCGAGGCCGGCTCACCGGTCCGTCCTCCTGCCCGTGAGCGAGCCCACGCTCTCGTCACCCCGCCGTGGTCGAGCCAGGGAGGCTCGCCACGCTCTCGTCTTCCCGCCGTGCCCGTGTTCGAGCCAGGGAGGCTCGCCACGCCCACGTCATCCCTCCATGCCCGTGGTCGAGCCAGGGAGGCTCGCCACGCCCACGCTCTCGTCTTCCCGCCGTGCCCGCAGTCGAGCCAGGGAGGCTCGCCACGCCCACGCTCGTGTTACCCCGCCGTGCCCGTGGTCGAGCCAGGGAGGCTCGCCACGCCCACGCTCTCGTCATGTTCCCTCGTCATGTCCCCAGCCATGCCCCTGTCTCATGTCCCCAGCCATGCCCCTGTCTCATGTCCCCAGCCATGCCCCGGTCTCATGTCCCTAGCCTTGTCCCCAGCCTCGCCCTCGTCATGTCCCCAGCCTCGCCCTCGTCATGTCCCAAGCCGCGCCCCTAGCCATATCCCAAGCCACGCCCCTAGCCATGTCCCTCGCCATGTCCCAAGCCACGCCCCTCGCCAAGTCACATGCCATGTTCCCCAGTCAAGTCCCACAGCCAAGTCACATGCCATGATCCACGCCTCGTGTTTGTTCCCTCTGTTCTTGATCCCCCTCCCCACCCTCCCGTGGTCCTCGTGTGTTTTAGGGCCGTCTGGGAGCCGTCCCTTAAGGGGGGGGCTCTGTCACGTCTGGTGTCTCGTCATGATTACCCATTGTGTACACCTGGGGTTCCCCTCCTCATGTGTTTAAATAGTCCTGTTTCCCCTTGTCTGGCGCAAGTGCGTTTTCGTCTCATGTCCGTCCTGTCCTTCGTCACCCCCACGCCAGGTTTGTTTTCGTCATAGTTCTGCCACAGCCATAGTCACAGTTTTGCCACAGTTTTGTTAATCGTTATTTTGTTACTTTGCTTCAGTCTTGTTTGCTTATTGCTTTGTTACTTTGCTCACAGTTTTCCACAGCTTTGCTTTGCACTTTGTCTGGACATTCACTCCATGAGTTTTTGTTATAATAAACCTTGTTTCCCTCATCTCCGCACCTGAGTCCTCCCTTCAAGACCACCATGCTGACAGCCTTGACCTCAGGGCAGGTTAAATTAAAAATATTATGACCAGAAAGCATTAACTTATGAGTTTCATCCTGGTGATAAGGTTTTGCTCTTGTTCTTCTCTGGAAACAAAGTTTTCAAAAACATATGGTGTAGAAAAGAAACTTGGTGAGACAATCTATGTTGTCCAGACTCTTGATCGCCTAGTCCTGAAGACTAGACTCTTTCATTTTAACATAATGAAATGTAAACATTTAGGAGAAAATTGTCAAACCTCTAAATGTCAGATTGCTTCAGTTTCTGAGTTTCACACTGCTAATACTTGAACTGCACATAACTTACAAACACAAACTCAACCAAACTCACGAGAAACATAACTTTAACAACATTTCGTCTTGATCTGCCTATCCAGTTGTGTTTTTTGGATGATCAGAAGTTGTGATTGTATTATATTTCTACGAGAGCCAAGAGGGTTAACAGAGGTCCTTCCAAACATTCCATACCATGCTCTTTCTCAGGATGCACCAAAGTCACAACTTGAAAATTTTAGATCCACTAGCTCTTTTGAGACGTCGTCCTCTGCAAGTTAGGAGTGCAGCCTGGGAATGTGCTCAGTGAATGTGAACTTGAGTGCTTAAACATGTCTTGTGAATGTGGAATTTGGTTTTGCGCACAACAGTTATTGGAGGATGAACAGGCAGATGAGCAGTGGTTTCTTAAAGATAAGGATGTTTCTTCACAGTCCATGAGTAGTGAGCACAGACTTCAGCAAAGAATCGCTGCTCATGCTCCTTAAGTAGGACCCCTTATAAAATTGAATATGGAACAAATGTGGCGGCCAGACTCCACTTAGATACTCCAAAAATCCTGCTCCACTGAACCTAAGACCAACACCACACACAGACAGACAGACAGGATCATGGCAAGGCAAAGGGAAAACAGAACCAAAGGGACAAGAGAACTTATAGTAGATCCTCTAAGTGGAACCAGCTGTCAATTTTCATTCAGAAATCCAAATACCAAAGTCAAATTAATTAGTTGTCCATTAAAATGAGTTTAGCATACATTGATATTTTTGTTTGACTGTAGCAAGCAGTTTAATAAAAATCAACTGCAAGATAATCTGTGATCCTTACAGGCTACATCCATGTCCGCCTTCTTATCATAATAAGCACTTGGCTCTCACGAAATCTGATGAAGTATTTTGTGTCTTTATCTGTTTATCTATTATTTATTATAGTATTTTTTCAGTATCCTGAAATGTCTTCTTTTCTGGTTATCAGGAAATCCTTAAATGCAAAACTGCAAATTTGAAACTATTTAAAATTAACTTGTGCTAAGATGGTGTATACCATTATAACACTCGTTTTTGTCATGTCAGCACAGCTGTAGCCACTGTCTATGTCTTTTATTTACTTTAACAGTGTGTCCAGTGATGAAAGCTGGCACATGATTATCATATGACATGACCACACAGAGCACAAATGTAATAAGCATAATCCAAAGTAAACACATTAATTCAGTTTAATGTCAGCACATACAAGGACAATATTTGCAGACAACATGGGAGTGGACAAAGTTCATATAAAGAATAAAGAATTACATGTGAGACCATCCTTCATCTATGGGAAACTTTATATTGGTCACCGGTTATAAATACAAGAAGAATCTGTACCAATCTCAATCTGTCCCATCCACAGTCACTTCAGCTCTTAAACATGCTCTGCTCAAGACTTGGCTCCACTTTGCGTAAGTACATAACAATCAGATAACAAAAATGATAACAAAATAATGATAACAGATAATAAAAAGCTTAATTATGACATAGTAAGATACTTATTTTCTTGCAAAGTAAAGAATCCTACATCATTGACCCTTTTCCTTGGTAATAAGAAATACATTCAGTGTCTCTTTTTATAGTGTTTGCATTATCTATTAATGTTTCATATTTATTTTGATTTAAATAAAAAATGTTTGTAGGATTTAAAATGCACAGTCAAGTTATAATAATTTTAAGTTTTAGGTTTCTGATTAATATATAAATAAATTGTGTTATATTGAAAAGCTTGGAAGAAAGACACAGTTTTGTTAACTGTTTGACAAAAAATATATCTATATCAAGAATCAATAAAAAGTTGCTCATCATTATGACGACAACACCATGTACTGTATGTGATATAGATCAAAACCCACTGAACAATGTCAAAGAAACTCGATTAAATGTTAGTAAGCCTTGTGCTATTTGACAGTGAATTTGTTATTGCAAACAATTTCGGACGACTAAAGTAAGTCTGTTTGTAAATGTAATTATTGAGTAGATCTGTTAACAATTCTTAAAACCTGAGTAGGGATATTCATTTAGTTTTCAAAATTTAAACGTACAACTATCTATAGGATGCATTATTTGTATTTGGTAATGAAAAAAAAGACAAAAATCTTACCTGTAGAATAAAAAAAGTATTTCCTCTTTCAGTGATGGCTGCAGCATATTTGCTCATAAATACTGGTAAGTCAGTGTATTATTCTACACCTTTGGTGAATTCATATTTTTCTCAAACTTTTGTGGACATTATTACGAATGGCAGTGCGTGATATTCTGTGATGTTTCCTGAAATCATACTTTAGTGTTGATTCATATTTAGGAAATTATGTACATTTAAATTTTACCCATAATGTCACTAAGTGAGTGTGCGTAGTTGTTTGTCCATGTGTCTCTATGTGTAGCCATCCGATTGCGGACTGTCTGGGTAGTACCCCTCCTCTCGCTCATTGACTACTGGGATGGGCACCAGTCCCCCCGCGACCTTAGGGCAGGGGTGTGAAACTAAATTGCACTGGGAGCAAAAACTCAAAGCACACTTCATGTTGCGTAACTTATATTCTGCTCTTTTTAAAAAAAAGATAAAAAAAAAGATAATACTATTTACATACTATTTACATTAAAAATCTGTACATGCTGGAATATAAAAAATATGAAAATATTTGAAAAAATGTAATTTCAAGTAAAAGTACAATTATAACATTGCATTTTATTGTCCTATTTAGTCAGAGCCTGATACTTGGTATCTTTTCTTTGCAACGAGTTAGTTTATGTTCTTCAGAAACAATAAAACTTACTTTCACAGCAACTTCTCTTTGTGATTTGGTTTTGGTGAAAAAAATCTGCTGGGAAGCAAGTTATTCTTCAACTCCTTTACCTATTGTAGCTTCTGTCCTGCTCTTAGGTTTTTAAACTTGTCCTCATATTTTGTTTTGTAGTGCCGTCTTAGGTTATATTCCATTACAGCGACATTACTCCCGCAAAGGAGAAACACTGGTTTACCTGCAATTTCAGTAAACATAAACTCATCCTCCCACCAACTTTGAAAGCCTCGGTTTTCAGAAACAGTTTTACAGTTTTTGCGATTGTTGGGGTCAAGCTTTGATTTGATATTAGTGTTGTATACAAAAACAGACCACAAACTTAAACCCTGGCTTGCCGTTGACAGCAATTGCACTGCATCTTGGGATTTGTAATGTATTATTGGAGCTTCATATCACAGGGCCGTTAATACAAGATATATAAAATGATCTCGTGTTTGACACCCTTTAGTTTGACACATGTGCCTTAGGGAAAAAGCGGTTATGATAATGGATGGATGATGCCATATGCCAAATCTACCTTTGGGTCATGTGATGACAGGGCTGTGGCTGCTGCTGTTTAAATTTCATGTTTGGTGACAGCACAAGTAACATTTTCTCACACTACATTAGTACCTAAAGGTCAATCTGGAAAGGTTCGCAGTGTGGCATGTGAGGGATCTGTGGCACAACTGAAGTGTGGTAAGTCTTTTTTTCTTTGTCTTTTTTGACTGTCCATATAGTGCAACATGAAATAACTGCCACGATCACCAAGACAGTTCATGATTCCTGAATATCTATATTTGGCAGCCCAAGGCCAGGTTATATCTGTCCAGGGGGCTGTATATGGACGGCGTGATCGGACAACATGTACAACTGGGCGACCTGCCTCCCAGATTCAAAATGTACGCTGCTCCAAACCTGCAAACAAAGTTGCTAAAAGGTATAGATTCCCTACTCTTTTAATTTGTAGTCAGTATTTTTTCATTTGTGGTTACTCTTCAGTTGAAATTCAAACCTGTATTTGCATCAATAGCTGCAATGGGAAAAGCAGTTGCTCCGTCAATGCAATAAACTCTGTGTTCGGAGACCCCTGTCGTGGCACTTACAAGTACCTGGAGGTGGATTACACTTGCAAAAGTAAGTGAATCAAACCCCATTTGGAGCTGTAGAACTTTTCATTTAGATTAGTTGAAAGTTATATTTTTAACGTATAAAGGTGTGGGCAGTACAGTGGTGTGATGGTTAGCGCCTTTACCTCAAAGGAAGAGGGTTTCTGGTTTGAATCCCTTTGATTGACTCTCTCCTCTCACTATTGTCAACTGTTTTAAGCTCCTACACTTTTTCTTTTTAGCTTATTCTAAGTGTGACTAACATTTTCAAAAAAGACACATTTGTAATGCACGTTTGATGCTATGTCACATGATGACTGCAAAATCTACCTTTGGGTCATGTGATGACAGGGCTGTGGCTGCTGCTGTTTAAATTTCAAGTTTGGTGACAGCAGGAATAACATTTTCTTACCCTCTGATACAGTATTACCTAAAGGTCAACCTGGAAAAGTTCGCAGTGTGACATGTGAGGGATCTGTGGCACAACTGAAGTGTGGTAATCCTTTTTTCTTTTTTGACTGTCCATGTAGTGCAACGTGAAATAACTGCCATGATTACCAAGAAAGTTCATGATTCCTGAATACCTAATTGACTTTTGTTGCTTTTTTGTACTTCCTGGTCTGATTTATCCTATTTGGCAGCCCCAGACCAGGTTATATCTATCCAGAGGGCTGTATATGGACGGCGTGATCGGACAACATGTATAACTGGGCGACCTGCCTCCCAGATTCAAAATGTACGCTGCTCAAAACCTGCAAACGATGTTGCTAAAAGGTAAAGATTCCCTACTCTTTTAATTCGTAGTCAGTATTTTTTCATTTGTGATTACTCTTCAGTTGATATTCAAACCTGTATTTGCATCCTTAGCTGCAATGGGAAAATCAGTTGCTCTGTTAATGCGATAAACTCTGTGTTCGGAGACCCCTGTCGTGGCACTTACAAGTACCTGGAGGTGGATTACTCTTGCCAAAGTAAGTGAATCAAACCCCATTTAGAGCTGTAGTACTTTTAATTTAGATTAGTTGAAAGTTATATTAACGTATAAAGGCGTGGGCAGTACAGTGTTGTAGTGGTTAGCGCCATTACCTCAAAGGAAGAGGGTTTCTGGTTTGAATCCCTGTGATGGACTCTCTCCTCTCACTCATTGTCAACTGTTTTAAGCTCCTACACTTTTTCCTATTATCATATTCCATGTGTGACTCATATTTTCAAAAAAGACACATTTGTAATGCACGTTTGATGCTATATCACATGATGACTGCCAAATCTACCTTTGGGTCATGTGATGACAGGGCTGTGGCTGCTGCAGTTTAAATTTCAAGTTTGGTGACAGCAGGAGTAACAATTTCTTACCCTCTGATTACAGTATTACCTAAAGGTCAACCCGAAAGAGTTCGCAGTGTGACATGTGAGGGATCTGTGGCACAACTGAAGTGTGGTAAGCCTTTTTTTTTTTGACTGTCCATGTAGTGCAACATGAAATAACTGCCATGATTACCAAGACAGTTCATGATTCCTGAACACCTAACTGACCTTTGTTGCTTTTTTGTACTTCCTGGTCTGATTTATCCTATTTTGCAGCCCAAGGCCAGGTTATATCTGTCCAGAGGGCTGTATATGGACGGCGTGATCGGACAACATGTACAACTGGGCGACCTGCCTCCCAGATTCAAAATGTGCGCTGCTCAAAACCTGCAAACAAAGTTTCTGAAAGGTATAGATTCCCCACTCTTTTCATTTGTAGTCAGTATTTTTTCATTTGTGATTACTCTTCAGTTGATATTCAAACCTGTATTTGCATCCTTAGCTGCAATGGGAAAAGCAGTTGCTCTGTCAATGCGATAAACTCTGTGTTCGGAGACCCCTGTTTTGGCACTTACAAGTACCTGGAGGTGGATTACACTTGCCAAAGTAAGAGAATCAAACCCCATTTGGAGCTGTATAACTTTTCATTTAGATTAGTTGAAAGTGATATTTTTAACGTATAAAGGCATGGGCAGCACAGTGGTGTGGTGGTTAGCACCATTACCTCAAAGGAAGAGAGTTTCTGGTTTGAATCCCTGTGATGGACTCTCTCCTCTCACTCATAGTCAACTGTTTTAAGCTCCTACACTTTTTCCTTTTAGCATATTCTAAGTGTGACTCACATTTTCAAAAAAGACACATTTGTAATGCACATTTGATTTTATATCACATGATGAATGCCAAATCTACCTTTGGGTCATGTGATGACAGGGCTGTGGCTTCTGCTGTTTAAATTTCAAGTTTAGTGACAGCAGGAGTAACATTTTCTCACTCTCTGATACATTAGTACCTAAAGACCAACCTGGAAAAGTTCGCAGTGTGGCATGTGAGGGATCTGTGGCACAACTGATGTGTGGTAAGTCGTTTTTTTTGACTGTCCATGTAGTGCAACATGCAATAACTGCCATGATTACCAAGAAAGTTCTTGATTCCGGAATACCTAATTGACTTTTGTTGCTTTTTTGTACTTCCTGGTCTGACTTATCCTATTTGGCAGCCCAAGGCCAGGTTATATCTGTCCAGAGGGCTGTATATGGACGGGGTGATCGGACAACATGTACAACTGGGCGACCTGCCTCCCAGATTCAAAATGTGCGCTGCTCAAAACTTGCAAACAAAGTTGCTGAAAGGTATAGATTCCCTACTCTTTTCATTCGTAGTCAGTATTTTTTCATTTGTGATTACTCTTCAGTCGAAATTCAAACCTGTATTTGCATCCATAGCTGCAATGGGAAAAGCAGTTGCTCCGTCAATGCGAGAAACTCTGTGTTCGGAGACCCCTGTCGTGGCACTTACAAGTACCTGGAAGTGGATTACACTTGCAAAAGTAAGTGAATCAAACCCCATTTGGAGCTGTAGAACTTTTCATTTAGATTAGTTGAAAGTTATATTTTTAACGTATAAAGGTGTGGGCAGTACAGTGGTGTGGTGGTTAGCGCCTTTACCTCAAAGGAAGAGGGTTTCTGGTTTGAATCCCTTTGATTGACTCTCTCCTCTCACTATTGTCAACTGTTTTAAGCTCCTACACTTTTTCTTTTTAGCTTATTCTAAGTGTGACTAACATTTTCAAAAAAGACACATTTGTAATGCACGTTTGATGCTATGTCACATGATGACTGCAAAATCTACCTTTGGGTCATGTGATGACAGGGCTGTGGCTGCTGCTGTTTAAATTTCAAGTTTGGTGACAGCAGGAATAACATTTTATTACCCTCTGATACAGTATTACCTAAAGATCAACCTGGAAAAGTTCGCAGTGTGACATGTGAGGGATCTGTGGCACAACTGAAGTGTGGTAATCCTTTTTTCTTTTTTGACTGTCCATGAAGTGCAACGTGAAATAACTGCCATGATTACCAAGAAAGTTCATGATTCCTGAATACCTAATTGACTTTTGTTGCTTTTTTGTACTTCCTGGTCTGATTTATCCTATTTGGCAGCCCAAGGCCAGGTAATATCTATCCAGAGGGCTGTATATGGACGGCGTGATCGGACAACATGTACAACTGGGCGACCTGCCTCCCAGATTCAAAATGTACGCTGCTCAAAACCTGCAAACGATGTTGCTAAAAGGTAAAGATTCCCTACTCTTTTCATTCGTAGTCAGTATTTTTTCATTTGTGATTACTCTTCAGTTGATATTCAAACCTGTATTTGCATCCTTAGCTGCAATGGGAAAAGCAGTTGCTCTGTCAATGCGAGAAACTCTGTGTTCGGAGACCCCTGTCGTGGCACTTACAAGTACCTGGAGGTGGATTACTCTTGCCAAAGTAAGTGAATCAAACCCCATTTAGAGCTGTAGTACTTTTAATTTAGATTAGTTGAAAGTTATATTAACGTATAAAGGCGTGGGCAGTACAGTGTTGTAGTGGTTAGCGCCATTACCTCAAAGGAAGAAGGTTTCTGGTTTGAATCCCTGTGATGGACTCTCTCCTCTCACTCATTGTCAACTGTTTTAAGCTCCTACACTTTTTCCTATTATCATATTCCATGTGTGACTCATATTTTCAAAAAAGACACATTTGTAATGCACGTTTGATGCTATATCACATGATGAATGCCAAATCTACCTTTGGGTCATGTGATGACAGGGCTGTGGCTGCTGCAGTTTAAATTTCAAGTTTGGTGACAGCAGGAGTAACATTTTCTTACCCTCTGATACAGTATTACCTAAAGGTCAACCCGAAAGAGTTCGCAGTGTGACATGTGAGGGATCTGTGGCACAACTGAAGTGTGGTAAGCCTTTTTTTTTTGACTGTCCATGTAGTGCAACATGAAATAACTGCCATGATTACCAAGACAGTTCATGATTCCTGAATACCTAACTGACCTTTGTTGCTTTTTTGTACTTCCTGGTCTGATTTATCCTATTTTGCAGCCCAAGGCCAGGTTATATCTATCCAGAGGGCTGTATATGGACGGCATGATCGGACAACATGTATAACTGGGCGACCTGCCTCCCAGATTCAAAATGAGCGCTGCTCAAAACCTGCAAACAAAGTTTCTGAAAGGTATAGATTCCCCACTCTTTTCATTTGTAGTCAGTATTTTTTCATTTGTGATTACTCTTCAGTCGAAATTCAAACGTGTATTTGCATCCATAGCTGCAATGGGAAAAGCAGTTGCTCTGTCAATGCGATAAACTCTGTGTTCGGAGACCCCTGTTTTGGCACTTACAAGTACCTGGAGGTGGATTACACTTGCCAAAGTAAGTGAATCAAACCCCATTTGGAGCTGTATATCTCTTCATTTAAATTTATTTAAAGTTATATTTATAACGTATAAAGGCGTGGGCAGTACAGTGGTGTGGTGGTTAGCACCATTACCTCAAAGGAAGAGTTTGAATTCCTGTGATGAACTCTCTCCTCTGAGCTAATGACTACAGTCTTTATTCTATCATCCAACTATTATCTTCAGAAATACTCTTTTTCAGTGATAGCAGGGAGATAATTTCATTTTAGGCTGAAGGTTTTGCATGCTCCACAAATTTTTGGAAGGTTCTGTAATCTGCATTGCAGCTTTAGACCCTGTGACTCAAAGTAAACAAAATGCTAATACTAAACGCTAGCTCTTTGCAAAATAGTGTCATGGAGTTTATTAATTGCAGACAAATATTGAAAAATCTAAAGAACATATCAGACAGAGGAGCGTGTTAAGCCAGAGTCTGCAGCTCTGCAGCAAGAAGAACATTGTGACAGGCCATTTGATGATAACACTACTCTTGCAATAATCATTTTCAATGATATTGCTTGATGGGATTGTGACAAGATTTTCCAATTTAACTCTGTTTGATTAATTATCTGAATATGCTTAGTAAATTAAACTTAATTATTTTGTATCTTTACCACGAATAATTTATGCTACTGTATCTTAAAAGTAGTAGAATAAGACTGCAACTAAATGCAGCATGGAGGATAAGAAATGTAATTTTTGACAATGAAATGTAAGAGACAAAAATATTGAGTGACACCTTAAATTATTATCCCAATGGAAAAGTATTTTAGGCGACCAAGGTCAGTGACATGTTGGTCTGTAAATTGTTAAAGAATATTAAGTACATTTGGTTAAAACACAATTTTAGTAGTTAGTGGTAGACAATGGCCTTTTAGTTGTAGGCATTTTAGACAAGGCTAGTTCGAGGCAGATGGCCGCCCATCTTGAGACATGGTTCTGCTCGAGGTTTGTGCCTCTGAAAAGGAAGATTTTCATTGCCAGCGTCGCCTAGCGCTTGCTCTTGGTGGAACTTGTTGGGCCTCTGTAAATAACTTTAGAGTACAGTCTGGACCTGGTTATCACGCAGGTATTCCAGGACTCAAATACAACACACCGGGAAGGCCAATTTAACAGTCTTTATTTTAAAGAGGTCTCCAAAAATCCAAAACACAAAACTCTGCTAAGCAGGAACGACGAAAACAAAAGAAACTCCATAAATGTCCGCTCAAACAGAAAAGAGTGCACAAGGCACAAACAGAATTACCACATGCAGACACTGTGGATAAAGTCCAGAAACTGTGAAAAAAAAAAAAAAGAAAAAAAGAAAGGGCTGAGGAGCGATGCACAAGTCCACTGAGAGTCTCACAGATGAAACACAAACTAGCAATGAAGGGGAAAAGTTAGGGAGCTAAAATACTGGGCAAATGAGATGGGAATGGGCTGAAGCTGTGAACTCAGGTGTGTAGATAGCAGGGCGGGAAAACAGGGCAGTAGGTAAAAGGTGGACCGGAACAGGTGACTCAAGTAAAACAAAAAGTGGCTGAGGGAATGGACTGGGCAAAAATGGGCACAACTGTTTCACTGGTGTTTATGAGAGGCGCTGTGAGAAAACTGTATAAATAAAATTGAACTGAAATAAAGTGAATATTTGTAGTTTGGTAAAATGACTTTATATTCTGCAAAATATGTCAATGGAATTTTATAATAAAAGAAAAAACGCTGAATAAATAGGTGTCTAAATATTTAATTGTTTGTTCAGAAGACATAGTCATTTAGTCCTATGGTAATCAACATATTAGTCAAACTAAAAATACAATATGTCATCAGTGGCTGGATTAAGAGAGCCACCCTGGGCCAACAAAACTACATAGACCAGAACAGGATTTAACAGTTATGACAGACAGTCACGATATGCAACCTGTCTTACTTTTTTTTTTCTTCAACATATACATTCTTCAAGTTGAAATGAGTAATGCCACTGAGTGTTGGGATATTTCCTTTTTTCATTTTGAAAATGTGCGGACAATGTGGTAGAGACTGGCTGCTGCTATGTAAATGTCTTGTGACATGGCCGCTAATGTTTTTCTTAATTTCTAATAGTGCCTGGAAGTTTTTCCCGAGAAGTTTTAATATGTGAAGGGAGTTTGGCAAGGCTGAAGTGTGGTAAGATAATTTATTTTGCTGTTAATAGTATCTAGTAAACAAAGTTATATAATGATATATGACTTTTCAGTCCCAATCATATCTGACTTTTTGTGGAAGAAGGATAAACTGTGTGTTTCTTTTTAACACTATTTCTCCAACCTTCATGTTCATTTTGAAAGGCAAAAATCAGGCAATACATGTCTACAAAGAGATTTATGGACGGAATGACCGCACCACATGCGCATATCGCCAACCTGCCTCGAAGACCCGAAATGTCACCTGCTCAAGGAGCTCAAGCAAAGTTACTAAAAGGTGTAAAGCCATCATTTTTATGTTTAACATCAGGGACAGAACTTTCATCACATGGAGATTGACTGTTTGATCCATAGTCTGCATTTAATCTGTTGCTTAGGCAGAGAAAAAAAATCTCCATATATGTAAGAGGTAATGAGTTAAAAAGTAATTTGTATTAAAATGATTCAAAGAAAAATACTAAGAGAAACTGTAGCTAAGTTTAAATAAATATGGACTAACTTACTAATAACACTAAAACTGTTCTTCGCTCATTATTCACAGATGTAATGGAAGAACGGCTTGTTCTATCAGAGCAAGTAACTCTGTCTTTGGAGACCCCTGTGTTGGCACATACAAGTACCTAAGAGTGGTTTATACATGTTACGGTAAGCCCTCTTGGGATATTCTTGAATAAAAAAAGCTCCAGTTGTTGCTGACTTTGAGATAAGAAAAAACCAACCGTGACTAACTGTTCATTTTTAGTTGTTACTCTGTAACAAGTGGGACGTGAATCATAAAAATTTGTTTTATTTAACCACTAGCACTGAACTTCACCTTTCAACTATTTCGCATAGCCATGTTGTTGTTATCAAGAGGGCCAAACTGCATTCAGTTAATTGGATTCTGAAATTTGTATTACAATATTTTATCAAATCCTGTACACTGGACCTTGATTTAATTTGTCTAATTTGGACACTTGTTCTTTTGCAGATCATGTGACTGGATAAAATCACTGATGTCATTCTCTATCTAAAAATCATTCTACATATAATAGCAAAATTAAACCTTTGTTAGCATAGACTTTCACCATACCAGTGTGGAGTGAAATGTCTTTAATCCTTAGAAACACCTTTAGTGATTTCGTGATACTTAGATTTCTTGCATTTCTCTACCTCCATTGGTCTTTTTTCCCTTCAACCTGGAGTTGTTTCTGTGCAACATTAATAAACTTTACTTGCATCTACGTGCATCTGATAAATTTAGTTTTACATATGTGTGTGTCTGTGTGTGAAAGTATATACATATATATGTATAATTAATATAAGAGGAGGAAGAGTATTGTATCAGGAGGGAGAGGAGG
>JABUIW010000137.1:1307727-1339378 GCA_013363375.1 Menidia beryllina | reverse complement strand
CATCCATCCATCCATCCATCCATCCATCCATCCATCCATCCATCCATTTTCTGAACCGCTTTTTCCCAAATGGGGTCGCAGGGCGACTGGAGCCTATCCCAGTAGTCAATGGGTAAGAGGCAGGGTGCATCTTGGATGGTGAGACTCTAATCATGTCTCCCTAAGAAAAAAAGAAATAATTCTCCAGGTCTTCACTGTCCACCGTCACCCAGTATGCCACCGGTCACACAAAGCTGTATGCTTCCAACACCAAGGAGGCTGATACATCAGTTTTCCACTTTGATCACTGAAAATCAGCTGGAAGCATCTATTAACCCGATTCTTTAGTTGGAAACCAGAGTAGATCAAGAGTAAAAATTGACATTTATCAGGTCACAGGCAAAGTATATCAGCGCTGGGCTCTTCACAGACAAAACCTGTCTCTGGGTCTCAGTCGGCAAAGAGCCCCGAACTCTGTGTGTCATGGGTATTTATCTGTGGGGCTGGGCACACCTCTCAAAAGGACTGGACACGACTGAATGCTTATTGACCAGTTATTTAATAACCCTAACCCTGACATGACCCGACCAGGACGTAATTAATGCAGTTAACCTTGGAATGAGGTAACTAAGTTTGTGTGTGTGGTTGACCTAATGACAAGTGCATAATTTAACTAAGAGAAAAAGAGAATCTGTGGTTACAGCCAGAGAATTTAACACAAACATATAGTTCAAAAGGAATAATCATGTTATAGTATACTATGATAAAGAGAATAATTATAGCCTAATTCTAACATATCTTTTAATGAAGTCAGCAGGAAGTCAGTAACTCCTGAAAAATTATTTCAGCATCCTTTTGACTGGAAGTTCCTCATTTTATAACCCAGGATGACTTTTGTTTAAAAATGATGACACACCCCCAGCTCACTCCCTCGTATCTGCTAAGCCTTGACGCCTCTCTCAATTACTTACAAGACCGATCTACCAGGGTCGTGGGGGCTGGCTCCACTTTTCTGTTATTGGCTGGAGCTTACATACTTCTACATTTCTGTTATTCACTCTGTTATTTTGTGCCATGTGACTAAATCTGAAGCAGGCTGCGAGGTTCAGGAGGCATTTTTGGGCTTCCATGACATGAGCATGGACAGACGCGTTCCTGCCATTGGTGAGTATGTCTTGGGAGTGTTGGAGAAGTATAAATGTCAACAAGCATTTAGCTCAGACTTACGATGAGGCTGCTGTGATGACATCAGAGTTTAATGGAGTGCAGGCTAAAATTAAAGAGAAGGTGCCTGAGGCCATGTTCAGCCACTCTCACGCATACAAGCTGAACATGGTGCTGAGGCACTCAGGAAAGTGGTTGCCCAAGTCTTGCATGTTTTGTAGGACAACGGAGGGACTAGGAAATTTTTTTAGGTCCACTTGCTGGATGATGTTGTTAAGGGGTGTTAACCCAGAGCAGCACCTACAAGATAGAGCTTCAACTCTAGGCGGGTGCAGATCATAAGCATGCACCAAAATGACATGCGCATGTTACTCTGCATTGTAATGTCAAATCCTGGCAACTGGGAAAATTAAACGCTGATGATGGCAGCAGGATATGATGGCTGTCCGAAAAATTGACCTGCTTTCTTCACACAGCATATAAATGCATTTGAACGAAACTAACACATTTTTCAGAGTGCTGTTAAACAAAGTGATTGACATTGAATATTGTCTCACTGGCATCCGTGACACCGCTACACCTCTTGGGCACGTGAAGCTGGAGTTTGACGGTTTTTATGAACGATCTAAGGCAGAAACTTGGCGCACTTGTCCTAACAGAAACTGGAAACAGAGTCAGACAGTTGGTCAGGGATGAAGGTAGACAAGTGTTCTGTTCCATTTTGGACAACAGTGATCAAATGATCAATTTTGATTATTTTAGTGAGCTAGCTTTTCTTGGTTTGGAGGATTGTGCAGAATTCAGTTAAATATCACAACATTTCAATTACATGGAAAAATGCAGAGCCTGTCAAATTATCCTAAGCTCTTCGACCTTGTGAGACTAAACGTCGATCTCATTGGACTGCATAGCTCACAAATGGTGAGGAAGGAATGTAAATCTTGTGGACAGTTTCTTAACCTCTTGGTCCAGAAAGATCTCATTCAGACTGAAGCACCTGATGCTCATTTTATCTGTAACCAAAGTGTCAGTGGAGTGGTCATTCTCGGCACTGGAAAGAATCAAGACATGCAGTTGGAACAGGACAGATCTAGGATGGCTCTTTTCCCTGGCAGCGATCTCCTTAGGGGTGGAGAGACTTTTAAAGTTGAAACGAGATAAGGAGGAATTCTACAAAAAAGTATTGGACATATTTGCCCGGAAGGGTTGGGCACATGGACTTCATATGTGTGATATGATAATGGTAAGACAACAATAAAGGTTTTCCAAAAAATGTTGCATCATGAGCACATCACAAGGAGAAAGGACCCACTGAATCTGCATCTACAAGTGGTGCTTTTGGTCTGCAGCGGGAACTACCGCTTTTGAAAGTATTTGTTTTGATCTATCTTTTGATCTATCTATTTGTTCTATTTTATATTAAAGAAAGTCCTCAGCAAGGCAGAAAGAAGGAAGTGTCGCTATTGGTTCTGATAATGATTCTGATGAACTCAGTTCCTCACCAACCTTAAACCTCACTGCACGCCACTGCCTGGTGTTGCCACATTGTTACCATGATAAGAATGCTGTCTTTTTTACTCGATGCTGTAGGGCTTTTGGTGTGGTCTATGGTCTGAAAAATAGATCTTCATGTAAAGAATTTTTACCATTGTAGACGTAAACAAAATGTTGAAAAGCAGTAATGTTATGTTTGTATACCTGAGAGTTATAGTCACTGGTTTTGGGTATCCTTTTCCTGCTGAATCTCGGTTCGGTTGGTTGGGTTGGTGTGGATCATGCCTTAAAAGGAGTTTCCAGTTCTCCAGAGTTTGCACTTGTTCTTCAGCAGCATCATTGTGGATTCCGAACTTCTGATAATAAACTTATCACTGGCTTTTTTTTACTTGACTGGAAATGATTGCCTTACCCATTTTCCTTACCTGCATCCTATGTTCAAGTCAGTTTGAACTGAAGACTCCTTCTGCTGCAAATCTCCCTCCCTACCACTTTTCATTGCTGCTTCTGCCCCTGACAGTTAAATTATGTACATGTCATATTCAAAAGTTTAGTTTAGTTTCATCTGTTGATAACCTATAACTACAATACCAGACCATTTCAGAATTTATAGAGCTGAAGTCTTTTTAGTATGAGTGGAAGAACAGATTAAATATGTTGGCCTGAATTTAGAAGAAACACAGTGGATGCCAAGGTTTTCACGAAAGATAACAGAAACATATTGTAACTCACTTTACTTAACACACACATTTACCTAACCCTCATTAACCCTTCACCAGTGTCCTTAGGCAGCCTCATTAACTGAACGTCTCTGGTAGCTTAAAGAGAGCAGCTGCTGGTTTCCCCAAAAGGGTGAAAATGTAAACTAACAGTTTCCAGAGAGATGTAAAAAAAAGAGGCCCAAACGAAATGTGTTCTACCAAAGCCTACTGCATGCAAATTGAAAGTGCCGATGTTGGCTTCAAATGTTAGTCTTGTCCACATGTGAAAAGTGAGCTGTGGACTATTGAAAGCTGTGGCAGGCAATGTTGCCAGGTTTGATAGATAAGGCAGTGCCAGCAGTATCGTAACAAACAGTAATGCTAACAGTTCACGACGGGATGTAGTTAAGAGTAGGAAGCAGGTTGGAGGTTACGATGTTGATTAGGAGACCTCAGGCAGAAGCATCAATGAGGAGCAGATTAAGCGTAACAATGGCAATGTACAAAGGCTGAAAGAGGCACTGATGACAGTTTGAGCAGCAGTGAGCAGGGGAAGCTATAATCACTGACCGAGCACCTTATCCAAGAAAAAAAGTGTTGTTTTTTATTGTTTTTAGCATATACTAACTTGTGGAAGGAATCATTAGGAGAAAGCCTCCTGCAAGATTTTTGGAAGCCTGCCTTAATGAAAGATGAAAGAAAAGAAAGAAACGTAGTTATTATAAAAAATATTGTGTGGCAAGATTTTTTTTTTAAATCCTATTGTATCATTACTTGATACCACTGGCAGGAGTGTAGTGTTTTGCTTTTTTTGTAGCAGAGATAAAAAAAGAACATCTGACATGATCTTACTTTGTGTTTCAGTGGAGTCATGGAAAGTATTGTTGCACATTCAACTTGTGTAACAATGTTCTTTCACAGTTTAAGGCTAGTGCAGTGCACTACCCAACAGAAATTTGAGTTCCTTAATCAGTTTGCTGTAAAAAAGAAAAAAAAAATCCAAGACTATTTGACTGGTCATTTGACTTGTCCATGCAAAATGAATTGGTCTCTGTTGCTGAGAAATTGGATGTGTGGTGAAAATATAAGCAGTATACCAGTTGTGAGTAGTGTCTGAACATGACAAGATTGGCACATGCTGTTGCAACAAGAGTTACAGAATTCTGGCTGAACCTAACCTTGGCACTGATGGCTAATCCGATACTACTGAAAATTGACATGATTTCTTGCCTTTTTATCTTACAAGGGCTGCCTGATATCTAGTTTTCTGTCTGTTTTTTTTTATTCTCTTATATGCCTTTGCCTCATTTGAGAAAAAGAGATATAAGAGTAGTTTTGATATGAACCTGCAATTTATGGTGCTAAGTGGTACTGGCAAGCACAAGATGTTCTCACGATTTACTGAGGTGCAGTATGGATACTGAACTGCACATCCATAATGTAGATATTCAGTAGGTTTTAGGCCTGGAGAGTGTTTGATGAATGTCCCTATTGATTGTCAGTAATATTTCAGTTTAATCTCAGCTACTGTAGTTTCTAAACCCTTGTCCAGGTAGTTTGTTTTCCATTCCAAATCCCAATATATTCATATTCATACACAGCCATGAAAGTAGAGTTTTTCAAAAATTGTTATTATGATGATTAATATATGCCTCAAATCAGTGTATCAGTACTGTATTTTTTAAGAAATAATTCAATAAATTGACTACCCATATCTTTCCACTAGTGGTATTATTTTAAACTAACTATCTCCCAAGCAGACCCACAAAGACAACTGTAACTGCACTGGAGACAAAACTACTTTATTTTGAGGACAGTACTGAATTAATGCACAACCACAAGTTCTAACTGTATTTTGTGTTTGAAATAATGCCTTTTTAGCCCATTCTACAATGACACACCTTAATATATGGAAAAATGAGTAAGTATGGTGTTTGATACGACTTCAGCCCATCAAGAGCACCACATCGTGTTACATGAGTAACTAACCTGGAAGTTTCTTTATTAATGAATAATTGCAGTAATTACTTCTTGGGTCTTTTACTAACTGAATAGTTTTTCAAGAAGAAAAACAATTCAGTTCCTGAGTTCTGAGAACACAGTAAGTGCAACAAGTCAAGAAAAAACCAAGAGATGAGGTTGAAACAATAATCCACATTAACAAAATGAATGACAGTCTAATCTGAGGATTAATCTTTGAACGTTGACCTTTTGATGCATTTATCTTTTTTTTCCTATCACTTCCTTTCTTTTTAAGAAGTAAAAAGTCATTTTTCATCTGATGAAGATGCAATGTATATTTCTCAATGTTCAGGCCCAGCAGAGCTGGAAAACACATTCCAAACCAGTTTGAGAATCCATTTGGCTTTATAACTTTTCCAGTAGGAGTTGGGACTGAGGGGCATCCAAGAATATAAGCACCAAAAATAATATTTTAGCACAGATATTCTTGGAATTTGTCATGTTAGCACTGATCTTCATATGAAGAACGACTGTTGAGCTGGATTTCTGAAAAGGAATTTCCGAAAGGATTAATGAGATTGATGAGACATTGTTGCGCCCTCTTTGTAGTACATCCAAAAATGTGTCATTCAAATTCAATTAATAATTACAGTCACCTTTTATCTTTTTTTTCATTCAGTTTACTCTAATTACACATAAAAAATAAAATACTGAGAACTCCTTTGACCCAGTTTGTAGTAGTAATACTGATGTTGGCAAATATGAAATTGGGAGAAGCTAGAAAAATATGACCCAAGTAGTAATTAACTAAAATTATTATACAGTTCCCACACTTTGTTACTGAAATGGATTCATTCTCCGGTATCAGCAAATGAACTGGTACATTATCGCACAGGCCAAACTACCTCCTAATGTACTGAGTGTTGTTTTTTTAAGGCTCATCGCTGGAGCACATTGTCACTGCCTGCACAGCCCCCTGATGTTCAAGGATTACATTGTCATTTTTCTCTTTTTTACATAGAACCAAAAGCAATTCTAGCATAAATGTGTGACTCATGGTGGGCAACTTAGTCACATACAGAACATTTTCCCTCTGAGTGTTGACATCTTAGACATTAGCTGAATAAATGGAGTCTTCCAAAATTTGTGCTCGTATTCTTTTCTTTCAGAAAGAGAAAGTCTAACAGAGAGCCTCAGTTCCTGGAAAAGGAAAACCAGTAAACCAGAAAATAAAGCTGCTGTGTTCTTATTAGATTTAATCTCTTTACCATTGCTCAGGGCAGTAAACTACGTTGCTAAACATTGCTGCTCCCTTTAAAGTGGATCCATCATGTCTTTCATCAAAGCTCCAGTGGTTCTTTGTACCAAAGGCAGGACTCCATTTTGCTTCTTTTTTTTTTTAGATAATTTTTCTTTAAACATTGTAAAGTATGTCATCTCATACATTCTCACACACCTAATCTTCTACGACTGAAATGAAAAGAAACTCAACAAACATATGCACTGACCAGACTCTCACTCTATGGTCAGTAAGAAACACAACTTACAATGACAAAAGCATGTAAAAAATCTACATGGCATATATGATCATTAGAAAGAATCATATTGCACCAAATGAGAATGAGAATGACTCAATAAGACAATTCCTGGTTGTTATTTTTCTGGAATATTCTGTACAATAAATGTACAATGAAGTAAAAGTCTTATATCTTCTCACCACTCCCCATTTCCACGTCACTAAGGGCCACTCAAGAGTGGAAATATTGAGAGCTAACAAATAGCCCCTAACCATGAACCCACCCTTACAACTCACATGGTTTCATGTTTGGTCCATGTTTGGAGAATCATCCAGCAGGTCCATGAAAATCTTCCTTAAGATATTTACTTTATCACAACAAACTGATAGTTTCTCCACAAGTCTCTTGATTGATCACACTAGGTCGATTAATTGGAGTTGGATAGCTCTGGCTGAACTTCTTGTCCATCTTGAGGTTAAGAACAACATTTTGTGGACTGACACTCATAGACAGTACTTTAGTTTTTCATTGTCTCAATGTAAGTTCCTCTTGCTGTCATTCTTGTTCATTGTCCACTTCAACATCTGCCCCAAAACAACAAAACAAGCACTATTTATTTATTTATTTTTTGTGTCAAGGTCCTTTGTTTTTCCTGTATTTTCAACATAGCAGATCATCATGACACTCATTTTAAACACATACACATATAAAAAAAATACTGCAACCAGGATAGCGTGGAGATGAGTAAACAGATGTACAAATGGAACAGGTTTTTTGTTTGTTGTCAGTTGGTGGGTTCAGTCAACTCTCTTCTTCTCACAGTTGTAAGCTTTAGCAGACGGTCCCATTCTCTTGCCGAGACTTGGGGCAGGTGGATCTCGGTATTGGCTGGACAGAGGGAGCCAGAGTGCAGAAGAAGCCAGCAATGAGGGTAAGGCCGAGACCTCCCCAGGCGCAAAACATGGACCATCCATAGCCATGTCCAATGTCATCAGGCAGGCCATATAGGTACCGTGGGTAACGGGAAAGCTCAAAGTTAATGCCAGCAACGCACGTGCAAAGGGAGATGATGCAGAAGGTTCCTGTAAAAGCAGGAGAAGATACAAGTGTAAACATGATATTCAGTTAACCATCTTTGATGCGAGATAACATTGTCCCAAATGTTCCCATGGAAAGGTATCTACCATTCAGAAATTTGTTGTCCATATTGACTGATGTAGATAAAAATGTATGAAAACTGTGATTTGGATTAAGTCAACATTCATCAAATCAAGGTAGTATAAAGATCAGAGTTTATTTTAAAGAGCAATTACAGCTGATAAAGTAGATTCTAATATTTAAAAAGTGCACTACAAATAATACAGACTATTTATTGGTAGGTTTGAATAGGTCACTGAAGATTACAGCACATCCCTGTCATGATATATCTGAGTATCTTAGCATAAATTAGGATTTGAATGTGTCCTTAAAACAATGTAAATGATCTTGAAAAACAGTCCTGACTCACAGTCATTTGAGGGGGGAATACAGGTTATATAGAAATCCATAAATGACTCAGACACTGGGGACTCTATGGATTAAATAACTCTGACACTAAGCAGACTGATATTAGAAGTTAGAAGTTCTGAGAATTTTCTGAAAATGCTTTTTTGCCAGCATTATTTTATTTTAAAAACTACCAGTGGCTCAGACACTGGTGCATGAAAAGGATTCCCACACATAAAACTGCTTCGGAATGTAAGTCCCGATGTATTTTTACATATTCCAATTCTATGGTCTGTTGTATGATCTGTCCTTCCTGATGTATCCATTTATTTAAAAAAATAATCAACAAAACAGACCCTACAGCGGATTCATTACTATTCTTGGCATCCACAGTCTCATGTGACCTGAAGTCAACCCTGCTAATAAAGCTTTTTTCGTAAGAAGGGCTTCAGCCCTATAGTTCAACCTACGCCAGGAGCTGCTTAAAAAAATAAGAATAAAAATGTTACTCCTTTTTCTGGAAACTGTTGGATAAACACAGCTTTGTGACTCTGTGGACTGCTTTGCTGTAATTTGGCTCCTGCAGACTGACTCAGCCTATTTCTTGTGCTTTTATTACCAAGAAACATAATTGGCTTTTTAATTGCCTGTTCATGATACAACTGTAGGGCACAGCCTTAATCCAGGGATGATCATAATTGAGTGTGCAGCTGTCTCTTGTCATGCTGGAGCAGTGCATGCGAGTATCTGTTTGCATAAAGTTTCACTGACTGCCCACATCAAAAACTGGGACACATGGCTCCAAATGACTTGGTGTGAGAGAGAGAGAAGTTTTTTTTCTTTCATTCATTTGCATCTTTATTATCATTCATGGTAGATTTATAGTTAATTCTTGAGTGATTAGAAAAATGACTTACACCAAAGGGAAATAGACACTGAATCATCCCCATGTGTAAAAAAGAAAAGAAAAAGATAATCGACAGTATTGAAATCAAATAGCTTTATTTAAGATGATCATCCACTGACACAACCAAGCAGTCCTGTCAGGTTTGTACTAAAGTATTGACACATGATTTAGCTTTGTGTGTGTTAGACCCACCTCCCATGAGGAAGAGGAGGCCAGCCACATATTGCATGAGGCCCCTGTCCCAGCAACAGCCAAGCACGCCAATGATCCAGCCAAACAGGATAATCGCCACAGCCATGCCCATGAAACCTGCTGTCATTCGCCTTAAGTCTGAAGAAAGTCAAAAGGAGAACATTATAAATGTATTAGTTCCCTGAACAGGGAACCAGGAAGCTACAACAGGGAGGAGATAGCTTGACACACATTTCTTCTTCTTCAAACAATAGCAAAAAAAGAACTATGTTGTCAGGGAATAAGATAGCAGACGTCATGGCACTTTGAGTTTTACGCTTTTGGGATGATGGTCTATTTTACTAAACGATACTCGGTTAAGAATTTAATACAATTCTGTTGAATAATGTCAAATTAAGGTCCGATGTGTTTGGCACCATGCATATGGAGCCCATGAATTTTCCCCAGACTTACACACATTGTCCCTACAAGGAAATAGTGAACTGTAACTTTCTAATTAACTTTTACTGTGTTTACTTTCAGAATGTAAAGTTGCTTAAGTGGGTGTATTGTTTACTTAACACTTGTGCAAATTCTCTGTGTCAAAATGTAGGTTTTTTTATCGAAGGAGAGAGTACAGTTGATCAATTTTAAGCTCAAGTTACTCAAGACCAGCATTATAACCTAAAATTTAGTGTGAAACATTCTTCTAAGGTATTCTAGCAGGTTTTCTGCAAGCAGTTTCCGCTGAGATGGTCTTGAAAGGACAGAAATCTTACTGCGCCTTGAGAGATGGTGCTGCTATGCCAAACACTATTATGTGACACACCCTTTGCTGTTAGTTTTGAGACTAGATACTACAGTGCTAAACATTGTGTTAGCTCAGTTCTATAAATGTGGTTAACTGTAAAGAGAAATCTATGTACAATACATTCTACATAGATAATGTGTGGCTGTGCCACAATAGTAGCAAGGCGACCTCCAGTAGGGTGACTGGGTTCAGAGAGAGCATGAAATAAGTAGAGGAGGAGAGTGGAAGAAGAGCTCAAAGCAAAAACACTGACTCCCGTTTCTCGAGCAGATTAGAATGTCATGGGTAAGCTACTCTGCCAGCGGCAGGATGGAGGCTTGCACAAGGTTTTGGTTGAGGACACCATGTTGGGAGGCGAGAAAGGTTAAAATATTTAGCCTTGGAGCGCAAGTGCAGAACAACAGAATGAGCTCCAGTCATGCAATACATATTCCTTCCTTCATGTGCGTTCTGAACCCTTTTCTATCAAACATACACACCAATCAACCAGTGACAATACACAGTTTTAAAGGTGGAATAGAGCAGTTTTGGACCCTTAAAACAATGTATTTATGAACTGTTTTGAATAACATTAACCTTTATTATGCACAGTCACAGGGCCTAAAGCTTGTCTGAGGCCTTTGGAGCAATCAACAAATGGATAACAATATACATTCTATTCTTAAAACAGGACGTTGTATGCAGTACATATTACATTCCCTATATATATTGATTTAAAACACATATGAACCCTTCAAAAACATCAATCTGAAAAAGCTAAATGTATTTTCATAGTTAGAGAAAATCAAATGTTTTACTCTTAATTATTCTTTTTGTGAGCAAACACGTTTTCATTAAATATATAATTGCATATCAAGTTTTTTGTGTAGTCTGGTAACATTACCTCGTTCTGAAATATTTTATGAGTTTGAAAGTGTCTTTTTTACATCCCCACAGGATATCATAAAATTTACACATTTTCCCGTTCTTTTACAAGCTATCAGCTAACATACCAGGCCAAAATTAAACACAGCAATGTGAACAACAGGTTTGAAGTAGTATGTAATGTTTTGACCATGTCAATCTGGAGTTGGAATTTGAGTTATAGAAGATATTTGGCTGCAAAATGATTTACATGAAAATATAAGCTCAACAGACCTACAGACCCATTACAATACAAGTATGTGGATCAGGTCAATCTAATTTTCAGTCCCTTCTTAAGGTAAGCTTGTACCAAAATTTTAAAGAATCCCACAAAGGTAAACAGAAGAGTGTATAAGACAAAGCTTTAAGGTAATGACAACCAAAGAATACCCAAAGAACAATGAATGTATGGTGCAAATAAGGTACACTGTGTTCTTCAACCTAATAACATATGGGGAATAACATGGATGACTGAAAAACAGGTTCAACCACAAAGGACAGAGCAGGGTATCACAGGGATGGCAAAACAGACAATGAGCCTCAAACACAAAGGAAAGGAAATATGATATGTGTTCAAAAATACAATGAAATGAATATCCACACTGAATAAAAAAATGTAACCATTCTTTGACAATCTCTTGAATTATTCACCTAAATGAATAATGAATGAAGTTGCGAATGTGCACATCTTTTCGAGACACTTATTTGGAGTCTACTGCTGTTTGTATATTGTGTAACAAATGAATGAGAACACTTTTAAAAGAGCTGTAATGAGAAAATAAACCAAAATTTAATGTATTCAATGCTATTTATATAACGCTATATCACAAAAACAGTTATCTCACAGCGCTTTCCAAACAGAGCAGGTCAGACCCTACTCTGAAGTTATGTACAGAAGTCCAACAATTCCCACAAAGAGGAAGCACAAGGCGACACTGGCAAGGAAAAACTGCCTTTTAAGAGGCAGAAACCTTGAACAGAACTATGGCTCAGGGTGGGCGGCCATCTGCATATGCCAACCGTTACCATTAACAGGCATGTCGGAAAGTCTTTCTAATTAAATTTCTTACAACCTGCTTAATAAATAGGAGGCTGGTTGAATTCAAAGCTGGCAGGGGGAGGATGTTAAGGCAACCAAGAGGTGCCAGGGAGATAAGAGACAAGATACTTGAACTTGTTGGAGCCATGTTGTTATATCATTTTGAAACACCCATCTACAAACTTTCTTTCCTTTGACATCTGAAAAGTGTTATTAATTTATTCAGAGACAAAGATGGTGAGAGAACAGCAGCAAAGTATCCAACACAGCTTTTGGCCATTACTCGTTCTGACACATCAGGACTATAGAGTGGAAAAACACACATCAATGCAACACAACACAGAAGTCCTCAAATATTCAAGCAGGGAGTGACAATGATCATAAAGAGTCTTTTTTTTTCCTGATGTTGATAGAAACTGTTGTGAAGTCAAATTATAGACTTAAGGTACATGTTCAAGTGGCTAATGGTAAAACAATAGTTTGCTATGGCTAATGTTACTTTTTTAATGATGGTTTCTAAGAGCACAGTGCCCTGTAGAATATTACCTCTTCAAGTAGCAGAGGGGAAATCCAACTTAAGGGAGTGTTTGTACCTTAGACCAAAAGTCAATCTAAGTCATTAATTGAACATGCTCTATAGAGATTAAGGGAGGAAGAACAGAGCAAATGATGCATCTATGAGTTCTTTGTGAGAAAAAAATCTAAACACTTTCCATCAATGACCTAACCATTCACTAAATCCCTTAGTCACCTCCAAAAACATCAGATTTTGAAATAAAAAAAAAAATTGTTTTTCAAACCAAGCCCTTTAAATTGTTGGATTGTAGTGATGTGTGTGTTCACATCACTACAACTGAATATTTCTGCTGCAAGGAACTGTAGGACATTATTGAGTTCACTTTTAAAGAGCTTATTTTGGCAGAAAGGAATATTTGACTGCAAGAACTAGGGAAATCTAGGAACAAACAATAAGAAATTGGTAATAATAGTGAATTAACACCTTTCAGCACGAATGCTTGATAAAGAAAACAAAAAACAATGCAAATAAACGTCATGGTGACAATCATGATAATATCAGGTCTTTTACCATATGAAATGAGGCTGAAGTGAGAAAATAGTGATATTGACCCTAAGTGTTAAGGCAAAACATGATATCCAGTGCTGTCCCATTAATAGAATATTTTTGCTTAATTACTCAAAACAAACATGATTAAACATGTACAAATATTTTGTTAATAACATTTACTGACTGCTATGAATGCAGTCAGTAATCTTACCCAAGCACACAATGTCATAACAAGGGATCGAACCACCAATTGCTCCATTGGCTGAAAAAAGCTCTTACCCCTGAGCCACAGTCACCCTTAACATCTCAAGGGTATACTACAACAGCAAAATATAGCATTGATACAAGATGAACGACGCTATCCACTTGACCTGTAAGGGCTTTACAGGTTGTGGCTGATCTATCTTCCAAAATTAGTCAAAATGACTTTAATGCCATTTATAACTAGATCAGTTAATGGGCTAACTACACACTGATCATTGTAAAACTATAAATTTACAACAGAAGTCAGAGTGATTTATGTACTTGTAAATGAAAAAAAAAACTCTCACATGACTCCACAATTTTAAAGATTAAAAAGGACAAAAATGAGATCTTATTTCTTAGCATATCCTTAGCTAAATATCAATTAGCTTTCATTACAGTATATTTTACGAATATTCCTCTCCTGCATTAATACTCCGGTGAACCATATATGCCTTCTTTTCTCAGTTGCAATCAAGTGCAAGAGTCAGGTCTGAGTAAATAGAAATGGGATAGAAGGCAAATGGATCGCAGCGGGTAGTTTAACTACAAAACATTATCTCGCACAGGAACATTGTCAGTGAAATCCCTGTCGTCACTGTAACCATGCAACCTTTCCTACGCACTCAAAAAATATGTCTCAAACCGTGCTTTGTATATGCTTTAAGAGCAACATCAGCCTGATGTGATGAGATGGAAATGGAAAATAAGGTTGCATAATCAAGCAAAACAGACAATTACAGTATGACATTAGACATTCAAATGTCACTTCCTATTGTGTGCAGAGTAAGTAAAACATGGCTATTAAATTGCAGTCGTGAGTGCGATGGATAACTGCTGCCGTGCATCATGGCTGCATGGTACTGCAGGAGGACCTCACCAATGACTTAGACTTAGACTTAGACTTAGACAGACTTTATTGATCTCTTGGGACGACTCCCTCAGGAAATTAAGGTTACCAGCAGCTTAAAGGGCAAACAGTGTCAAGTTAGAATCAAATCAAGCAAAAATATACAAATAAATAAATAAAAATACAAAAAATACAGATTAAGTGCAGTGTATGTGTATGTGATATCTCTTCCCCCTGTCCTGTGTCACCTCCTCGCCCCCAGTGAGGCGTTGTACAGTTTGATGGCGTAGGGGACAAAAGAGTTCTTAAGTCTATTGGTCCGGCACTTGGGAAGCAGCAGTCTGTCACTGAACAGGCTCCTCTGGCTGCTGATGACGGTGTGCAGAGGGTGGCTGCTGTCGGCCATGATGTCCATCAGTTTGTTCAGTGTCCTGGCCTCTGCCACCGCCACCAGAGAGTCCAGCTTCATGCCAACCACGGAGCCGGCCCGCCTGATCAGTTTGTCCAGTCTGGACGTGTCCTTCTTGGATGTGCTACCTCCCCAGCACACCACGGTGTAGAAGAGGACACTGGCTATCATAGACTGGTAGTTTGCTGCAGATGTTAAAAGACCGAAGTCTCCTGAGGAAGTACATCCTGCTCTTTACCTTCCCGTACTGGTGTGTTTTGACCAGTCCAGTTTGTGACTTAATGTGACTTTAAGACAAGATAAAGAATTTATAAGTCACTCTAATTTGATAGAAAAATATTGATAACTTGTGCTTTGGTGTTATGGGATTGTTATTTTTGAGTTGTGTGAGGAGAAGGGTCAGATTTCGTATTAATAAATTCATGTCCATTTTCTTTACCCTCACAGTGTCCTTTACCCTGAACCTAGATGGTTGATTGACTTTGCTCTTATGTTATTTTGTGATTTTTGTCCTGAACTGAGGTTACACTTTTTTCATCTATTTCACTGATTAGTGTGTCTCACTGTAACATTGTTGCTGCTATTTTTGTCATGTCTATTTAATTGAGGCATATGGTTTACTTTTTTTCTGACAAATTCACATGAATAAAATAATTAATAATAGATTCATAGATTAATTTAAATTCTGTGCAACCATGGAGTGAAATTCAATGTGTGAACAGTTGTAAAATTTCCACTATTCCATTAGTACTTATGTTTTTTTTAAACCTAAAGACTAATGCAATTGGTCTTTTGCTGTGTTTGGACATGCATAATATTGTACTTGTGCCCAGGAATTATTAAGGAGTTCGACTTTAAGGCAAAGTATAACAAAAAACATAGAAAGGGAAATATAACAATCCATTTTATCTATGTAGTTGCTAAATATTTTGAATAATCTCTTTAATTTACCTTTTGGGATGCTCGTTGACTTTAATATACTCCATCATTTCTATCCATAGTGCACAAAGTAAAACCTAAACCAAGACAGTTTTAAGTGTAAAAAATTGCACTTAAAAGAAAACTGCAAACATGTCCAGTGCAAAACAGTAGCAACTGTAACAAGGTTACGTTAGATGAACATTACCTATCATTTTCGGACTAATTTATGTCATGATCTGTGTAAGAATGCCTCCAAATTTGATAGTCCACTTCCAATTATGTATGTCCTATGCAATTAATAGTTCTCCAAAGGTCCTTGCTGTCACTTTCAAATCTGTCTTTTTTTAATCTTTTGAGGCCTTTCTGCTATAGATCTGAAGCACAAACTGGCAAAACTAAATTGATGTGACGACATACCTAAATGCAATTTTTGGCAGCCCAGAACTGATTTTTCTATGTTATTAATGTTGATATTTATTTTGGCATTAAATTAAAATATGACACGTTTCCCATGTATGCTCTCAGGTTTTACCATGATTCAGAAACATTCATGTCAGCCGATAAATGTCATTGCAGATTTTAAAAAGGGGTGAGCATGACATTTTCCATCATTAATGCGCTGATTTGAGCCTCAACTGCTCTGCAACTTACAAAGGCAGCAATGCGCTTGATTTCACAAGAAACTGTTCCACAGAGGCCCTCTCTGTCACACCTCTGGACTTTTCTGACCACTATTTCATCTCAAGACAAGAACTTCTGCTTCCACCCCCATCGTTTCGTTCCACTGTAACCTCTGCAACATGGGGCCTCCAAGTCCCTCTGCTCCACACTGTGCTCTTGTTTGTATAGTCTCTGTCCTCGATCCACCAAACCTTCTGGATCCTCTTATTTCTGCCCATGGCTTAATGAGACAATCTTATGCGCATCAACCTCAAAGGTGCAGAAAAGAAATGGCACAAATCAAAAGATTCAACAGATCTAACTAAATTTCGGGCACTGCTGTCAGCAATCTCATTTAGTGTCACTGATGCAAAAAAGACTCTCTCCATTAAAAAGATTCACCATACTACTGACACCCAGAAAATATTTTCCATCTTAAAAACTCTCCTAAACCCTCCGCTTCTGCCAACAGCTACCAATCTGACAGCAGCCACATTTGCCAATTTTTTTTACTGAACTCCTCACACCCAAACCTTTTCAAAGCATGTCTCCTACTGCATAATTTTCATCAATCAACCCTCTCACTGAAAGCAGTGCATCCAAACTTCTTATATGGAGATGTCCTACTCCATGCCCACAAGACCCTGTTCTTACTAATTTAATCCATTCCACAGGTTATTCCGTAACTGCAGCAATGACAAATGTGATTACTGCCTTACTGACATTGGGCACATTTCCTACCTCATACAAGCAAGCTGGTTGGCCGTTGCTCAAGAAACCTTCTCTCCCACTGTCTCAGGTTGAGAACTATCAGTTGGTCTTTCTCCCAAGGATTTTGTTTAAGACCATTGAAAGGGCAGTCTTTAAGCAAGTCAAAGAATACCTCTCGGAGAACAACCTCCTTGGCCCAAACCAATCTGGATCAAAAAGTGGCCACTCCACTGAAACAGCTCTGTTGACTGTGACAAAAGCCTTAATAGAAACCAAAGCAACAACTAAATCTTCAGCACTCATCCTTCTCAAGCATTCAACAATGGCATCCATCTGTCCAAACTATCAAGCAAAGGTATCATAGGTAGAGCTGACTCCTGGTTTGAATCGTACTGGTTGGTCGTTCAAAGCATCTTGTCTTGGTCACACTTCTGCAGTGCACCTCCTCACCATAGGTTTCCTCCAATTTCAGTACTGGGACCTCTTCTCTTTGCCATTTACATTTACCCAATTCACCAGGCAAGATCATCAGATCACATGCCTTCCATACCACTGAATAGACAGAGCTCTCTCCATCATTTCCACCTGACAACCACACAGTCTCTGCATGTATAGTCCAAAAGGGTGATGATACTTCTGGTCTTCAATCATCCTAAAATATCCCACACCACCACTCTTCTTCATTGAGCTCCATTGGCTGCCCACATCCAATTCAAGTAACTGATGTTAACCTACAAAGTTTAACGAATCTGCTCCCTGCTCCACCAATTGGGTTTTATTCCACCTCACTCTGCCTGCTGCCACGCCCCCCTCACACTTACACTGGTACTCTAACCCATCAGGAAGCTCAGTTGTTCATTACTCTTTATCACTGCCACCTGCATCTTGTTAGCAGCTGCTGAGTGTGTGTGTTTTTAAAGCACAGGTCTCCAGACATTCAGTGTCAGTTCATCTGTGATGCATTAGGTTCCTGTTAGTTGGACTTCCTCAACTGATCTCCGTGCCTATTCTTACCTGTTCGACCCTGCAATGGCTACTTTCCTGCCCCGGAATACTCTGCGCCCATCAACTTCCACCTGAGCCTGTGCCGCTGTCCGCTGCTGCTCATTCCACTCCGCCTCTCACAGGCCTCACTCCAGCCACTGGATTCTCTGCCTCCACGCAGACTCTCACTCTCTACTTCCCCTTTCCTTTAATCATGTATGTCACCTTCTGGTGTTCCTCTAACGCATCTGGTTCTCCTGTCTCATACCTGACACAAAGTGCTTAAGGGTAAAGTTCCCATCTTCTTGAATACTCTTGCAAAGGTTAATGACACAACTCATACTCACTCTGGTCATCAAAGGGTCATCCATCAGTGCCTACAACTCCCTTTCATGTGTAGAATGACTTAGCAAGTACTTTAAGAACCGGAGTGTCCCTGTCTTTCTTCTTGAAACTCTTTAAGACCCAGCTCTTAAGAAAGCATCTACTGTACTTTAACACTTACCGTATATTTCCTCACCCATTTGCACTTTCTGCGCTTCCCTCCATTTGTACACTATCAACACTGTTAACGGACAATGATTTCCTGTTATTCAGCTTACTGTTAGCTTTATTTGAGTTCTAATGTTGTTTCTGCACTGAAAGACACTTTGGATGCATGCATCTGCTAAATCAATAAACAAAATGATCATGTCCATTAGATTTACAATACAATATGAATCTTTACAACAGAACATACTTCTCCCAGCTTTTTTAGGTTGTTAAATATGACAGCAGTTAGTTTAGTGTGCAGGTGCTTTTAGGAGTTGTAAACTTACCTGATCATAATGGCAGAATACAAGTGTGATCAAAACTAATAAGTTATTGTGGGGAAGTCTCTTTACTTTTATGTAAAAAAAAAAGAAAGTAGGATTACGTCTCAATAGACTCATAACTCAATCACCCAATTGATAGAGTTTGTATAAAATGAAAAAATTTCATTGGGCTTTCTCATGTCGCAGAGAACAGGATCAAACTGATTGTATATTAAGGTTTTAAACAAAGAAGAGAAAAACAACAATAATTTAACCAATAAATGAGCCAATTATTTGATCAAAATGTGTAAACCAATGTTAGTCTAAAACACATTGCCAGATTGATAACACATGAATGTCTGACTGCGTTGCCCATAACCATGTTTTCCCATCTCCTAATGAGTTCTCTTCTAATGTGGATATGTTTATATGAGTCATATTTCCCTATGCTAGTTGCAGAGGCAGAACATTAGGTCATAATGGGTCATGTATAAGAAAATTGCAAGCAAACTAAATCGTTGCTTTAGATGGAGAGTTATTAGTTTGATTATGTGGTTGCCTTTTATTTATCCACTAAAAGGTTATGACTTTTCATATATTTTATGTTTTGTACCATATTTATTTTCACATCAGACCATAGAAACTGCCATAAACAACCTCTCATAGTTTTACTGTTATATTTTGTGCTTAAAGGTCAAACATTGTCTGGATATAAATTATGAAATGTTCAATAGGAAAACCATCTACAACTGTAAAAATATGTTGAAAGATGATTAGAACAACTACTTGTATGGTCTGTAAATAAAGAACTTGCATTAAATATTCCTGATTGCTCATTTTGAAATGTAAATAAGTGTGGGTTATAAATGCTTTTTTCCTGTATCAGCATTTGACAGGCTGCTGTCTGTCTGCCTTGCTCCTCTGTTTAATAGCTTCTATTGTTCATCTCTAAGCAGCAATTTCCTTTTAATTATGTTCTCAGCTCCAAGACCAATGGTCCAATAAAACATAATTTCATAAAAGGAAAATGGCTTTTGGTGCCTGTATGGAAACGTTATTTTCAGCATCAGTAAGATATTGAGTGAAATGTTCTTTCTGCTACAGCTCAAAGAATGTTTGCTAATCAGCAGTTCGTGCACAGTACAAGAACTCATTGTATGCTGCAGTAACTTTATAGCATATTTTTAGCGAAATTTGAATTGTTGTAGTGGATTCTGAGTCTAGGAAATCATACACACACACACACGCATACAAATTCCCATACTTAGACACTGAAGTATCTACTCATCTATGGCTCATACTGGCTGCCATTGTATGAAAGTTAGGGTACATTTTTAGATAGATCACTCTGTCTGTTGCAACTGAAGCAGAAATGAGACACAACCAATTAAATTAACATTCAATTTGATGATCAATGTACTCTAAGCTTAAACCTTAGTTTGTTCTCCTGCAGATTGCACTTCTATAAGCAGACCAAACCACTTCAGTAATGTCTTGTAGTTAGACCAGGTGCTCATTTTTAGAATTATTCCTTGAAATAATCAATGAAACGTTAGGAAGAAAGCATATGGATGTAGAAGTTTCAGCTCATAAATTGGCCAGGCCTAAAGACTAAAATCCATCCCTTTCCGCTTGTTTACAACCAAATCAAACTGTGAAGCATCATCATCCCCAGTTTTTGGGTTGCTGTTTGTACTTTGGTTTCTCAAACCTATTTGCATTTTCAAAAGATGCTACCAAGCATAAGCAGTATGGGAGGAAGTGACCTTTCCAGCACATGTGACATGAGACAAAAGCATCAGTACTGAAAAAGAAGGATGAGACATTTTGACGAGCTTCTTTGGTTACATAGACAATTGTTTGCATTTCCTCTTGAAAGTAAGTCCAAAGAAAACGTATGTATCCCAGTAGGGCGACTTAAAACACTGACTCTCAAACCTGGAACCTTTTGCCTGTATAGTAACAGTGCTTGCCACTATGTCACATTTCAACCCTGGTCTGAAATCAAATTCTGATTCAAATTAAAATATGCCAGTTTGATTGGTCATGTAATGCCAACCATTTTAACATTCAGATGTATGTCCGCATTTTTTTTTTTCAGATCAGAGGGTAAAGTGTTTTTATAGGTCTCAGGACATAAGTGCCTTTATTGGTCTTGATGCTATGAGCATGTGGCCTTGTCACAGAGGCTGCTTGAGGCCAGAACACATTAAGGAGAAGACATGGAGCTTAATTCCATTACCTCATGTTAACTGCCACTAGGGAGAAAACAATGGAGTGGGAAAATCTAATTATGCAACATAGAAGGAAGGAGAGGGGGTGGTTCTGATGAGAATGAGTTGGCTGCAGACGGGATGTGTTTAAACATATGTGCTACTTACTGAGGATGCCCTTCCAACATGCTCTGGGGCTTTTTAACTCTGGAAAGAAGCGTCATGCTTTTCATCAAGGGTCAGGGACAATATGAATGATTTCATAGTGGGATGGTCAACAGCAGGGTACATTGAACCATGGTCTTAAATGAGCTCAAGGAATGCAAACTGTCAAATGGCAAAAAGGATGATGCTAGTGGGAGCAGGATGCTGGAACAAGGGTAAAGGACAGCTGGTGCCTCTGCTCTTTGGTTCATCATTGTCTGTATGGCAACAAAGCCAGGTTTCATTGTTTACTTATTGTGTTACCTCAATCACTGTGTGAAGCATATTAATTCCACCCGAAAAATCATCCTAAATGAGCTACATCAGTTTGCCTATTGGGACTGAAACATTGTAAGCCTTTTTTGACTGGATTGTGATTCCGATTAAATATTGGTCTTGTAACCACGGTAGTGCTTTATTGAGTTGCCATTACCTGTACTGAATCGAGCAAATATGTTTTTGGTTTTTAACAGAGTAAGACAGACCGTCTGCCCTAGAATTAGCTAAAAACAAATACACTTGAAAACCGCCATTTCTGTAAAGTGTAACCACATCCTGCCTCAGTTGCAATCCCACTGTACCTGGAAAAGATCTTAAGGCCACAATTGTCCAAATATGTTACACTGGCTGTTGTTTTGTGTATAGAAGTGATCTGGGAAGAAGATGCAAACCTGTAACCCTTTACCTATTTTCTTTTAAGCCAAATGTTGATTATTCAAATTTGTATGTACTGTATATATTTCTTAAGTTCTCATATAGGAAAAGTTCTCATTTAAGTTTTCATATAGGAAAAAACATATATGTTATATGACCATATAGGGTAATTGTATTAATCACTCATAAAAGCAATACAACTCTTTAATATTCAATACAACTCAATTTTCAAGTAGTTTTGGAAGACACAGAATTAAGGGGGAGAAAAAGATGTTGAATGGCATACCTATGTAAAACAAAGTAAATCCTTCCAAAAAATTAGATTAAACAAATAGAATAGTATTCTTTTTTATATTTACACATAGTCTCTAATACGGTTGATTTCTGTTAAAGGAATGTTGGTTAATTATTGAAACGCAGTATATATATGGCAGTATATCCACTAGTCAGGAAAGTACAGGAAACCAGATCAAAGGATATGGTACAGAGGTGCTGACAGGCAGTCACTGCACAGCGTCATAAAGGCTGTACAGACTTTGCATTGCACCAACCAAATGGCTGTCGTGTGTCCCTTTTAGGCCACTCTGCTGGCACTGTTGATAAAAAGTCACTTGGCTAACTCAGCTATTTTTGGCTGAAAAATGTCTTAAAGGAAGCAACCAGGACATGAAAGCTGCTCAAGTGACTCCAATGGAGGTTATGACACTCAAAGCCAATGCTCAAGTTGACATATATGATAAAAATGTTAAGCTTTAAATAAGTGTTGCTTATCTCAAAAGAATTTGTAGGGAAAAGCAAAGCACACTTATCTCTTTGTTGTAATCCTACTCTCCAGAATTCTCTGAGAATACCAATCAAAATCAAGAAATCCCTTGAACTAACAGATATATCTGTATAAACTCCCATAACCTATAATCGTATGTTTAAACCAGGAACAATGGATACATTTGAAAGCGTTGATATTTCATTTTTTGACAGGACCATTTGATACTGGGTATCTCAGGAAGGTATTGGCTGAGGAATTGAGGTTATAATTTCTGGAAGACGCCTGTCTAATTTTCACACTTCTATTAATTCCAGATATAGGTTTATTCAGTTTAAGGTTATACATAGACTGCACTATTCCAAAACCAAGGTAAGAAAAATATTTGATTCTGTGTCTCCCCTATTTGATATGTGTGGTAATGCGAAAGGCATGCTAACACATTAATTCTGACAATTTCCAGTACCTATCGCTTTTGCAGTCAATTGGTTTTCTTTCCCACATAAGCAAACAGCGTCTTATCCTTGTTTGTCCCCTAATGTGACACAATAAGACCATTCTCTCATCAAAAAAAGCTTCTCAAGACTGACATGCCTGCAGCCAAAAAGGTGTCTTAAACTGGAAGTTGCTCTCCTCCCCATGTTTCAGAAGGTGTCTTAATGAAATGACTTTGATTGCTAAGATGGATAGCTGTATGCATCCATTTACTCACTACCCGAGGATGCAACATCATTTCTGATTTATCACAGGAAGCTTACCCTATAATTGTGCTTTTGTCAGAATGCCATGTTTTCCTACTTTTTTTTGTGAAAAATCCATTTTCCTGGACTGAAAAATGAACATCCATTTGTATTAATTTAATGTTCTTAGTTGTTGTGTGTGTGTGTGTGTGTGTTTTACCTCACCACTCTTTTGTATTTTTTGTTGTCTATTTGGAAAATATAAATAAACAAAATGTTTATAACTTATCATAGCTGACTGCATCATCTTATATTATTCCCACAAACCTTAACCTAAGTCCCATTTTCACACCAGTGAGGAGAAAGCACAACAGCTCTTCCAAAGTTCCTTTATCATGATCATCTATCACAGCAGAGGACTCCACCCAGGGGCGTCCTCTGATTGATCCTTGCTTCAGTTATTTAGAATTATTGAACAGTTGGAGACTGCTAATGGATATTATGCAATGGAAATACATTGTTCTGAACTGCAGCAGAACGTTTAGATAAAATTATTTAACAACTGTGAATTTTACTAGTACAATTGCAACAAGAATTTTGTCAAAATATGGCATATATATGTTCCCAAAATCTCACACTTTAGGTACTCCATTTGTATGACTGCTACATTTTCCAAGGAAGCTTGGCTTCTAATTTAAATTTTTATTTTCCAGAGAATGATGTTTACAAGCTTTAAGCTCCAGCTCTATAATTCTTCCTTGTGCCTTTGAAGATGACAAACCAACTGCTGGATTTTCTTCCCTGGGTAGAGTCGTTTTTGGCGCCATCGCAGCTTCTCTACTAAAGAGCTGCAGGGAAGATGTCTGAGATGTGGAGACGCGAGGAATAGGGAACAGCAATAAACTGATAGGAGGTGAAAAACGTATTCAGAACCAGGTGTTTCATCCCAGAGATTACTTGGTTGTGAGGTGACCCGCAGCAATTTGTGTGAAGGGAATGCAACATTCATAGTGCAGATGCTTGCCTTTATGTGGGCAATGTGATAGCTGTGGTGAAATGCAAAATGTGCACAGAATCTTTAAATGATGAAAGAAATACTAAAAAAGAAAAAGATGCACATTTTTGCACCTTAGAAAAGTGAAATGAAAACATGAACTCATAAACAAACCGTTTCATTTCCATCCATTGGTTGGTGGTCTTTTTAGTAATTCCTCTAACCCATTTTTTTTTTAAGGTGCAGCACTTATATTTAAGGTAAACATGAGTTTATGTGGTAATTAAACCTTCCCATAGCTAGTTAGGTTGTAGGAAAATAAAACACTAAACTGGGTAAGTCTCCTGTGTAAACAACTCTCATATATATCACAAAAAGTCTAATCAAATCAAATCACGGTTAAACAGCAAAAGCAATCAATTTGTCTCAATTGTCTCAGTATACAGTTATATGATTTCGTTGGCACATTCTTTTGATTTTGCAGAGTGCACTTTTTTTATTCAAGCGACTTGGAAAGAAAGAAATGTTGTTTGTGGAGACAGAGAGAGAAGGGATGACCTTGGTTTTGCAGACTGTGGGGAGGTCCCACTGCCCACGTGCACTCAGGAGATAAGCAGCAGTGCTGAAAAGCCAACTTGACAAATCCTAACGCCTCATGATTCTAAAGCTTAGCACACTGTCTTTCCATTGCACTAAGATAAGCTGTATACATGCAGAAATTCTGTCGTACTGGCTGATGTGATGTTTCCTTTTAACATTTGTGCAGCCACACTCACACATATCTCCCTGTATTTGGCTTATTTTCGACTCTGCTTCATTTCAACCCTAAAGTTGAACGCTACAGAATAATACATCTTTTAAAAAGTATGGTCAGCAAAAGAGCATTACCTGACTGTAAAATTCTAAAAATAACCACTGACTGGGATAGAAAGGGACGCTTTAAAGGTACAATTTTTTTCACATTAACATGAGATGATTTGATATTAAAAATTCACCCTTAAAATTAATCATAAGATTCAAGGAGACTTTGATGTCATCCACACAAGGTGTGGTACATGAGGTGGAATGAAAATATGTACTCACGGTGCGAGGTTGCACCCAAAATTAAAAATAACATATATGTAATACACAGAAATCGACAGTCTGTTAGGATATCAGGAAATAAACTAACAATTATAATAATGTACATAAGCACAAGTAAGCAGCAACAGAAACCTGAGTCAATAGTGAGAAAATGATGTAGCCACATGTATCTTTTTTTAAACTCTCTTTTTAAAAGTCAGTCTGGGCAACATTTGAGAGGTATATTTATCAAAATATGTATTGGTTTGCTCACCAATTCTTTTGGAAAAAAAACACCCACAGAAACATTTTTTATTATTATCTATTCTGACTAGAAACAACCACTGAACTCCACTTAGTGCTTGTGCAAACTAAGAATAAATACGCTTTTGCACTTCTTGTGGAATGTAGATAAAGTTTCTTTGAGTGCCATACTGCTGCCAAAAGTGCCATAGTTGTGGTGCCTCAGTTATAGAGTGAAGATGCAGAAACAAGACTGAGGGTTGGTTATGTCAAAATCACCTCATAGATTAGACAGAGCACAGGCCTTGAGAATGAAATTATTAATATACCATTCTCAAGGTCAACTGTCAAAGTGTATAATTATTCCCCTCAACAAAATCCATATGACATGAATTTGACAAGACCAGTGTGAAAAAGGAACCTTCATTGACAGCTGAAAATGAGTTGCACTAATAAACATTTATAGCCTTTCATACCTAATGCCAAACTGGAGCCTTTGATAGGAGAAGGAGAGGAAAAAGACATCTGGTGAATCAACCTTCTCGTGACATCGTAATTATAATTACATTTTTACCTCTACCTTGACACCATCACCTGATAAGTGGGTTCCCGGGGTCCCAGTGATTCAGGGTGTAACCCCCTCTTGCCTATTGACAGCTGGAGTAGGCTCCTGTTCCCCCAAAACACTACTAGGAATAAGCGGTATAGGAAATGGAAGGATGGCTGGACTTTAGGTTCCCAGTGCAGGAGCTGTAATCTAGAAAAATGGAGCTTGGTGCAATGCTTTTTTTTCTCAAAGAAGTCTTAGTTTTCTTGACCGTTGCCGTCATTACACATCTCAGCAGGTTGCAATGACAATAATAAATACTATGGATGAAACTTTAAACATCATCATATAATTAGTTTCCATGCTACAGTTGCCATGTGCTTGGACTTTATGATATTAAACTCTGACTATATAATTAAAGGAATGAGGAAAGCAGCCCTTAAAGAGAATGACTTTGAGCTAATTACAAAAAACCAGGAGGGCAGCAGTGCACTGTGAAATCTTTCATGACAGCTGGTATAAGAAGCCTAAGCTAAGCTCTTTCTTTTTTTTTTCTTTTTCTACTTTCAGTCAGGCTAAATAACTTGATGATTTCTGGGCTTCTGGATACAGAATCTCTGTGATATGACTAACCGGATTAACTGTTAGCAAGGACTGTGAGAAAAAAAAAATGCAGTCCAGGCTCATCATCTGTCTTCTGCACTGGCAATACATGCATTACTAATAGTACGGAAATCACACTTATATTTACACTGCTTAAAGACGCAACTCTATTTTCTATTCTAAATTGAAGATTAAAATGTACTTACAATCCCTTCTAACTAGAAATAATCACAGGGCCAAACACACGGCTTCTGCAGCCCAGTGATAATGTAGCTTTTCAACTTGATATAAACAGTAAAACAAAGAATATAAGAAATCCCAAAACAATTTAAATGAAGCTGCAGCCAGAAAGAAGGTGATTATTAGAAAGTTATGAGAGTTAATTAATTATTACACAGTGTTCATGGGACAAGACAGTGTCACCAACCTGCAAGAAGGTTAGCTCACCAAACTTCAAAACCAGGCAAGAAGAGTAAGACTCAGTCATCATTCAACATAAACCGAACTATAAGACCTAGTGCTAAACAAACATGTGCCACCTCTAATGAATTTGGACGGCTGGAATTCAGGATAACCTGTTTTGGTTTTAAAGAACACACAGACTAGCATGGAGGCTCATCTTTCTGCATGAAAATAAACCCAAGAAGGGTTTTAGTATTGATTAAAGGGCAACATTAATCTTGGAATGGACAAGGCAACCTCAACCCCCATCTGATGAAGAATATGGGGTATGACTGGAAGATTCCTGCTTACCAGTGGAATCAATCCATCTTTAAGGACCTGTTTCTCATGGGTATAAATCCCAGTGGTTGAGTCAGATTAATTTAGAGAGACAAACTTCAAAGCTATTGCTTATGAAATGTGTGTGGGAGCTACTGAGTATTAACTCCTGGAGTAAATGACCCAAACCAAAAATGAAGCAAAACTCTATTTTAATTCCAGTGTTTAGGAACGAAATAAGGAAGATGCTGAAGCAGATTCACATGTTTGCGTGGATTAACTGATTTATTTATCGACTAATTGATTCACTGTGTATTTAAAGGAGAAAGGCCCTTTCCATTATGAAAAGGGCCTTTCTCCTTTGTGCATACATCTCCACTTAGTATTTATTCATATATTCCTTAATTTTCAATTGCATCTTATGTATTCGTTCAATGAAAATAAAAGGTTTTCTTTGAAAAAAGTGTGAATGTTTATGCCACCTGTGACATAAGAGTTTGAATGAAACATGGAAAGGTACCTCGATCAGATGCACATTTATTGATGACTTAAACAAAGCAGCATTTCATTACATATAAACATCAGAATGTGACTAGTTTAGTAATATTGTAATGTATGCGTTTTGTTTTTAGCAAAGTACTAATTTATTAAAAATCCTTTGATGCTATTTGCTCACTTCTGTTTACTGTAGACTTGTCCCAGAGACTAGCCAATACACCCACACAAGGACTCTTATCTAAGAAGAGAGGACAGATGATATTGCAATGTTTAGTCTATCACTTAATGATAAATATGCAGCTTTAAGCAGCACTCTTAGAGCGGGTGGAGGAGAATGTTTTCTCCCTCAAAGAGACACTGCTGAGTGGATGCAGGAGGGTTTCCTCTCTGAAGAAATGCCGTGAGATGAGTCCCAGTGGGGCTTTGAAGTCTGGAGCTGATCCAGACAGCCATGGAATGGAATTTACAGTTTACCATTCCTTGTTGTTCTGTGCAAATATGAACACGCAAAACCAAGTAATCTAAAAACGTTAGTCAAATCCATGCCTCAAATAAGATGCTGTGGGCCATATTTCTTTATTTTTCATTTGGTAAAACATACAGTGTTCTGTATATGACCTAATGCTAAGCAGGATTGGGGCTGTATTTCAAAATTCTTTGTACCTTTTGAATTAAACATTTTTTATAACAGAGCACAGAATATGTAGGAATTTGTTTCAGACTTGATTTATGTGTGAATTATGTGCCTTTTTCAAATACCATATTTATAAGTCAGTATGACAATATCATCTACATGTACAATAATGGCTCCTGCAGTAGTGTGAGGGAATCCATTTAAGAATATATATTTGACCGGTGATAGGAAACAACATCAGGTCACAAATATATTCCATCTCAATTCCTATGACCTGCGGTAGGAAACTACAGAAATAAGTTTACTATATATGTTGTCAATTGCCTCATGCATCCTTAGTACAGGGACTGAATCAAAGTGAAGTTTCAGTGTAATCTGTTGGCTTTCTTGGCCTTTAATTGGCTCTATATGAATTAGATTTACTTGGAAAGTAACCAATGAGATTAGGTTGGATTCTGATTGTATTACAACACCTGGATTCTATTTTACTTGAATTGCCTCTTTGATGCATCAATATATGACATTTGTTGTGATTTATCACTACAGTATATACATAGAAAATTGTTTAAATGATTAGGCTACTGCTGAATTTTTTATTTATTTTCTGTGAATTAATACTTCCAAAATAGTTTTGATCTTTGGTAGCTATTTTGACAAGGACAGTTATCATTTTGCAGTGGTGATAAGACATCATAAAGATGTCAGTAATATCAGACATTTTATGTAAGTTGATCTTCAAAGTTACCAACTAATTCTTCCTTTGGCCCTGAGATGCGACATCCTATCAATTTGGTTTTACACTCCGCCCCTACCAGTGAACTACATATTGCAGCTTACAGTGAATTAGGCTTTAAAGACGTGCATACATAATTAAAATCATATTGTCATCTATTTTTCTTTATACACATCAGCGAATGCTGAGGCAATATGGACACACTTCTTCCAGAGCTACAACTGTCATGAATTGCGTGACCGAAGCATTTGTCCCTGGATCTCTGCTGGCTAATATGCACTAATTGATGTTATGAAAGTGTCAGCTTGAGATAGGGGAACAAGGGACATCAGTGAAGCAGAGGAAGTAGTGAAGACAGTGTAGAAGCAGTAGTGCTTCTATGTTCACATACAGTTGTAAGAATAGATTGCTATGCTCCCTGTTGTCTGAGGCTTGGTAGCAGGGCAACAAAATACGTAGCAATGGGAGTATTACGAATGGGAATATTTCATGAATTCTTGTTTCGCAATAATTGTTTTTCGGTCCTCGTGGGGATGCGCCTAAATCCCAGGTGATCTTTTGAAACCCTGAAGCTAAGTCTAGATTGGTTGTCTCCCACCCAGGCATATCCTAAATATCTCCAGATGTATCCTAATGAAATGACTAGAACAGCTCTATAGCTATACTCTAAACTCTTCCAAGATACCCCAGTTCCATTACTTAAGTAATACGAATATATGAAGTAAAACAACAGTTAGGATGTTTTAATTAGCCAATACAATAATAAGACCGGGCAGCACGGTCGTGTGGTGGTTAGCATGTCGCATCCCAGCAAGAAGGTTCTGGGTTCGAGTCCCAGGGGACCCAGGACCCTTCTGGGTGGAGTTTGCATGTTCTCCCTGTGTCTGCGTGAGTTCTCTCCTGCTTCCTCCCACAGTCCAAAAACCTGCATGTTAGGTTGATTGGACATTCCAAATTGCCCTTAGGAGAGAATGTGAGTGTGTGTGGTTGTTTGTCCTTGTATGTCCTGTGTGTGGCCCTGCGATGGACTGGTGGACTGTCCAGGGTGTACCCTGCCCCTAGCCCGTTGACCATTGGGATAGGTTCCAGTTCTCCCTGCGACCCCAATAGGGAATAAGCGGTAAAGATAATGGATGGATGGAATATTAAGACCTGAATGTTTTTTTTTATTACAAAATAATAAATATGTTAAAAATTCCATAAAATATCCATAACTCAAAATGTTATCATCCTTCCATAGAAATGCAGTATCACTGTACTGTACTTACAAAGCATGTGCTAATCTTCTCTTCCCCAAAAACATCTGTTTCTCACACCTGCTTCTGGCTTTTGATTACTTCTGTAACAATGATATAGTCCAGATGCAAATCCTATTCAAGACTGAAAAAACAACAACTATGACACACATTATAATAAGCCAGCAAAAGAACACTTTTGGTTTTCAAAACACCTCCAGCAGAAATGAGGTTTTCAACTTCAATCCAGTCAAAATCTGAGTGTCTAAAGACTTCCTCTATGTGTGTGTCATTATCAGATGGCCATAAAATGTAGTTTTATTTTCCCGACACCCTCTGATTAAAATTTGATCAGGCCAGGCTGCCTTCCTCTAATTGTATAGCTTTTGCAAGCATTTCAAAAAATGTATTCAGTCCTCCCTAATGGCTGGTCAGCAAATTATTCAAATTTCCCTGAAGGCACATTAATCATTGGAAAAATGCACATTTGTTCATGACCAATGATGAACGCATATCAGGATGCAATGCTTCCGGTGCCAAAATGCTAATTAGTTGTGAGCCAACTACTTCCTGTTATAATTACTTTTTTTTTGTAGGTTGCTTGTATTTTAATAAATAATGACACCCAGGCTATTCATTATGGGCTAATACCTTTTTTGTTTGGTTTTATAGGTATTAAAGGATTAATCATTCATTGGAAAATGATTAAATGTATGGCTATGTAAGCATTTGTTGCCAACTGCAGTAAGGTTATCTAAACAGGGCAAAAGTGGTTTACTGTCCACATCTGCCTGCAGTTGGAGGAACAGAGATTTTTTTAGACAAGTGAAATGTTTTTTGTTTTTTCTAGTTTGCTGATATATTTTCTAGGAAACATGATGCCTACGGGTTCATGCATTCTCTTTAGATGGCAATCTAGGTCAAATCCCACAGGCTTTGATGATCTCCTGGCTTTTGATTATGTCCGGCCATTGTTAAAATTTGTAGTAAAAAATGAAAGTGATTCTGGAAAGTACCTTATACACCATCATTTTGTTTACTAAATGTGGTTATCTATCTATCTATCTATCTATCTATCTATCTATCTATCTATCTAT
>JABUIW010000137.1:1228657-1307717 GCA_013363375.1 Menidia beryllina | reverse complement strand
TATCTATCTATCTATCTATCTATCTATCTATCTATCTATCTATCTATCGTGTTATTTCTTTGTACTCTTTTCAGTTGATTGCATTGTTGTAATGTTTTTTGTTGTGGACTCTGTCATGTGTGAGTGTTTTGTTTAGTATTTTGGTTGTGTTAATTCCACTTTCTGGCCACTTTCATGTCAATGCGTTATTATCGTGTTAACACATTTTTTAAGTGTGCTGCTCACTGGCAGTGAACACACCCGTACACTTTCCTATCTGGATCACAGATAAACTGATGAGCATCGTCACACGTCTCAACCAATTACGGCCTTTATATTAAGACTACTCACTTTCAACAGGAAACAACTAACAAGGACATAATGGAGAAAAGTACCAGACCTTAACATGAGCATTCAATTTAATTTAATTATCTTCCTGATGGGAGGCTACATAAAAACAAAGTAATCTTGTAAGCATTTCGACGCTGAGTCTTATCAATCTTAAAACTGCCTTTTGGCATCTACTGCCTAGTTTTGGATACTAACCAAACTTAACTTTACTCATGACAATTTCATGCATAGTTTTGGAAGAATATGATTTTAGAAGAATGATCAAAGTAAATCTGAATCTATTTTAACATTTTTAAGTGCTGTAGAAACACAATTTTCTGTTTTCCATACATTAATCCAGCAATAAACAGCTGTTATCCCCCACTGTGACACTTAATGAACTTAGAGAGCTTAAGCTGCAGAGGAGCGAATTTTATAATCCATAGCCGCCTAAAATGATGCAGTTCTGGCAGGATGAGCAGCTTTGTACCACCAACACAGCCAGAAGAAGACAAAGCTTTAGGCTTCATATAACATAATCAGTGTTCTATAAGTAAAATGCCTAAATCCAACTTCAGCTCCCCCTGACATAATGATCACAGCTTGTTAAAGACTTGGGCTACGAGAATTTACTTTTAAAAAATGTGTGAAAATAAAGGCTCAATTTCCTTACAGTTACCAAAAGGAAGGAGTGTATTCAAATAAATAAGTTTTAAGAAATTAAACAAAGGCTTATAATTCACTATTCTTTACAGTTATTTTCCTCACAAAAATGATCATTCATGTCTGACATGAGTGTCGTTTGTGCTTGGTGAGTGTATGATGCATTTCAAGCAGCTGGCTGAAGTGGCAGGGGAGAGGGAAGTCTGGGTTTCCCTGCTTCGGCTGCTACCCCCGCAACCCGACCCCGGATAAGCAGTGGAAAAAGGATGGATGGATGGATATATACAGACATGTATCAGAATACCAAGTCATAGGGGTACACAGCTTAGAGCTCCCAGTCACACCACAATGTCATTGCCCCAAGCCTTGGTTTGAATTTGAATTCAATAACAATAATATAGACACAGGAGAATATTTAATCCATCTATATGTATATATAAGTATATATATATATATATATATATATATATATATATATATATATATATACATACAGGGGTTGGACAATGAAACTGAAACACCTCTCATTTTAGTGTGGGAGGTTTCATAGCTAAATTGGACCAGCCTGGTGGCCAATTTTCATTAATTGCACATTGAACCAATAAGAGCAGACTGTGAAGGTCCAATTAGTATGGTAAAAGCACATTTTTGCTCAAAATATTGCAACGCACACAACATTATGGGTGACATACAAGAGTTCAAAAGAGGACCAATTGTTGGTGCACGTCTTGCTGGTGCATTTGTGACCAAGACAGCAAGTCTTTGTGATGTATCAAGAGCCACAGTATCCAGGGTAATGTCAGCATACCACCAAGAAGGACGAACCTCATCCAACAGGATTAACTGTGGACGCAAGAGGAAGCTGTCTGAAAAGGATGTTCGGGTGCTAACCTGGATTGTATCCAAAAAACATAAAACCATGGCTTCCAGTGGCGGCCGGCCCATAGGGGGCGCTCGGGCGCCGCCCCCCCTAGATGTGGAGGGGGAAAGTTATAATATATATATTTTTTTAAAGTATTATCAATGTCAGTTTTACTTGATAGTATGTGGCTACGTGCAATATGAATTGTTAAAACAACACTTCCACCAATTGACTCTCATTCAACAGTGCATTTCCACCCACAGAACGTATCGTTTCTCTTCTGGGGCGCTAGCCCCAAGCGCCCCTGAAGTGCAGCGAAATAACCAATTGAAAAATGTTGCTAGGGAAGATGAATAAATATTTGGCCAATCAGCATCGCCGAAATTATTGGCTTTGGGGCGCCTGGAGCTGGCGCCCCAAAGCCATAGACATATAGCTAGTGGTCAGTCAGGCAGTGACGTAGAGATGACGGCGACGACAGTTGAAGAGCAGCTTTCACATTATTCAGTGAGATATTTACTGAGATCTTCACCCTTTCGTGAGAAAGACAATGGTGGAAAAATTAAATGTAAAGGAGCTGGGACCTGACAAGTCCGAAATAAATTTAACGCAGCGAACCAATGAAAAAGCTAAGTCCTACAGCCGGCCTTTTAACAGGGGTTGGTTCCAGGGTAAGTCCTGGCTGACTGCTGGTGGGACGGCCAATGCACTTTTATGTTTTTCCCGCATCCTTTTAAAAGTGACCGGAGTGATTTGACGTGGACACAGTCTGGACAGACAGACTTAAAACACCTCTCTGAACAACTAAGTAACAATAAATATCACGAGTTTATATGGAAAACTGTGTAAAGCTAACTGTGTTAAGCTAACCACCTGTGTGTTTACTTTGTGTGTTTTGGTGACAAATAGTATAATTGAGTGTTGTATTTCATACTGTTCTTTTCCAAAATAATACCTAATATAGCTTCAAATGGTTAACTGTATATGTAAACTGCTGATTCTGATAAGGGAATTAAATCATCATTGTAGAATTGTACTAATTTTACGACTTTTAATTTGAATGCATGTACTGGGTTTGGCAGGGAAATCTATTGTAACACCAGCCCCACCAAGATTTTTTTTCACCAGCCGCCACTGATGGCTTTCCAAATCACAGCAGAATTAAATGTGCACCTCAACTCTCCTGTTTCCACCAAAACTGTCCGTCGGGTGCTCCACAGGGTCAATATACACGGCCGGGCTGCTATAGCCAAACCTTTGGTCACTTGTGCCAATGCCAAACGTCGACTTCAATGGTGCAAGGAGCGCAAATCATGGGATGTGGACAATGTGAAACATGTATTGTTCTCTGATGAGTCCGCCTTTACTGTTTTCCCCACATCCGGGAGGGTTACGGTGTGGAGAAGCCCCAAAGAAGCGTACCACCCAGACTGTTGCATGCCCAGAGTGAAGCATGGGGGTGGATCAGTGATGGTTTGGGCTGCCATATCATGGCATTCCCTTGGCCCCATACTTGTGCTAGATGGGCGCGTCACTGCCAAGGACTACCGAACCATTCTGGAGGACCATGTGCATCCAATGGTTCAAACATTGTATCCTGAAGGAGGTGCCGTGTATCAGGATGACAATGCACCAATACACACAGCAAGACTGGTGAAAGATTGGTTTGATGAACATGAAAGTGATGTTGAACATCTCCCATGGCCTACACAGTCACCAGATCTCAATATCATTGAGCCACTTTGGGGTGTTTTGGAGGAGCGAGTCAGGAAACATTTTCCTCAACCAGCATCACGTCGTGACCTGGCCACTATCCTGCAAGAAGAATGGCTTAAAATCCCTCTGACCACTGTGCAGGACTTGTATATGTCATTCCCAATTGACGCTGTATTTGCCGCAAAAGGAGGCCCTGCACCATACTAATAAATTATTGTGGTCTAAAACCAGGTGTTTCAGTTTCATTGTCCAACCCCTGTATATATATATAGTTTAGGTGTGATCACATAGTGTTCAGTTCAAATGACTGTTCTTTATGTTTATGAACATGTGGATATAAATGGCTGTGCCAATATGATTATCAAAATTCCATCCATCCATCAATTATTGTTACCGCTTATTCCCTAATGGAGTAGCGGGGAGAACTGGAGCCTATCCCAGTGGTCAATGGGCGAGAGGCGGGGTACATCCTGGACAGTCCGCCAGTCCATCGCAGGATTATCAAAATTGTCACTATTAATTGATTAGTCACATTTCATACAACTTTAAATCAACCACACACTCAGTCACACAGTACTTTCACAATTTGTACATCCACGTTTCTATATGATGAATACTGCCACAGGGTCAGCTTTCGGGTTAAGTATTTTTCTAGAATCATTCAAGTGCTGTGGAATAGCCAGAGTATTAACCTTTTGATGGGTCAGTCCCTCTGCAACCTATTATTACCCTGATTACATGAGAACTGGAGAACAATTTTTCATTGTAAGAAAAGTAGAGAACAACATTGCCATCAGAGACATTTCTTAAGATCTTTGAAAGTTAACCTGTTTTGAACTGAGATAAAGTCATCATCTAGAGATAAAATGCAGTCATAGCCAAAGATTTTATCAGGTCTCACTTGTTCAAGATTCAGATTGGATGAAGTTCAGTAATGAGGAAGCTAGATCTGCTTATGTCATACTATGTTGTCTTTGTTAAAAGTATTAGTTAACAGCAGGGCAATGTTAACTCATTTGAGTATTTGAACCAAATACACATACAAAGTGATAAATCATTAAGAATTTATAATCTCATGGCATGAAATGAAAAAAATTTAATAAAAAATTTTTTGGCTGTGATGTGAAAGATATAAAGCACTTCCAACCATGTCTTTTTCCTGTGTCTGTTATCTTTATTGAACTAAACTGTACCTCGCAGGAGGAAATTAATCCACATCAGTGACAGTTACCTCAGTCGTCACTGACCAGACAAACTGCATGCCAGTGTTTTTGTGTGTAATGCCAATCAACATCCCCTTCATTGTGTCTAATTACGGAAACAAACTGATTTCATTGCCAATTATCATTAGTATAATCATGTGCTGCTTAGCATAATAAATTCAAATTGACTTCCAGTGATATGAGTAATGTAGAAAATACTTTGAATGGCTCTTAAACCCTTCACTGTCAAAAATATAAAATGGAGCATTACAAAAATAGCGCCTCTCCCTGGGCTGCCACCTTATCGTGGTGGAGGGGTTTGAGTGTCCCAGTGATCCTAGGAGCTATGTTGTCCGGGGCTTCAAGCCCCTGGTAGGGTCACCCAAGGCAAACAGGTCCTAGGTGAGGGATCAGACGAAGCGCAGCCCAGAAGACCCTTATGAAGACACAAAAAATTGGACCTAGTGTACCCTTGCCCGGGCGCGGGCTACCGGGGCCCCCCCCTGGAGCCAGGCCCAGGGGTGGGGCACCATGGCGAGCGCCTGGTGGCCGGGCCTTCACCCATGGGGCCCGGCCGGGCCCAGCCCGAAAAGGTTACATGGGTCCCCCTTCGCACGGGCCCACCACCCGTGAGAGGGGCCATAGGGGTCGGGTGCAGTGCGCCCTGGGCGGCGGCCGGAGTCGGGGACCTTGGCGGACCGATCCCCGGCTGCAGAAGCTGGCTCTAGGGACGTGGAACGTCACCTCTCTGGCGGGGAAGGAGCCTGAGCTGGTGTGCGAGGCGGAGAGATTCCGGCTGGACATAGTCGGTCTCGCCTCGACACACAGCTCTGGCTCTGGAACCAGCCTTCTCGGGAGGGGTTGGACGCTCTGCTACTCTGGAGTTGCCCCCGGTGAGAGGCGCCGAGCAGGAGTGGGCATACTCATTGCCCCCCATCTCGGTGCCTGTACGTTGGGGTTCACCCCGGTGAGCGAGAGGGTAGCATCCCTTCGCCTTCGGGTGGGGGGACGGGTCCTGACTGTCGTTTGTGCCTATGCGCCTAGCGGCAGTACAGAGTACCCACCCTTTTTGGAGTCCTTAGAGGGGGTACTGGAGGGTGCCCCCCCTGGGGACTCCCTCGTTTTGCTGGGGGACTTCAACGCTCACGTGGGCAACGACAGTGAGACCTGGAGGGGCGTGGTTGGGAGGAATGGCCCCCCCAGCTTGAACCCGAGCGGTGTTCTGTTTTTGGACTTCTGTGCTCGGCACGGATTGTCCATAACGAACACCATGTTCAAACATAAGAGTGTCCATATGTGCACTTGGCACCAGGACACTCTAGGCCGCAGTTCAATGATCGACTTCGTTGTCGTTTCAGCTGATCTGCGGCCGCATGTTCTGGACACTCGGGTCAAGAGGGGGGCGGAGCTTTCCACTGACCACTACCTGGTGGTGAGTTGGCTCCGATGGTGGGGGAGGATGCCGGTGAGACCCGGGAGGCCCAAACGTGTTGTGAGGGTCTGCTGGGAGCGCCTGGCGGAGTCCCCTGTTAGGCGGAGCTTTAACTCCCACCTCCGGGAGAGCTTCAAGCACGTTCCGAGGGAGGCGGGGGACATTGAGTCCGAGTGGGCCGTGTTCCGTGCCTCCATCGATGACGCGGCCTCTCGAAGCTGCGGTCGCAGGGCTGTCGGTGCCTGTCGTGGCGGCAACCCTCGAACCCGCTGGTGGACACCGGCGGTGAGGGATGCCGTCAGGCTGAAGAAGGAGTCCTATCGGGCCTTTTTGGCCTGTGGGACTCCGGAGGCAGCTGATGGGTACCGGCAGTCCAAGCGACGTGCGGCTCGGGTGGTCGCCGAGGCAAAAACTCGGGCGTGGGAGGAGTTTGGGGAGGCCATGGAAAAAGACTTCCGTATGGCCTCGAGGCGATTCTGGTCCACCATCCGGCGTCTCAGGGGGGGGGAAGCAGCGCCCCACCAACACTGTTTACAGTGGGGATGGGGTGCTGTTGACCTCAACTCGTGACGTTGTTGGTCGGTGGGCGGAGTACTTCGAGGACCTCCTCAATCCCACTGGCGCGTCCTCCATTGGAGGGGCAGAGCCTGGGGATCCGGAGTTCGGATCTCTAATCTCCGGGGCTGAAGTCACCGAGGTAGTCAAAAAGCTCCGCGGTGGCAAGGCTCCGGGGGTGGATGAGATCCGGCCGGAGTTCCTTAAGGCTTTGGATGTTGTGGGGCTGCGTTGGCTAACGCGACTCTGCAACATCGCGTGGACATCAGGGGCAGTCCCGCTGGATTGGCAGACTGGGGTGGTGGTCCCCCTATTTAAAAAGGGGGACCGAAGGGTGTGTTCCAACTACAGGGGGATCACACTCTTAAGCCTCCCTGGGAAGGTCTATTCAGCGGTTCTGGAGAGGAGGGTCCGTCGGATAGTCGAGCCTCGGATCGAGGAGGAACAGTGTGGTTTTCGTCCTGGCCGTGGAACGCTGGACCAGCTCTATACCCTCAGCGGGGTCCTGGAGGGTGCATGGGAGTTCGCTCAACCAGTCCACATGTGTTTTGTGGACTTGGAGAAGGCGTTCGACAGTGTCCCTCGGGGTGTCCTGTGGGGGGTGCTCCGGGAGTATGGGGTACCTGGCCCTTTGCTACGGGCTGTTCGGTCCCTGTACGACCGGAGTCAGAGTTTGGTTCGCATTGCCGGTAGTAAGTCGGATCCGTTTCCGGTGGGAGTTGGACTCCGCCAAGGTTGCCCTATGTCTCCGGTCCTGTTCATAACTTTTATGGACAGGATTTCTAGGTGCAGCCGAGGTGTTGAGGGTGTCAGTCTTGGTGGCCTTAGGATCGCATCTCTGCTTTTTGCAGATGATGTGGTCCTGTTGGCTTCATCAAGTCGGGACCTACAGCTCTCACTGGAGCGGTTCGCAGCCGAGTGCGAAGCGGCTGGGATGAGGATCAGTGCCTCCAAGTCCGAGACCATGGTCTCTCACCGGAAAAGGGTAGAGTGCCTTCTCCGAGTCGGAGCGGACGTCCTTCCCCAAGTGGAGGAGTTCAAGTATCTCGGGGTCTTGTTCGCGAACGGGGGTAGGGAGCGTGAGATCGATAGGCGGATCGGTGCGGCGTCTGCAGTAATGCGGGCGCTGTACCGGTCTGTCGTGATGAAGAGAGAGCTGAGCCTAAAGGCGAAGCTCTCGATTTATCGGTCGATCTACATTCCCACCCTCGTCTATGGTCACGAACTTTGGGTAGTGACTGAAAGAACGAGATCGCGGATACAAGCGGCCGAAATGAGTTTCCTCCGCAGGGTGGCGGGGCTCTCCCTTAGAGATAGGGTGAGAAGCTCGGCCATCCGGGAGGGGCTCGGAGTAGAGCCGCTGCTCCTCCACGTGGAGAGGAGCCAGTTGAGGTGGCTCGGGCATCTGTTTAGGATGCCTCCTGGTCGCCTCCCTGGGGAGGTGTTCCGGGCTCGTCCCACCGGGAGAAGGCCCAGAGGAAGACCCAGGACCCGCTGGAGGGACTATGTGTCCCGGCTGGCCTGGGAACGCCTCGGGATCCCCCCGGAGGAGCTGGCCGAAGTGGCCGGGGAGAGGGAAGTCTGGGTTTCCCTGCTCCGGCTGCTGCCCCCGCGACCCGACCCCGGATAAGCGGTGGACAATGGATGGATGGATGGATGGATGGATGGACAAAAATAGCGACATGATTTCTGCAGGTTACACAAGACAAACAGTAAAATTTCCCACAGACATGTGAAAAAGGATCCTCTTGGCAGCAGCTCAACAGATTTTTTGCATCTGAGACAAGTTTTCATATTTATTGTTCTCTTCCCTAATCTGAACATGCTATACAAAAATGCAAGTTTCACCAAGAGGAATCTAGCACAATCCAGATTCAAAGGCATAACAGTTCTGCAAAAATCGTTTTCAGATTTGTAAAGACGCAATTCCCATTTAAATAAATGTGCTGCCATACCATATGTGACAAGAAAATGATACGTCTAGTATACAGAAATAGAATGATTTCTGAATCCAAAACAAAGCGTTCGAATGTGGCTTGGTGTACACTTACACAAAAATATGTTCTATAATCATAATTGCGATTAATAAAAACATAAGAAAACACACAGAATTCTTTTAAACTGCATTTTCTTTTAGAATCAAATCACCCACACTTTATAATAGTTATTGTGTACTTACTCCTGTTACTAAACACATGATTTCTGGAAGAGAAGCATTGCAGCTCTAAAATTGGCTGCATTCAGTATGTAACTATTTCTGCCTCTGGGTTTATAGCAGCTGCACAGACCATGGCGTGCACTCATTTGTTTTTCCCCACATTTTATATACAACAGAATAAGTATTATTTTCTTTGTTCTGCATTAATCATATAAAGAAGAACTGAGAAACCTTATTTATCATAATTGTAGTTATTTATACAGACACACACACAAATATATACATAACTGTGTATGTCTGTTTGAGTGTGTGTTTCTGTATGATCTTGATAAAGCAAACCACAGAACCGTACCGCTTTTAAAAAAGCACTTCCAAAAGGTACTGAAAGCCATTCTGCCATATCCGCGCTAAGAGATTAAGCGAGAGTGACTGGTTGCAGAACAATTAGCCTCAGACACAATCTTCAGCTGCTACCTTGGATTATACAGTTACTTAGTGACAGTTGCCCTGGCTCACAACTTATGCTTCCTTTTGAAGTAACAAATCCATAAGCTGCAGTATAAGAAAACCTCCTTCTTTCAAGTCCTGTTTGAAAGCTAATGTCAAAAGCGCGTACCTCCTTTCTGCTTCCTGCATTTGTGACAGACATTGAGGAGGAAAAGGGGTATTATGTACTATTAGCGCTGGTGCTTTGATGTTCTATAATAATTTAAAAACTAATTTTGGGAACAGACTGAATAGATCATGCTGTTATTTGCCATAGATTATATGACTGACAGAAGCAAATAGTTTATCATGTACATCTCTGAGTATTTGAAGCAGCATCCATGCCAACCAAACGTATGTTACAAGATTGGGGAATTTTGTCAAGCTTGCCGGTGCTCAATTCTGCACACAACTGAGGAGCTAAGACTAAGTTGTCATTCTTATTTAATCCATTCAAGGCCCGGGGCAGTGTGGGTGTATATAGTTCAGAACATATCTGAAGTTAAATATCACACTAAATTGTGCCTGCTGACCAAACGGGTAACAAGGCCTAAAACTTAAGTATGGCAAATTAGGTTTAAAGAACAAAACATGCCATATTACAACAAACACAATTAGTACCATGAATCTGAATTGTGTCTTAAATAAATGAATGACAGTGTGTAATATAGTGTGAAGTTGCGAGTGTTGTAACTACATACTCCAGTTGTGTTTATGTGAAAACTAAACAGTTACATGTTACGCAAAGCTTTTTCTATTCAGTGCAATTTTTCAAGGGGTGGCAATGGAGTGACAGGACTAAATGACATTGGACCCCTGAGTTCAGACAGTGTGTATGATATCAACAAAAGACCCAGCAAATCACACTAAAACTATTATCACTTCTAAAAAACTAAAGATAATACACCCTTAGATTAAATTAAACTGGATCTTCATAGTAAGCTGCAAATCACAATATACCCAATACATCAAATGTCAATTATTATTATATAATTATATCACTAGAATGATTATATTATGTTGGTATTTGATTGCATTTTTAAAATAATCAATTGAGTTTATTACTGATATGATGGTTGTGTAGATCTGATCTATCAGGGAGTAAATGTTACCAAGAACACTGCAGTTTTAAGCCTGTTTCAATTTCTCAAAATGCTTTCATATTTGTGTTTTTCTACACAACTACAACACTTTCCTCAGTCTGTTTTGACTGTTGCTGATATGACAGGCGTGTGGCTATAGAGACATCATTATATATGATGGTAGTATGGTAGTATGTGTTAAAATACCAAGTTAAGACATTAGAGACTAAACAAGAGTTGGATTTACCAATAAGTGAGCAAGGCTTTTTATCTTTTCTAGAGTCATTTATTTATTTTATTTATTCGTTTATTTGATAGGGACAAGTATGTTTCATGAAACATGTCACACACTATAACATTTTAGCAAAGGCTAATTCTCAGTGCCTGTCCCCAGTTAGGCTTTTACACGAAACACAGTGACTGCACAACACAACAAATTACACACTAAAACATCACAGATAAAAGATCAAGACAGTCAGATTAATAATGTCCACATGTCTGACCTCTCAACAAAAAGTCTTTAAGTTTATGTTTAAAAAGGACCCAGTTTGACTCTCCCTTCAGTTCTGCAGGTAATGTATTCCAGGTTTTTGTGCCTTGTACAGTGAAAGCTGATTGTCCTAATGAGGTTTTGCGTCTGGGCACTCGACAGTTTCCACTGTGAGCTCCTCTTGTGACTGAGCCCACAGCTCTGAGAGGAACTACACAGTCACTCAAAACGTCAGGGGCCTCATCATGCAAGCATTTAAAAAACAGTTTTAACTGAGCAAATTTAACAATCATTTTTAACATTAAACATAATCCATTTTGTTTTTGACAAAAACTACAGAAATTAGCAGATAGGAAGGGATGATGCTGAAGCTTTGATTGAAAAAAAGGTTGCAAACAAAAGTGAAAAAAGTATAGGAATCATAACATGTTGGGAAGAAATTAAACCACTTGGGTTAACACTTCACACACAATTACTCTCCTCTTTATATCAGAGCCTTAAATAGCAACTAAATTCTCTCATCACAGAGGAAAACCAAAGAGACGTCCTCTGTGGTTTGTAACAGAGCATTTCATTTCCCAAGCTTGTCACCTAACAGTTGACAACTACTCAAACTGAGACAGTGACAGTTTGAGGTCAGAACATGTTTGCACTTGGCTCAGTGGCCAGGAAACAAGAGACAAGAACAGCATCCAGCAACAACTTGTGAATGACAGGTATCCTATAAGTAATAAGTAATGTAGTCCCTCCAGATCCCTCTGATAACACTGATGTCTGAATGCTACAGCCATGAAAAAACAACTCTGGCCTATCATTACCATGCTTGCTGACAAGTAATCAGGCATATGAGGATAATGAAGAAAGTCAACAACACTTTGTAACTTAAAATCCTGGAAAGTTTTTGGTCTTAGGTGAGGGTTTATAGCACAGTTCAAACAGTAACGCATTAATTAATATTAAAAGAAGAAAATCGGAGACTAATGATGACTAAAAATAGAATGTCACAAGAATCAGCGAGCCACTTTCTGGTCACATTCCGTTCCTGTGAAGTGATATTGAAAATATCATTTTTTTGTGAACTAATTACAGTTACTGTTTTCATCATCGTAATAAAGGTATGAAAGTAATTTTAGATAGATAGATAGATATAATGTTTAAAATCCTTCAGTAAAATTTTGTGAACTTAAGTACTGGTTTCAGTTACAAGGATAAATTTGTTTGTGCTTTCAGAGTCTTTAAGCGTTAAATGTCACCACATGATATGATGTGGATGTATATATGATGACAGAAATAACAGGCAGACATGACTTACGTAGGGAGTGCCATTCATCCTGCCTTATGGTCTTGGTGATGTTGTAGGAGAGATTTTTAGGTATTGTAGCCGAGGAGTAGTGGTACTTGATGTAGGAGCACCTTGCAATGGAACCTGCAGATGGAATAGGGGAAAAGCCATTAAAGTTTATGACATAAAATATACACAGATACAACTGCACAGTTCAACAAAGATGTGATCCAGCCTGAGAGGCTATGTTTTTCTGCTATTTGTTAAATCACCAATCTTACATACTAAATAGCTATCAACAAGTCAATCAAATTGGTGATTACCACTGACTGTAGATTGATTTATTAGATATTGAAAATGATGAAGAAAGGCGCGTCAAATGAGCCCACAAAGTTTCAGATGAATTCAAATATATATAAATAATATCATGGGCGGCACGGTGGTGTGGTGGTTAGCACTGTCGCCTCCCAGCAAGAGGGTTCTGGGTTCGAATCCCGGGGGAACCAGAGCCCTTCTGGGTGGAGTTTGCATGTTCTCCCTGTGTCTGCGTGGGTTCTCTCCGGGTTCTCCGGCTTCCTCCCACAGTCCAAAAACCTGCATGTTAGGTTGATTGGAGATTGGGGAAATTGCCCTTAGGAGTGAATGTGAGTGTGAGTGGTTGTTTGTCCTGCGTGTTGCCCTGCGATGGACTGGCGGACTGTCCAGGGTGTACCCTGCCTCTCGCCCGTTGACCACTGGGATAGGCTCCAGTTCCCCCCGCGACCCCATGAGGGAATAAGCGGTATTGATAATGGATGGATGGATGGATAAATAATATCATCATTTTCTTTCTCTTTATCTAACATTATCTGATGATGCAAACAAATAGGGACATTGAGACAGAATATTAGCAAGGGTACAGAGTTAGGAAATAAGTGTCTATTAACATGGCTGCCTACTCTCAAACTGAGAATCCAACTCATATAATTGCCTCTATTCACAAACCGAGATCTATTCTAGATCACATCTATTTTGTAATGAAATTAAAATCAAGTTCATAGTAGAATGAGCACCACTGTAAAGCAGCAGCAAATTGTTCTGTCTAAGAGGAAAGAATCCATGAGCATCCATATATCTGGTACAATAAAATTCATACCCACTCTTGATTGTTCAAACAATTTTGAATAATTGATAATCATAGCTAGGGAAGTATGATGATTCTAGTTGAATGGTTCACTCTTGAAAATAAAAATCATTCACACCATTATGCCATTGAGAAAATCCTTCACTGCAACCTGTGCAGAATGTGAAAACGCAGGACTTGAGCTAATGTAGGTTTTTGTTTGCTCATATTTTGTTGCTATTTCTGCACTGAAGATGTGGTGTCATGAGAGTGTCTTTTCTTCCAGCTTTGTGTGCTTTTGTAGGATTTTTTTATTTATAATACTCATTTACGGTAATGCCCTTGTTTTAACTTAAAGATGAGCTAATAACTTCACACCTGCAACCATTTTGCAATATATTTTGTCACTGTCATGTCAATTACTGCATCTTTCAAAGATTCTAACATTACTTGTGCAGGTGGCTGATCCTTAACTTAATCGTAGAGGTCATTAAAGCATGCATAAGCATTATTTTACTCAACGTTTTCCCCCACAACACTTAATTCTTTTTCTTTTCTTCTATAACCAAATTCCAATGAATATTTTCTTGTTAGACAACTTTCAATATAAGTTTTATTTTACTAGAGCTTAACCTTCTCACAGTTATTTAATTATAATGTGAGGGTGTGTGGAAATTTGTGAAAATCCCCAAATTATGACATGTCTTTTGAGTAAGGTCAGTGTGAGAAAAATGCCATATTTTTGTCACCCATTGACATTTAGTAATTAATAAAAACAGTTAGATTTTCTGCTTTTACTGTAATGTTATCTATTCAACAAAGGTGCAATAAATGCACGAATGAGGTTTCACTGTTTCCAGTTTGGAATGTTATCCTAATTTGTGTGCTTAATTCTATACTAAACTTTTTTTTAGGTATACACCATCCAGCTTCTACAACATCCCATTTTAATTAATTAATTCATTTTGATGTGAGAATAGGGGGTAAAATTGTGTTCATAATAAAGTATCAAATTATCTTTCTAACATCATTACTGTGTGTCTATCTCTGGCAAGGCTAAGAGTTTCACAGAAATCCTGGGAGATTAACAGTTCATAAAACAAGAAATCAGATAAAATGTTACTGGCACAGCATCATTTGGGCTGAAATATGTTTTATAAAGCCATGATGTTGTGAACCAACAAGCGTTTTCAAGTCATCTCTTTTATAAATGAAATACATGAAAATTCTCAATTAGATTTTTGTTTTTTTATGAAGTAGGTAAGTTCATGACCAGTTTTGGGTAAGTTACTTTAAAAATGTAATCCGTTACAGTTACAAGTGACCTTGTTTAAAATTTAATTGTAGTGTAACTTTTTCGATTACTTTAAAAAAGTAATGTAACTAATTACTTTTGATTACTTTTTGATTACTTTAAGGTTTTAATGAGTATTAACCCATGATTAATTTTAGCATGTTATTATTAGCTATTGGCCGCAGCTAGCAGTTCAAGGCTAACGTCTTGTTAATGATCATAAACAATGTAAATAAATACATAAATAAATCGGAGACAAGGGGCGCAGCGACGGCAGGTCAGTCGTATCCGGATACAACATTTTGGTATCTATACTTTTTTAAGTATCGATACTTTTGACAACCCTAGTCTGAAATGTAGGACATGTCCGGGAAAAAGAGGACGTCTGGTCACCCTACAGTTGGGTAGGCTAGGTAGGCTAGGCTAGGCTAGGTCATAGACATCGATAAACATTTGTCATGCATCAACACCAAACAGTCAAATATTAGTAAATCAATACGCTTCGTCTATCAGTGAGTTGCATATTTTGAAAAGGTTTTTCTTTATATTTAAAAAAAAAAAGTAACTTAATTTGTAATTCTTAATATTTTCGGAAGTAACTGTAACTGAATTACATATTTTCTCATTGTAACTGTAACGAATTACAGTTACTCTTTTTTTGTAATTAAATTACGTAACGTCGTTACATGTAATCCGTTACTCCCCAACACTGTTCATGACATAGGTTTGAACTTATTATTAACCTTTGCAAGCTGTTACATTCTCATGAAGTTATAGTACTTGTAATAATCACAAACTAATTTAAAAAAACATGAATTCTGATCAGGTTGCTTCAGAAAATGTTTAACTGTTCAGTTCACAGTCTGAGCATTCATTCATGAATCTGGCATACACTTTTTCGTAAGAAATTTCCACAAACTTGACTCTGCAAAAGCACCAGCCATTTGTATTGTGTTTAAAGCGATTATGGGGTTAACTTTGTATGAACCAGTTAGCTTTTCAGCATTATCTGCTGATGTTAAAGTTTGAGCAGAAATGTCACTTTCTGGTGAGATTTTAAATGGGCCACCGGAAATCAGATGAGACCCATCTGCACAACAAGACTCAGGCTCCTTTTCCTCAACCAGTAACGATCTAACCAAAATTCATTTATTTTCAGTGCCCACAGCACTTAGGCTATGACTGCATGAGACAAACCACAGACATCTGTAATCATGTGGCTTTAAATGGCTACCTCCTTGGACAAACAGCCATACTGACAATCAAGATGTCCAGTTGTTTCTTCAATAATCAGAATAGTCAGTTACTGTCAGTCTGCTGACCATTGCAATGTTTATCTATGGCTTATTGTTTGGGTAGCAACGTGTGGTATGGGCTGGCAGGGTAGTGTGTTCATATAATCTGTGATGCTATGAGTCATGTTGTTTATATTCTCCCCATGTGGTTCACAAAGGACAGCCCAGTTAGTGATCTCTCCTCTTCTGTCTACCTTTTCACTGTCTGTTTATGGGTGCCTCTGTACCAGGCGATCATATATTGGTGTTAACAGAAGCGGGTTGTAATCCAGACTTCCAAAGGGGAGAGGGGCAGTGGGGCTATATGCATCTTTGATAATAGCATACAGAAAAGAGGACAATGAACACAGTTGTGAAAGGTTGGAATGTCCAGGGAAGTATGATGAAAATCCCATTTATGGCCAAGAATTTATCTGGGTGCTAGGTCAATAAAGCTGTGGAAGAGCTGATGACATCACAGGCAGCATCAGCTGATGAAGGGGTGTAAACAATGTGGGTACAAGTTCCAATACATGCATATGTCCAGGACTGCACCAGCTCTCTTGCAATTGTAATACCCCCCCCACACCCTCTTTTTTTTCTTAGTGCTACTTATGACGTCTCTATCCGTCCAAACCATCATCCACCACCCAACCACCATCATCTTCATGGAGAGCCAGTTCTCATGATGATGTCGTCTGGGATTTGCGAGACAGGATTTCTAAAACAGAGTATTACACTCATGGAATTCCTTCCTGACCAGCACTGTGAGCTTGCCGGTCTTATTTCCTAAGGACCTCACATTACCCTTGATGATAGCCAGGACCACAAGATTATGTCTTCTCCTTCTCTCCTTTACTCTCAGTCTGGCCTTAAAACCTACGACATCACCTTCGAAGTTCCTGCGGAATCATAGGCCTGTCAGTGGGCGTCAAGAGGTACTTGTTAGGCACTTAGCTGCTCACCTGTGTAAACCAACTGCAGCCATTTGCTTTGTTCTCCATCATATAGAGTAATGAAAATAATAAAAGGAACCAGAGAAAAGAAAGTAAAACCTTGTCCAGTAATAGTTCTTGGGATATTTGCTTCTCTTTATTTTGATTGTAAGATTAAATACGTAAATAATTGAGCCTTTGTGTACTGCTGAAGGACTAATTAGGCAAATATTTCTTTATATCCTTTGAAAATATACCACAGATATGCGTAAGGATTTTTTTTTTCCCAAATGGCAGTTTTAAATAAGGTGTTTGAAATTCCACACTATACCTGTGCCTGAGGTGCATCACAGTCATGAGAATTATTTCGAAGCACTTTAAAGTTACTTATCCCATTCTTGATTACACAAGTATCCTTTAATATCAACAACAGATCCCTTACACTGCATGCAAGGTCATCAACATGTTCAAATGGCAGAGAGCATTGTAATATGTTCAAGAATGAATCCTTTTACAAACCGAAACTGTCTTATTCAAATAATCTAAGCCCGTTTTTATTTCTGTGCATGTTTGAACTAGGGATGGAGAAAAAAGGATTTTGTCATACCATAATCAGCTGACTCATAGTGAATGTCGTGATTCGTAAGGAAGACATTTTAATATCATCTGCCAGGCATATATATTCCACTAGGTAAAATCTCCCAATTATGGCTTGTGTATTCATCTGTGGATTAGCATAAACTACCTGTGAAATGGTGATGCTGAATAAGAAAGGCTTATTAGGCTACTTTTCTTTTTCATTCAATCATTAGATTTTTCTAAACCTATCTTTACCTAATGAACAGTCTGATTGAAATGGATGATTGTCAATGAGTTCTGTCTATGTTATGGAGGTTACTAATTCACCATAACCATGTTTTTTGGTGTAGATATGACTGGCTGATTTATTTTTAACCTCCTGAGACCTCACCTTTTATTTGGTGTGCATTTTAGATTTTTTTAAGATATCTGGTATCAGTAGGACGTAATAAGTCGAACTAATAGACTTAGTCATGGTACAGGAAGTTTTTCTTCACATAGGCCCAGTGGGTTTATCTTTATATTTAAAATATTTATTTGTATATTTTATTAAAAGTTTTTGCAATTTGGTTCTGATGGTCCAAATGATTTATTAACGACATTTTAATTAGACGATTAGAACACGATTGGTTGAAAATGTCACAAACCATTTTACATTAGATTTCAAACAGTAGTGTCTGATAGCGTCTGCTTTGAGGCCAAGAGGTCAAAGTCCAAACAAAAAAGAACAATCATGGTAAAGAGAGGCAAAAATTAAACGTCCTTAAATGAGGACGCAGGGTATCAGGAGGTTAAATACAAATTGATACCATTTTAAGTTGCTACCCTCTGTATTGTGGTATATTACATGTACTGAGATTCAGCTTTTACCATTGTCAAGTCACATGTTCATTGCGAATACTTTGGGTAGGCCTCCATTTGGAATATAGTAAAATGTATTTCTAAAACACAGTGGCCTAGATGTGGTGAAGACTTTATACTTTATAGAAGTTTTTTAAATTGTATCTATTTATTGAAAAATATACTTCAATTACAATTTTTTTATGAGCTGCTATTGTATTCAATGTACCTAGAAGCCACGACTCCAGACAAATACTCATTTTTAAAATACAGGAACTGCTACAAAGTTCTGTGTTGATTATTTGTCCCAATCCAATCATTTTGTGATTATTTGAGAATAAAACAAGAAAATCAAAACTACTTGCCTTGGATTGGCAACATTTTTGGATTTTTGGATAAACTTCCACACCCATATCAGTGAAAATCACATAATGAAATATAATTGTCTGAGGAGAATATGTAAGAGTAATCTGGTACTGTCATGAAATAATCCATATTGTGCACATCTCGTTGGTGTGAAGCTTCATTGCACTTTGACCGGCTCCTTTTATCTGACTTCTGTGTGTTGCATTTCTCTTCCCCTCTGATGCTCATTTCTTTTGACAATTCCAAAAGCTCCCTCAGCTGTTGTCAAAACCACTGGCATATTTTTTGCACATCGAGACACATTAGATTTCTCATCAAACCCCTCCAATGAGATGCCTTCCCTCCTATGCTGAATAGGGTTTAATGTTTCTGCATTTTTCAAATGGATTTCTAACTCAGTCATTTTAGCCAAATTGCCCTTCAGCCTTCTACAAACATCTTAGAGCCAGACAACATTTCCTCTCCATTACTAGTTCTAACTGGAAGTGATTGCACTGAAAGAGTGAGGCTGCCAGTTTCTATACAGGTCTTTCCAAGTGAGTGTGGTTTTAGCAGTTGTCAATTTCCTGTTCCATTCTACTATGTTTTGACTGTTGACTGTTTTGTTGTTGTGTTATATCACTAAATATACTCCCTGTTTGTTTTGTCACAGCTTCTTTGCTGCATACTTTTTTTTTATTTTCCTGAGTTCAGTCTGTGTATTTGTATTTTCCCCTCTGGTTTTATTCTTTTTGTTCATGTGTTTCCACATGTGGGTTTGAGTTATACTCCAGGAAGAAATATCTATGGACAAAACACAACTTGTTTGGTTCCTGGAGCAAATCAACTGAAAAAACATAAACTGAGAAACATTCACCTTCCATGTTGGTGAAGGTGAATGCCTGGGTAATATCTGTACATATAATATGTGTATGAATATAGTTAATTGTATTGATATTCAAAGTTCCAAAGGACAACACCCTGCCAACACCCTGTATAACCAAATGCATTTGTTATTCGGGTTACTCTAATTACTTTTACGATATACAATATACTTTTAAAATATATGTAGGCTATATTGTAACTTAGTCATAATGGTAATGATTGTGCTTATGTCTGTGCCTGTCCACCTAGAAAGTCCAGAACAAGGCAAACCTGCCCATTTTGCTTATCTGCCGTCTCCCCAGCCCTACCACCTGTTTTTTAAAATGTGCCTCAATCCAATTCCTGTTGTCTCTGGCTCACTTAGAAGTTTTCAAATGACCAAACGATACCCCAACCCTAATAGCTACCGCTCTCTCAAAAAAGCCTCACTATGTGACACACCTTTGTCTGTAACACTATGGAGCAGCCAGTGAGCAGTAAATAAAGCTGATTTCAAAACTGCTTATGCCAAACACCTGGTCTGCAGTGCACCGAATAAGCCTGAAGAGCACTAGGTCTCATTTTCACAAGAAAATGTGCCACAGACACCCTCTCTGTCACGCCTCTGCACTTTTCTGACCACCTTTTTAATTCAATTCAGTTAGTCTAACAAAAAAAAACTCTTATTCCGCTTTCACGTCCATGGTTTACTACTGTCTTTTTCGTTTGTTCCATTCGCTCTACCAAACTCCAACACATTCTTTTCCTTCGAGGTTAATGAGGCCATGGAGTCCCTCTGTTCCACACTGAGCTCTTGCCTGGATAGCCTGTGTCCTCTATCCACAAAATCCGCTCTCACTCCCATCCATGGTTTAAATATACTCAGATCGCTGCGCACCAACCTCACGGTTGCACAAATCAACAAATCTGCAGATCTAACAAAATTTCAAGCACTACTGTCAGCATTCTCATTAAGTGCCACTGATGCAAAACGTGCTTTCTACACTGATAAGATTCACTGTATAACTGACATCCGTAAACTATTTACTTTACATTCCTCCTCCAACACCTGCTTCTAATCTAACAGCACACACTTTTGCCTCATGTTTTACTGATGAAGTGGCAGATATAAGCAAACAGTTTACCGAACCTACATCTGAACCTTCTCAAAACATATATGCAAGCAGAAGTCCTTCTGCTTCATTTTCTTCGTTCAACCCTCTGACTGAGAGCTGTGTCTAAACTTCCTGTATATAGCTATGCCACTACATGCCCGCTAGACACTGTTCCAACTAATTTATTCCAGTCCATAGCTCATACATAACTGTAGTAGTCACACATGTGATTAATGCTTCACTGCAATAAGGCACATTTCCTACCTCATAGAAGCTAGCTTGGGTTACACTCAACGTTCCCTCTAAGCTGCACGCTAGCGCATTCGCGCACTGCTCCCACGTTAAATAAAATAAATACTTAACCATTTATTTTATTTACAGTTTGATTATAGTGTGTGCGCTGCATAGATTTGCTGTGCGCGGAGAACGTGGGAGCAGTGAACGAATGCTCATCGTGCAGCTTAGAGGGAACGTTGGTTACACCACTGCTCAAGAAACCTTCACCCCGCTGTCTCAGGTGGAGAACTGTCAGCCGCTCTATCTCCTCTAGTTTCTGTCTAACAGCATTGAAAAGGCAGGCTTTAGGTAGGGCACAGAATACCTTTTGCAAAACCAACTCCTTGATACAAACCAATCGGGGTTAAAAAACAAAGTGGCCACTCCACTGAAAAGGCTCGGCTGGCTGTGACAAAACCCTTAAAATAAAATCCTGTTTATCCTCCAGTACTGCATTTGAAACAGTGTATCAGGGCATCCTTTTGTCGTTTTCTCGAGCATGGGCATCACAGGGAGAGTACACTCCTGGTTTGTATCGTACCTCAAAGGGGTCCCCCAAGGCTCAGTACCGGGGCCACTTCTCCTTACCATAGACACCACCTCAGTGGGCCAGATCATCCAATCACATGGTTTATCATTCCACATGCATAGACTGATGTCACAACTCGTCTAGCAGTGCCTACATATTGCTTAAGTACGATCCAGACCCTTTTCATGTGTAGTTCCATAATGGTGGAATGACCTACCAAGCACTACGAGAACTGTGTATTTTCTAGGAACTCTTGGAGACCCAGCTCTTCAGAGAGCATCTCTTTACCCAAATTATTAACCTGTATCTCCACACCAACTGTACTACAATTTCTGTACTTCCCTCTATCTCTACACTTTCACCACTGTTGTCTCTAACAGATTGACTGCAAAGTAATTTTCTTCTATATAGTCTATTGTCAGGTTTGAAACTAACTGTATGTTAATCTGCATTGAAAGTCGCTTTGGATACAAGCGTCTGCTAAATGCATGAACATCATAGGCTGGACAACTCTTGCCAAATGGGAGGTCTTACTACAGTTCAAGCCTTGCATGACCTATTTTTTTGCATGACCTACTTCATCTTTCTCTCCATCTCTCCTCCACGCTCACACACCCAAAACCACGGGATTAGATTGGAGAGCAGCACAGCCAAGCTAATGCTGTGTTATCCCAGCAGGGGGGATGCATAGTCAGACAGGGGCTGAAGGCCTGAGCAGGTTGTGGAGCCTAGGGTCATACTGTAAAAATGTAATACAATGCACTTTGAAAACTTTAGTGTTTAGCTGTGTATTGCTGTGCCTCCCAACTGTCAATTACAAAGATTCTACAGTTTTAGACTGAGGTTCTTTTAGAGTTGCTCTCATCTTTTTTTACATGACCATTATTTATTAAGTTTCCTAGCAAATCGTGAGCAATATTATCTTGGAAGAGTATTTCTTTCTTGCATTGAATCTGCAGAAAACTCACAAAGAACGTCACAAAGATTACATTGACTAGTTGAATGTGCTTTGTTTGCAATTTCATAGAATTACCACCAAAACATTCCTGCCATTGTGTGGAACTGATTCAGAATATTTCAAAAGTATTGCACATTTACTACGACTTATACACTGCTGAGTAGGGAGCCATGGAATATAACGTCGCACATAATGTGTTACAGAGTCTTTCCTTCAGAGCCAATCTTAACTTGACTGTTTATTGAGGTTTTACTTAATCAACAATTACATTTTCAATTGTATCAATCTATTAGACTATGTAATGTACAAGAGGTTATTAAGGTTACAGAGAATTTAACATTGGGATTATTTTAGACTGGCCTGATTTCTTTTTTCTGCTAAATTAAAATTGTTCATGCTTTTGAGTTTTTTTAAACATACACCAGTTATGGAATTCCAAAGGTATCTTAGGTTGGACAGTAGATAACAGGACAAGTTAGTTTCCGTAGTGGTGATTTGTGGTGATTATTCTAAATTATACTAATTCATTTCCTACCTTTGTGAGAAAACATGGAGTTATTTATACTAGGATCTTCCTTATAACAGTTATAGCTTCTCTTCATGGTCTACTGATAAATGTAGGTATGAATAAAAAGTCTGTCACACATAAAGCCCCTATAGACATGATCCTTCATTCATTAGAAATATCATATTTTGATATTTTCTTCTCAAGATAGTTATTTCTCAACTTGATTGAACACATTTATTAAAGTACTTTCCTTGTATATGTCTGGCCACTGGCCAGTGGCCAAACTACTGAATATATCATATTTTGATATTTTCTCCTCAAGATAGTTATTTCTCAACTTGGAGACTGGTTATCGTGATTGAACACATTTATTAAAGTACTTTCCTTGTATGTCTGGCCACTGGCCAGTGGCCAAACTACTGAATATATGTCATGTCATACACACATGCTGTGAGGCAGCTTGAGCAAGATTAAGCATTAAGATAATTCAGGCCAACATCCCTGATTTGACTGACATAGAGACAGCCAAAAGTTCCTTTTTCAGTCTGTGCTATGGTTTAGCTGAGTCTTGCTTTTACCTTTGAACAAGCACACATATCCTAGAATGACTGTTAGATTGTAGACAGTGTAAGCTTACAGTTGTGTTTATATTGTTTTATTTAGTCAATCTGCTTCCATTGGTCCCCCTAAAACCAACTGCTGAAAGAAAATTGCAGCCTTAATTCCATAATACTGCTTGGAGATTTTCTTTGAGAATGGAAAAGCTTGTGAAGTTATGCTATAACAGGTTGCATGCAATTTCTTTCACGGTTAAATCAAATTTATTGATCTTGTTTTGGCAGCTGTCAAGTCACTTTAATAAATAGTTTATGGTTAATGATTTTCAAATTAAAATAACTCCTTTGCATTCACTGAAAAGACTTGATGATAAGGTTACAGTATCTATAAAGTAGACCATCAGCACAATATAAAATTCAGTTGATTTCAGCTTTATATAAAATAACAACAAATATCTCTAATGTAATCCTATTCAAATCAGTTAGTGACCAATGTGTTGTAAGACATAACATAATCCAGATAGATCAAATTTATGAACCCATCTAGACATTCCCTGTTGCCAGTGATTAAGTTTAATTAAAATCTAAAGGTCTAGCAACTAGACCAATAGCAAGCCTCTAGAAATGTTAAATACCTCTGTAAAACAGAGAATAAGAGCTTTGGGCCCACATGCTAGTCTTTAGAATGGACTTCAGTATATCCGTCCAATCCAAGAAAAGCCAATGTATGCCTCACCCATTGTGAATTTATTGCATCTCAGTGGTATAACTCCAGAAGGCTGGTGCAAACTAAACAGTTTTAAAATTGCCTTGCTAAGACATTTGAATGAAATCTCACTTTTATCCTATCCTGAGAGTGCACATAGTGAATTTGAAAATGAAAATAAAATTCTGGCAGACCCGGATAGGATGGCCCTCGGGCCCATGGGGCTTGTGTTCCGGTTCTCAGCCTGTGCCGGGGTACGGGGCCTGGTAGGGCCGGTGTGCTCTCGCTCATGGTTCCCGGGGGGCCTCTGCCCTACAGTCGTGGGGGGCTATGTCGGGGGGCTTCCTCTGTGGTCTTCTGCCTTGTTGTCTCTGTAGTGATCTTCCCTTGTTCTGTGCTCCGGGATAGCTGCCGGTGGACTGGGTCTCGGGGTCCTCGTTGCCTTCTTAAGAGCGCTGGAGGGTGGGCGGTGGCCCCTTTGCATGCATAACTGAGCACAATCTGTGTTAAACCTGGGCTGCGTGTCTTGCATGTTTATGCTCACACACACAGTAATTTACCCAGACACACATTTATTTAAGCTTCTATAGAGTTGCTGCATAATTCTGACATGCTTGTTCATGTCCTGGCTACTAGTGTTATGGTTGCATGTAGTTTTTGTTGCTTGTTTATCTCTATTTATCTATTTTTTTGTCTTCCCTGTGTCTGTTTGAACGTGTTCCTAAAACTTCTCTGCTGGGATTGTCCATAGAGGCCACAGGATGTTTTCTGTTTTCTACAGATATAGCAGCTGGTTTGTATAGATTTGTTGTCCTTTTTTGCCTTTCTCTCTCGCATTATTTGATACAATTTCATTTTTGTAGTATGTAATTTTTAAAAAAAAAGCTGAATTGAATAATCAAGGGGAACTTTTCACTCATAAAGCCTTGGTACTCAGATCTAAATTCTGATGCCACAATTCGAATCAGGGCAAGGTTAAAGTAAAAAGAATGTATGCATGAATTGATGAGTTTCTTTAGTAAGGATAATAAAGCTATCAAATGTCAGTGATGCCATTTTGCAGGTATTTCAACATGTCAGAATTCAGTTCTAGAATAGGAAGTATAATGATCAAATGTCTGTTTATACTTAGATCAAAAGTAGCACACATTGTTTTTAATGAGTGACCACTCATATTCATAACTATTTAATATATCTGTGATTGCTGCTCAGATAGCACAATGTGCCCCAAAAGGCCTAATAAAGTTTGACTTGACCTTAAGGCTTCGGATGTTTATACTTTGGATTCAAAGAAAAACATAAATCTGTCATTCTGATCATTTTGTCCAGTGGATAACATATGCATAAATTCAATATGCTGCAATACAACTTTTAGTTGCACATGTGGCTTTGAAGTCTGTATGCTAATATGTAAAGATTTATCACATCCACTGATAATGTTACAACCATAAATGAAAATTATAAACCAGGAAAGTGTTGACGAAAATGTTTATAAGTGTGGCTAAAGTGAGAACGTAACTATCATCAGGATAGCGCTATGTGGCATTGTTGTCTTCTGGCACATGACTGTACAGTTTGCTTGTCTGTTTATTAATCTATAATGCACATGTGCAGGCATAACTGCAAAGAACAAGGACCTTATAGATATTTAACCTTCAACTGACAAATGAGATCCTGTTCAGCTTTCTGAGTTGCTGATAAATATGTTACTTACTTAATGATAAATATTTTCTTGCTGTCATATAAGCTTTATATATTTGATTAACCCTTACTTATTTCACTGACTTGTTCCACTGTTTATTTATAACAGATATTGAACATAGATTGGATTTATTTTAATGTAACTTTTTCACAATTAATATCTTTTCAGGATTTTAGATCAACAATTTGGCAATGCTTTAATCTTCTTCTAGTATTTCCTCTTAACAAATCCTCAAGATTTATGAGATTTAGAGTGTTTAGCCAGTGTGTTATTTTTAGTCATTGGTTTGTTTGTTTTTAATATAATAAACAATCCTTTTATGCTTTGGGCTTTTAAGTGGATTGAACCAAGGGAAGGTTGAAATTAGATTAGGGGGTGTTTTTATTGTTTCGATGCTTTGTTATATCGTTTTTAGCAATGTTTGTTTGTTTTGTTTTTTAGCTTTGCCTTTACTATTTCATAAAACAAACTGTGCAACATTTGGGTGTAATAAGTTATTCTCAAGTAAAGCCTAATAGATTTGATACATGAAATGGAATTTGAAACTTTAACCTTGCTTACTTCACTTCTTGTGTTGGGTCTCAGGTTTGAGTGGCTAGTGGTTATAGTTGACAATATTTTTCTTCAATATCAGTAAGAAATGGACCAGGCAAGGATGTGAAATTTCTACCCTAAAAACTTCTTCCAATTATGCTTTTGTTTCATACGACCAAAAATAAGATCACCCAGGAAATAGTGTGAATGAAAGAAGTCACACACTCATGAAATTTTACGTATTATCAGATGTCTTTTACGACGGTGGACTTTGTGTTTTAAAGCAATTTTTTAACCTACTTGAATAATTGAAATTGTAAAAATGGTAGCATCATGAAGACCAGTTGTGACATTGACTAGACAAAAGATTTTCTCTATGCTTTTAGGGATAAAAAGTAGTATTCTGTCTTTGATAGTTGGTGGTTGATCTAGATAATGGAAAGATGTCTGGTTATTTCAAACATTTGTGCTCCTTATCCAGCAGCATTAGTATTGTTGAAGGGGAAAGATGGGAATTACAAACAAAGATGAATTCAGCAGAGAAGGATTAGCTATGTTCTGTGTCACTGTTAGACTTTTGCTGGATCCATCCTATGTTGATCCTATGATCTTAATTAAAGGCAGAAGTCCAGTGGCTTTTAATCTAGCTTTTAGGATTAGGATGACCTGGATGAGTCAGAATCTATAGCAACGTCATATTTAGATGGTTTTCTTTGATTTCATATCAAAGTAATATTTCTCATGTGGAATTTGTTAGAGTTATGAAATTTTAAACAAATTTGAATAATGGTGACAGCCTTTCTCTCACACACTTTTGTCTCCTCTTCACTCCTTTTTTTTCTTACATTGACTTTATTTACTATGCTATAAAACCAGATAGGCCTACATTTAACTCTATTATTTACTCTTGTAGTTATGGACTGGCCTTAAATAACACTATTACTACTCCCAATGCTGTAATCCTAGCATGTACCACTCTAAATGCAGAAGGAGTAGGTCCTGGAGGCTGCTGGCAGATTTTGGTACATAGTCATTATTACAGAGCTGACAGTGGTTTGAACATTCGAGCGAGCATATGCACACACTCCTGCCAACATATCTGTGTGTGGGAGATAGTATGTGTGTGTCCGGCCTGAAGCTATCGGCTTATATTTACAGAGATATTGCTTGTGTATATACAACCCAGAACAGCAATCTAGATAGATTAAGATATTGTGCATACTCTATGGAGACATACTTAAATCCAACTCCAGTGATTATCTTTTTTTCACTGTGATAAACTATTTATTTTCCAGCTGAGGGATTCATTGATTAACCTTTCTGTTGTTTACAATGAGGGTGACATATTACAGGAATTGTAGTAAACGTGTTTTAAAGAAATCTCATTTGAAAATAGCTATTCTATAATCCCAGCTCCTTGCCTGTATGAGATAAAAAATAAATTATGTGTACATTTGTCTATAATTGTAAATGGGACCACATTTTTTCATCACTCTTTAAAATACCCATACCCATCTTATGCCTAGTTGTGCTTTGTGGATATCGACAAATGTATCTAACCAACTAATGTCTTTCAAGCAGCTTTGAAATAAAACTAAACTTAATTAAACTTAATATGAGGGAATTGATTGGATAATCCTTAATTATTGCTTTTTCTATATGGCTCTTTTCATCAATTAGCAGTACCCAGTTCAGTTCCCTGTTCGCTTTCACATTATAGTTTCTTTGGGTCATTGGCTCTGATGCTGCTGTTCCAAAGCAGATTGCATTTTCCCACAACAGACCTAGGTATGGAATATTGATGCAAATTTATTCTCTTATTGTAGAGAGGTTTAGTCCTGTCTCTCCCTTTCAGACTATTGGGTAGATGAACACCCAGGGATGCGCAGTCCATCACTAATTCCATCACATTCTCTTAAGAAAGTTTTTAAAAGCTATTTTCCAAGTCGTTCTGTAGAAACATCACCTATTAAATTTACATAATGTCTAGCTTGCAGTCAACATCACAAGTAATTGTTTTTCACATCATGCAAACAAACTCTCTTGTCCATTACATCACCTAACTGCAGAATCCACTGAGCATTTCTGGGGATTACAAGGCTCAGAGAAAAAGAGAGAAAGCAGTCCATTGTGGGGCTTCTGTAATCTGATCACCCTCTCAAACACTCAACATTTCAGGCTTATAAAATGTGTTCCGTTTGTCACCTGTTCAATAATTCAGGTGAATATGGACGCATTGCCAGTATTGCCTTTTCACACGAGACTGCAGACTGAATTGTGTTAAAAGCACTTAAAAAAGAAAAGAACATGATCCTCAAGCACTGTCTATCTGGTCCATATCAATTCTAACCCTAACCAAGGCCAAGATAATAACACACCTGTTATAACTATAGAAAGGTGTTTACTTCCTTGTTTTGTTGTGCGAATAACAATCTTTTTTGTGCTCCAAAACTGGTTTGTGGTCACCGATATTGCTGCCTTATAAAGTATTAGACCATTTCATGTTGGAGGGAGTTGATCTGTGTTTCATTTTGCAAAGTGGTTGTCCTCCAATGTCAAGGGCAGTAGTTTGATCTCCATGCATCCACCAAAAAAAATGTATTGCTCCATATTATCCCTGATATGTTTGTCATTTTCTGATTGTAGAGCCGAAGTGCTCCATAGATTATAAATGTTACAAGGTGTAAAATTTACTTTTTCATGATACTGTTGTGTTGGGGATGGCACCATACCACTGTGACACCCCCCCCTCGCCTTTAAAAAACACTCAACTGACTGGGTAGTGTTAACCCGATTCTTTAATTGGAAACCTGAGAATAAACCAGAGTCGATCAAGAGTAAAAATTGACATTTATTGGGTCACAGGTAAAGTATTTCAGTGCAAAGAGCCCTGAGATCTGGGTGTGATGGGTCTTTGTCTCCTTGGCTGGGCACACCCCTCAAAAGGAGGACTGGGCACAACCAAGTCCTATTGGTTAGTTACCTCTAAGACTAACAAGCCAGATCGTAAATTCATGTTGATGACATGGGAATGTGGTACCAAATGATGTGTGTTTGTGTTCACCTAAAGACGTGGATCTAATGCAACAGGGAAAGAAAAGAGAGAAAGAAAATAGAGAGCAAAGAGAATCTGTGGTTACAGCCAGAGACTTCATATAGTTATAAAATAAAATAAAACAATCAGTAATCTACATAGATCATGTGATATCATACTATGTTAAAGTGAGTATTATTTTAGCCAAATCCTAACAGTAGTAAGGAGGCAGGGTTCGGCCTTTGACCGCTCATGCAGGTGTCTGCAAGGACTAATTAACAACATGTAAAAGGAGCCAGGAAAGAACAGGGATGGGTGGGGCGGGCTTGGTGAGCTGGACATATGCGCTCCAGGACAAGGAACTCACACACAAGGCACGGTGTCCCAGAGGGTAGTCCGACACACAGATGGTTGACGTAAATTATTACTCTGTGAGGAACGTTTTACATCTGTCTGGACTTCCCCACAGAAGCACACTATAAAACAAAACGGTGCTGCATTGATACTGCCGTTTTTTCCCGTGTTCTTTTAGCTGTTTTGGGCTGGTGGAGACGTGGTTCACCTGGTGTGGAGCAGTTCCGGACGCCACAGGAGTGGCTGTGTGTGTCTGTGTGGAGGATGGATGGGTTTGATCCAAAGAAACTCCACAAGTGGGGTCCAGGCAGTGGCCCCGAGGGATAAATGTGGCCAAGCACCCCTTGACTTTTCAAGACTATTTTTAGACTCTGTTCATAAGCTGTATTGGATTAATCTCTAAAATGGAATGAATCATCTATTTCAACCTGATGTTTGTTCTTTGGGTGTCTGGGTTGTTTGCTCCTTCTTGTGTAATGGGAAGTTGAGTTTGGGATAAAGAGGGCACATACACATAATGAGTGTCTATGTGCATAGATATATAAAATAATAATGTTATTTGTATAACTAATTGTTACCTGAGGGAGAATAATGAGGTAGAACACATGTGGTAAATGGCCATTCTCCATTTCGATTGCCGTTCTTAACCGAGCCTAACTGACATACTCAATACTCAATGTTCTGTCCAGTTTCAAACAGGGACGTGTACTTTGGGTCTTTGATCTTCAGATTTGGATGAAGCCAGGTCTTAGAGAGTAGGGGCTCAGCAGCAGCGACAGTGGTCAATATCTTCATCATAAATTTCACTCATCTTTCCAGGATTTAGCGTCAAAGCCGGTGACAGAATGTACAAGTCTTAGGGGTTTCCTAAGACCCTAAGGGGTTTCCCTTGACAGACATGCTTCTTTCTGGTCCTTTTCGCGAAGCAAATATCTTAGCCCATGAGGACAGTGGGGAAGGGATGACTTTTGGCTTTGGAAGCTTTGGTTTGGTGCTCATAACAAGACACTTAACTTGCTAACAGAAAATGAAGCTTAAAATCAGCTCAAAATCAGACACACTGGCCAGCAGGCAGCAGTGACTAACACCAACATAAGCAGTTAAGCTAAATCATTGTTGGCTGTAGCCTTCTGGAGAATCAAGGCTAACTATTAGTAGCTAGTAGGGATGGAACGGTTTCTGAAAACCGTCTGAACCGTTCGGTTCGACTGTCTCGGTTCGGTTCGCGTGTGTACCGCACGGTTCATGCACTGCTCCTTTTTCTCAGAGGGAAGCGTTTACACTCCGGAGCAGAAGGGGGCGCTACTGCGCCCAAAGCCAACCACCAGTAGGAAACAAGAAGAAGAAGCTAAGCAGCGTAGCCGATAATAAAAATCCGACGCGCCAACAGCAGTTTCTAGGTCTGCTGTATGGACCAGTTTGCATTTAGAGGGAAGCACATGTTGGAATTAGCACTGTTTCCTCGCTTGCAATGCCAGAATCTCTTTTAACCTCAGACTGTCACAATAATGTATCAAATGTCAGACTGCTTTTTTCTTTCAGTTTTAACTAGGGATGGGGATCGAAACCCGGTTCTATTAAGGACCCGGTTCCACTTTTTTCAAAACCCGAAAATCAATACCGTTTGGGCTTATCGATACCACTATCGAGTCTGGTCGTTTTTTTTACTATCACAATAGTAATTGTGAAGTCCGTGTTGTAATCGGCAGCATACAAGCTAGTTAGCTTGAAAAGTAAATAAAGTTTCAGACGTGCTGCGTGATGATGTGTTCAGATTGGCTCAGTAAAACGACAATTAGGTTATCATGATGCGTTCAAGTGTAACGTAAAGAAAAGGGAAATTGAGTTTTTGGCGAGAAACATGAGTAATACAGTTGTATATTGCTCTAATTATTGTAGAATATATAATTAAACTACTGATGCCAACATTTATTAAAAATTATATTTAATTTAAAATACAATTATTTATTTGTTAAATATTGTCGCATCGTCTTTCCACCAAATAACAGAAAATTATTGATAGTGGTATCGATAAAGACTCGGATCGATAAAAGTATCGATATCAATAAATATTAACGATCCCCATCCCTAGTTTTAACCTGACTATACAAGACATAATAGATTTTCCTAACAATCACCATATACCGAACCGAACCGAAAACCGTGACCACGAAACCGTGAATCGAACCGAACCGTGGATTTTGTGAACCGTCCCACCCCTAGTAGCTAGCGAAGTTTTTTTAGCGAGGTGAAGAGCATGAGAAATGGAGAATGGTTGTGATGATGACAGTATATATAGTGTGGGTAGGGTCTCCCATATCATTGCATATCATTTGCCTAAATGTTGGATTAGAACCATGTCCATATGTAGCAGGGGATTTTAAAAACTGAAAGTATTTAGCTACCATTTAGCCTACCATCCACATTTTGAGAAGTGAAGATTTGTAAAGGCTCTGTTACTGCCTGTCGCAAAAAGGTTGCGCATCATATATGCAACCTTTGTTTGCATGGATACTGCTCTAAAATGATCCTTAGAGAGTGTTTATTCATTTACTTTGGAAAGACTCTCAATCTACATTCTACTGTACCTAGGTAACTATATACTTATATATTTTACGCTCTAAGGAATTCAGAATCAGGGCAGCACGGTGGTGTTGTGGTTAGCACCATCGCCTCACAGCATGAGGGTTCTGGGTTTGAGTCTCTGGGGGAACCATAAATCTTTCTGTGAGGAGTTTGCATGTTCTCCCTGTGTCTACATGGGTTCTCCGGTTAGGTTGATTGGAAATTCCAAATTGCCCTAAGGAGTGAGTGTGAGTGGTTGTTTGTCCTTGTGTGTCTATGTGGCACTGCGATGGACTAGCGGACACTTCCTCTTGCCCATTGACAACTCGGATAGGCTCCAGTTCTCCCCTTTGGGGAATAAGCGGTAACGATAATGTATTGATGGTTGGTTACGGTAATAGATGGATGGATGGAATTCAGACTCCTTGTAAGTCCCCACAAAGAACATTGGCACCATGTTTAAAGATTTGTGGAAGAGATGCCATAAAATTCTTCTAACAAATAAAGCTCTTGACGCTCAGGCTCTATTATATCTTAAGATCTCATTGTTATAAAATTTCCGCAAAAAGATCACTTCATTCCCCTGCAGGTTTACTTGTTTTTCCTTAAGTTTCTACAATTAGAATGGGAGGCAGAGTCTTTAGTTATCAGGCCCTTTCTCCTGTGGAACCAGCTGCCAGCTTGGGTTCAGAAAAGAGAGACCCTGTCTACATTTAAGAGAGACTTAATACTTTAAATTCTTTTTTAAAAGCTAAGTGCTTTTATACACAGTCAGCATGGGTCAAAGTGAATTTTCAGCACAATTTGTTTGGTTTCCTGAGGTTTTTATTCAACTGGCTATGTATGTCTGAACTGGGCAAATCTTGATTTTGATTCATATGTTTTGATTAGCTTTTGACTTTATTACAATTGATTTCATTCTAATTGTGTGAACTGAGTTGCATCTTTGAATTGGATAAAGATCAGATTGGCACTTTATAAATAAACGGAAATAAATAAATAAATACGTAGATCACAAATACTTTAATGAATATTGGGTAGTTTTAAGTATTTCCTGTGAAGTTAAAAGTACATTTTTTAAGTTAGCCGGTGTATTTTTGATCAGGTTTCGCTTTGCTAGACTGATTAGTTTTAAGCATACAGTGGTTTTAGCCAACCACCTTCTAAGAAAATTTTATGTGTATACTTTTCCTTCACATTGTCAAAGAGTATTTTTCACAGCAATCTGTCAAACCATCTTTTTTCTGTTTAGCAAATCATCAGTCACGTCAGGTTTCAGAAAAATGGGCTGCACTATAATACAGTTGTAAACTATTTTAAAAAAAGATTGAGAAAAAAGAATGACATTGTCAAAACTCTTAATTAGTCTAATGAGTCAACAACTTTTATTATATTTACAAGGGGTGACATTTTGACTTGTCACAGCAGAAAACTGACAAATCAAAATAAAGTGTTAAAATCCTCTATGTGGTTTCACATATTTGAAAGGTGGGAAAGCATTAGTGTGATTAATTCATTTTTTGGCACACAAATGGTTTTCATGAAATAGTTCTATTTGACGAATACAAGTACAAAAAAGCCTCTCTTAACTTGCAGGGATCATCTCGATTGCATATTTTCGTCCACCCGCACTAAAAAAAATTTAAATAAATGGATTACATCTTATACAACCCTTACCCTGTGCCACACTTTAACCGGACACTAAACCAAATCACATCTCAATGCTCAAATAATAAAAATAATAATAATAAAAAAGTCCAAGCGATTATAATTCAGTCCCAGGTCAGGCCCTTTGCTGCAAGCCAAAGTCTTTCACACCTGTCAATTGATTTTCTATTTACTTTTGTGCATTTGTTTTTTTACAATTACATGCAAAGCAACTTATAAGGACACCTGAGAATATACCTGAAGGCAATTTGGGAATCAATGTCTTATCTTGTGACATTTCAAAATGTGGTCTCAGAGAAGTCCGGGCTCCCCTGAGCTAAAGCTGTTCTATTTTTAAGTTATACAAGACACTAGACTAGAGTAGAGATAGGATATAATGTACCTACTTTTTAAAAAGATCTATTTTGACAAACACAGACGCAATACACACCTAATGAAATTTAGAAACATCCATCATCAATGGCTGACTGCTTCTCTTGGCCAACTTCTCCCAGTTGTCTAAAATGCCTCTCCATGCATTTAATTAACACAACAAACCAAGTTAATGTGCTCCCATCTGTAGAGCTCCTTTGAGGTGTGAAGAAATGGAGTCAGACACTATAGTTTTTGAGCTAAATACTTTCTAATATTTTTGTAAAGAAAGCAGCCTTTATTCATCAACAAAGATTTATCTTTACTTCATTAGATTGTTTTCAATATTGAAAAAAAAGCCAATTTTACTGTACTGCAATGAACTCTAATGACTTCTGGAAAAATGTAATTAAAGCTTAGGTCAAGACAACTAGAAAACGTCTCATGATGTTGAGGAAACTTTTTTTAGCAAGTTGGAAGGAAATTCTGAAAGCTGAAGAATACACCAGAAACTTTACTTTAAAATATTTACTAAACTGTTGATTTTATCTTTATTTTTAATTGAGGAAGACACTTGGGTATGCATATTGACCACTAAATCAGTTGTTACCATTATATTTGAAAAGACTGCATTGGGGCTTGGATAGGAATTGTTTGGATGGAATTAAAGCTAAAAGTCCTTTCCTTTTCGAGAAAAACAATTATACGGAGTCTCGTTTTTAAAAGTTGTGTATGCATGTACCAGGGTCTGAAACCTACTTTCGCAACTTTCCATGCAGAGTTTTTGGTCTATAAAGAAAAACTTGAGGAGAAAACGTGAGGTCCTCCATTTTGGAGAGAAGAAATTCACTGCCACACTGCATCATAGTTCCTTTGAAGCATTTTTTTCATTCCATATACAAACTTTAATCACTGACTTTATCGCAAAGATGCAAAAAAGCTGTGTTATTCATGCTTGCGCTGGTGAGCCATAAGGATCTTTCAAAGAAAAAAAAACTCAAATCTTGAATAAAAGTCAAAGTCAGCACATTCCTCTCCCCGATGATCACCAGGGTGATGTGTATCATGGATTAACACTTTAAATGGTGACAAAGTATGAGACGATTGCACAAACTGCTGCAAGCATTTTAATACCGTAGTGACACTTGTGCATCACGACATGTGATTAATGTATGTGTACTGCTGGAAGACCTTCCTAAAGGGAGAATTAAGAGGAAAGGTGTTTTCAGGTGATCACCAAGTTGTCTTTGCTGGCACTAAGCCGGTAGAATGCCTGGGGCGCCAAATGTAAAAGAAAGTGATCGCAGCTTTCTCAAATTTTGGCAAACCATAATGTTAACTACGTCTGAATGCCTCAAAAGTGTGTAAGATGAGCTTAATTAGAAGAAAATTAACTGAAGTTCGCTAAATGTGATATTTAATTACCTAAATGTTGAAAAAAGTGTAGGTGCGAAAACTCTGATTACCTAATTTTACATTTGGCGCCCCATTGCCACCCTGTTAATGCAACCAATGGATACATCAGATTTCCCAACACTGTGGGAGGAAAGGCCAACATCAAGGCAGTTTGTGACAATATCCGGTTTTCCAAACGCAATCTGTAATCAATTATTATGTGCAACAACTTGTTTCGACTCATAACACTTCCTTTTATTTGTCACGCCACTACTGTGGCAACTAAGCAATATTCTTTTTCAATTACCTCATTTGTCCTGGGGGTTACATAGTCTATCCATAGTATCTACACACTTGCCAAAGCATCGATTTCTGCCTTGGCGTTTCTTTTCTCTTCTTTGCTCTTCAATTGTTAACAATGAAATAACATTGATCAGCTGGCACAATTAATTACACATTGACATTCATGCTTAGCATTGACCATTTATGGTTGAACGTGGGTTCATAGTGGGTTGCACATGATAGGAATTTTTCAGCTGTAATCAATAAAGGGGTATTTAGCTAGGCTGGTTAAAAGTGCTATACTGACCATGATTGTCCAGCCTTCAGTTTTCTACACCTGTTTTTTCCAATTCAGAGAAGAATCTATTCCAGGTGCCATAGGGCACACGTCGTACTTAATAACATATCTCTCAACTAGGATTGGCAGCCATCATTTTCTGTAATCTGTAATCATTCGATAAATTAATAATTGGAGGCTACAATGACGAATTTTTAATTGAAGAATAGAGGGCACTCATTCAGATAAATTCCTAGATAATATATCTTAAATTTAAATGATACACCAAGAAGGGAGGAATTCTCTCTATTTATTTGATCTTCCTCTATCTAAAAAGAAAATGATTCCTTCCCTCTTGCTTTCTTCAAATGTGAGGAGATCCAGGTGGATCTTAAAACAATGGAGAATTTGGGGGGAAATTCCTTTTGCCAGCTATAGGCAGATTCACAGGAGCCCACGTGACAGTTTTACAGTTTTAATTCTCAGTTCCCATTAATCTTTTCTATTTCTTTTTCTATAACTCTTGCCATGCTGTTATTTTATTTTCTAAATTACTTTTGATAATCTGTGTCCCAGCAGAGCTCCACAATAAAAGCGCGTCCGTGCTTCCTAAATTCGCAGCGAGAAAGAAACATCTTTAATCAATGACGATTTTTCTTTCCAGTAAATTATCAAAAACTACAGCATTGTGTGTTTCAAGATCCAGGTTGCTTTCGGTGGCTGAATATTACACATGTAATGAGCGAACAGTAACAAAAAGAAACAGTTCACAGGTGAAACCCGTGAAACAAACCAGTAGTTGTGGAAACAACGAAGGACGGGCATAGAGAGATAGTTTATTTAGCAGTCAGATGCAGTGATAACAATTAGACAATTGTGTGAATGCTGGCACAACAAGTGAGAGAAATGCTTTTACCGTGTGCATATTTTGTTCCTTGCTCCAAATCACGGTTTGTACCTGTGATATGTCACTACAACCACAGACAAGTTCAAGCAGCAAATTCTGTATTGATTCAGGGACAGCACTTGCTGTACGACATAGTGTAGTACGAAGAGGTCACCGTGTCCGCTCATCTGTCTCATGTTGTTGTCAAGACTGTGGGAAATGGGAGCATGGTGAGTGCCGGAGCATGTTTGTAACAAACCCCATGAACTACCAGACAGGCTGACATCACTTAGCAGAAGTGTCAACTCCTCAGGCAGATGCATGAAATAAATTAATATTCATCCCTAATTTTATACCACATAGAAATGTTCTCTTTATCAGAATTTGATTGGCATTCACTATCTTTTTAAAGCACTAAGGTAACTAACTAAGTCATGGCTTCCAGTGCTGACAAGAGCATTACAGAGCATCTCCCTATTTTGAGAAGAGTAATATATCTTGAGCTTTAAGATCCCTGAAAGCAGTGGCGGCCGGCCCATAGGGGGCGCTCGGGCGCCGCCCCCCCTAGATGTGGAGGGGGAAAGTCATAATATATATATTTATATATATATATATATTTCAAAAGTATTATCAATGTCAGTTTTACTTAATAGTATGTGGCTACATGTAATATGAATTATTTAAACAACACTTCCACCAATTGACTCTCATTCAACAGTGCATTTCCACCCACAGAACGTATCGTTTCTCTTCTGGGGCGCTAGCCCCAAGCGCCCCAGAAGTGCAGCGAAATAACCAATTGAAAAATGTTGCTAGGGAAGATGAATAAATATTTGGCCAATCAGCATCGCCGAAATTATTGGCTTTGGGGCGCCTGGAACCCCAAAGCCATAGACGTATAGCTAGTGGTCAGTCAGGCTGTGACGTAGAGATGACGGCGACGACGAAAGTTGAAGAGCAGCTTTCACATTATTCAGTGAGATCTTTACTGAGATTTTTACGCTTTCGTGAGAAGGACAATGGTGGAAAAATTAAATGTAAAGGAGCTAGGACCTGACAAGTCCGAAATAAATTTAACGCAGCGAGCCAATGAAAAAGCTAAGTCCTACAGCCGGCCTTTAGCAGGAGTTGGTTGCAGCGTAAGTCCTGGCTGACTGCTGGTGGGACGGCCAATGCACTTTTATGTTTTTCCCGCATCCTTTTAAAAGTGACCGGAGTGATTTGACGTGGACACAGTCTGGACAGACAGACTTAAAATACCTATCTGAACAATTAAGAAACACGAAATATCACGAGTTCATATGGAAAACTGTGTTAAGCTAACCGTGTTAAGCTAACCACCTGTGTGCCTACTTTGTGTGTTTGGTGACAAATAGTGAAACTGAGTATTGTATTTCATACTGTTCCTTTCCAGAATAAGACCTAATATAGCTTTAAATGGTTAACTGTATATGTAAACTGCTGAATCTGATAGGGGAATTAAATGCTTATTTTGGAATTGTAGTAATTTTATGACTTTTAACTTGAATGCATGTACTGGGTTTGGCAGGGAAATCTATTGGCACACCAGCCCCACCAAGATATTTTGTCACCAGCCGCCACTGCCTGAAAGCTAATATGATTCTGCTCCGAACCTTTCCACTGCAAGCACACTTTTTGCCCTCATTCAACAATGACAGAAAAAATATAAAATTCCTTTTTTTGTGTTTGAAACTACAAGAGCATTAATATTCATTAAGTTTAGCTAAAATTAAATATAGTAGTCAATGCTGCATAAATGACTGGTAATCTGTTGGCAAGAATAAGCATATGTTTATGTTTTATTTTTCTCAACGTATTTCTGTGAGGTTTTAAGAGCAATGAGTTATCAATAGATCTATCCATAGATTTCAGGCATATCATTTGGTCACCACAATACATATAGGATTAAAGTACAGAAATACTATGACCAGTATAGCACCATCGCATGGACTCTCAAAAATACATAAACTAACACACACATACAGAAAAAGATTATCCCTCCAAGAGCTTAGAAATAGTTTAAATTTATCTTCCTAGGAGTATCTGCCTTTTAAAATATATTATCCACTAGCATTCAAACTGACTGTCATCAGACTCCTAAATCACTGGACTTAGACTGTGCCACCTGTGGCCGAGGGAAAACAAAAGAAGCATCCGCAGCTCAGGGAAGCTCTTTAAACGGTATATCCAAATATCCGTGGGGAAATCCGAACCAAATTATTCACGTGAAGCTACGAAGAAAGGGGTCAAGGCATAATTATAATTCTACATGTGGTATAAGTCTCCAAGAAACTTCGAAGGATATTCTCTAAACGTGACATTCCAATATATTTTCCACCCAAGAACACCCTCAGACAGAAGATGGTCAAACAAAGGACAGAACACGTGAAATATAAACAGAATGACTCCAATGAAGGTCACATTGCTTGGGGGTGGTTCAGTGAAACGTGTAATTACAAAAATCCACCCAGAATGAATGACATTTCTATGCCTATAAGATGATACAACCTACCATTATGTTTAGTATTTTAGAAGTCGTTGGGATTAGAGAAACAACTTCAGGATCCAAGAATATATGTAATTGGTCTTAATCAAGCTTGTGATATACAGTAATTGATCTTAATTTGTAACACTATTTCATTGGTGAACAGTAAGGCAATAATTGCATCCCACGTAAAGTTTTGTTCAATTTTCGATGCAAATCCAACAGTTACATTTTACTGCATTTTTTTATGTTTGATTGCATTCATCTCCGTTATTCCTAAAGCTATTTTCTGAAGATGAATCACCAGTAGGAGTAGAAAGGGCTTAAGGTAGCACAGTCAAGCCAAGAAAGCAGACTTTTTCAACACCCTACACAATGGTTTCCTTAATCTATTCTGGGAAATATAGAAGTTGCATAAGGAGTTCGGATCAGAGACACAAAGCGACAGATGAAAGTAACATAGTGATTGTGTCCATGAGGGGCAGTTTTAATTTAAGTTATAGCTGTGGGAGACTTAGAATTGATATATTGGAAATGAATTGGAGTAAAGGCCCGCATTACATGCCTTTGAAGTAGATTCCTTTTTCAGAAGTTCAAGCATTCATTGAAACCATCTATGAAACAAAATATAAAACTATATGAAAAGAAGGAATCTGCAGATTTCAGTTACTTTATCAATCAGAACATCTGTCACGAAATCCTGTGCACTATGGGGAAAAGTCAATTCTACTGGTTAAAACAGGGCTGATTATCCAAATTCCGTTTTCAATGAATTCTCTGATTTTCTGGAATCTGTCAACATGGCCTTCAAAAGGAAAGCCGACATGGAAAAAGAATAAATATCCTTATAAAAAAATATCATAATGTCGGTCACAGCAAGCTAATTAGAGGTAAGGAATATTACAAGTACCCAAGTTAAGAGCAATAGTAGTATCATAGTAGTATAGTTGCCAACCAAGTTCTTTAGTTGTAGTAGCAGCCTGAAAAGCAGACATAGATTTCTTGGCTGCAAGATGAAGCTCTTATTTTTTTTCGTGACTCACCACGGGCTTTAGTATGATATTGGACTGATTTAGTAGTGACATTGATATCTGCCATGATTCATTCTGCAGCTGGTGTGCTGATTGGCCAGTCAGTGCTGCCATCCTCATTTCTTCCTCTTCCCACTCATCTAGTATTTATATAGTCTTTGCTGGAACCCCCCTGCTCTCTACACAGATGAGGCTGGAGGTTCTGCAGTAACAGTAAAAAAACCTTGAAAAAAAACTTGGCATTGTTGCTTGGAAGTTTTGGACAAATGTAAGAAAAAAGTATCAAGGATTATTTTGTAAATCTGTTTAATGTAGACATTTACTGTGGTCTAAAACTGTGGTTTCAGAATTGAGACTAAGTTAAGGCAATAATAACATTAACAGTGCATTCACCTATGACAATGTTTCACGTCTTCAGTCTGTAGATTGTTCGTTCTTACGATCACCTGTAATCCATACGGGCATCCTGTAAACTATTGGTACCAGAACGCATCATCTTTTTTTTTTTAAATCCTCATGAGGAGTTTCTGGTTGGATGGCATGATATTTTCAATCTCACAACTGCTTAAAAATAGTGAATTGACTTTATTCAAGCAACATTTTAAGTAACATTCTTCTTGTCTATCTACACTTTCACTACTACAAGCAACATCCATTCATACATTCCTTTATTTCTTAATTACAGTCTTTTTAGCTACACTGATTTGTTTCTGTTAGAAATTAGCTCAAAGTTATGGTTTAAAAATTCAACTGGCTGTTTGGTTACCTTCATGGACGGGATGGCAAGTTACGAGCAACATAAAATTAATTAGAGGTGTAGATTATGAGGGTACTACGGTACCATGTGTCCAATTGCCAATGGCACCTTTTTCCAAAAAAGATTCTTAAGATTTTAAAAGACTGTGAACGGGTCTGCTGAGCTTCCTGAGACTACACATAATAAAGGGTTTAATTGTCCTTATTACACAAGGCCTGGTTATAACTCTCTGTGTTGCTCTGTGCAAGCTTAGCAAGCAGAGAATATGAAGAAGTGTGTTTTCATTAAGGGTTACGATTTCATTTGGATTGGGTTTGGATCTTGGCAAATACATATTTTAACTTAAAGGCAAAGAGAGGTTTAGCATTTTTTCATACGGCACTTAGAAGGGAATTTCGCCTTTACTGAAAATCAAGTCAAGATATCTCATAGTGAGCTGCTAGACTTACTTCTTCAACAACTGTGCACTGTAAAAGTGCACAAATGGTTTGCTAATGCCTTTTCTTCTGTAAGCTGCAGCAAAGTGGGATACAGAAAAGTGAAAACAGATGTTTTCCATTAAGCAAAAAAAAGGAAAGGCCAGATTAAATTTGGGTCAGAAATCAAGGAATGCCTCCCTTTGAAAGTCAATCTAATAAGCAACGATTTGCAGATTACATGGAAAACACTTGCAGCGAGGACACTAAAAGCCAGTGTTGTGTTACAAGTTGTAAAATTAAACAAACAAGTCTAACTTACTAGAGTGAATTGTTAGCTGCAAAATTACTTCACATAAAACACTCTTGCATCCAGTTTAATATCTTACAAAAAAAGCATTCCAAAATAAGTCATCCGATTTTCTCTTTGATTCCTAAAAAGGAGAAAGAGAAGCGAGTTAAGCTCCTAATATTTTGGTGTGACATGTCTGTGAGCCAACTAAATCTTCTCCATTATCACATTTTCCCAGAAATTTTAGAATCACGCCTGTTTCAGTGACATTCTCACAAGGTTAAATATTAATCAGAATCAGAATCAAAATCAGAATTAGGTTTATTGCCAAATAGGTTTTTCACCTACAAGGAATTTGCTTTGGTGTTTGGTGCACAGCACTTCTATGAGAAACAAGAAAGGACATACAATGTAGAAATAAAAATATAAAAATATAGAATAAAATTAAAATTAATAACCAGAATATGTTGGGTAAATTAGTGGGGTAGAGGGGGGTCAGAGAAGACTAGGTGGGGGTCACTGGCCTCGTTGATGAGGCCAGTTGCTGCTGGATAAAAACAGTCTTTATGGCGTGAGGTTTTGGTCCTGATGGTCCTCAACCTTCTGCCAGAGGGGAGGGTTTCCAAAAGTTTGTGACCAGGGTGAGAAGGATCAGACATGATCTTTCTTGCACGCCTTAAAGTATTAAGCTGTACCTGAACATGAACCTCATGGCAATGGAGCTAATGTCTATGGGATGTATCGCTTAGGAGTTTAGTCAGACAGTTTAAGAGTTGATCATCAGTACTGTTAACGTATATTGTCCATGCACTGGGGATTAGATGTTGGACCTTACAACTGGACAACGTCTCGATCCACTGAGTCACAGCAACCTCCAAAAAGTTCCATACTGTTGTCCCCATTCTATTTTCAATATGGATACAGGTAAAGCTGGAAAAGCCTGTGGGTAGATATGTTAGATTGATAACATCTTACTGCTCTATGGGGCTTTAGAGTCATGAGCTGGGGTTTTGTTGGGTCTTTTTGGACTTGGATTTTGGGTTTAGCTTCTTGTTCTTAGTTGTCTAAGTATCTCTTTGGTATTCCGGCTTTGTTGTTTTAATATTCTTTGTTTCTTGGTTCTATTTCAGTTATCCTGAGCTTCTGTCTGTTCCCTGTTTCCTGTTTTTTCTTCATGTTTCTATTTTATTTCTTGCGGGTGCTTGAACCTAGTTGTTCTTGGGTTTATTCCTTCAGTCCCCGTCCGTGTTCTGTTTCTTATTTTGATTTCTAATGTAGCCTGAACCTGTTCTACTGTGTCTCAGTCATTTTCATTCTTGTCACTCAACTTCCTTTGGCTTCCCCCATCAGTTCAGTTCTCTGCACCTGAGCGTTCTCACCACTAATCATCCTCCCCTCTATATATGACTCAGTCTTTTCACTCAGTGTCAGATCCTTGTCAAATGTCACGTCAAGTCTCTGATTCCTCGTTCGTCTGTGCCTCATCCACTTTTTCCTTTTCCTTGTTTGGTTTTCTGTTTTTTGGTTGTTGTTTTTTTATTTCACAAAAGGATTTTGGATCCAGCTTCTGTTTTGCTTTTTGATGCTTGAAAAAGACATTTGAAATATTGGTAAATGTTTTTGGTTCCCGAGTTCTTTGGAGTCCTGCGTTCTTTACCTTCTTACGTTTGGACCCTTACCACCACCACCTCACACCATTCGTAAACTTTGAGTCTGCAAAGTAAGATATCCCACATTTGGAGTTTTGAAGACAGTGGTGGACATGGCTATATGCTATTCTAGGATGACCAAATTTCCTCTTTTGCCTGGACAATTTTTTTTTCTACATCCTGTCCGGGGCATCCAGAGGGGAATTATAAATTCATGAAAATTCTGGTTTTCACTGTTTTTAATGGGACCATATTCGTTTACTTAATTGACTGGCGCTTTGCTCAGAATATTAAGTTACTTTGTTGACTGACATAATTCTTGAGGGACTGCCTTGAGGGAGGGTCAAGCGAGACACCCACACACAAACAAAAACACTCATAGGGAGCAGAGCAACCAGCATTGGAGACAAAATGCCCAACCGAAAGTGCGGCTTCACAGACGAACTGCAAAAAGATTTCCCACGTACCGTCCCGACAGCGACAAGTGCACCGTGTGCAAAGCTGGAACATTTGTTTCACTGTCTAATAAAGGTGCTGGAGATCTCAAAGCTCACATGGACACTGAAAAAAATGTTTAAAAAGCTGTGAGCGTTCTTCTGCAAAGTTGACTGAGTATTTTGTTAGATCTGGGAAAACAGAGGATGCTGTAAATGCAGCCGCAGGTGCAATGGTATTTCATACTGTGAAACACCACAATAGCTACAGGTCCATGGATTACACCAGTACCTTGCTAAAAAGAGCATTTTCAGACTCTGATATTGCAAAAATTCAGTAGAAGCTGTATTTTCTAAAACAGAAGAGGTCATATTTAAAAAATTAGCTGATTTTATTTATGTATTTTAAAGGAAGGCTAAAATTGTTTTACTACCAAAGTTATTTTTGTACCATTAAGGTATAATAAAGCATGTTCATTAACATCTGATGGGCCTGTCTGAATCCGTCTTGAGACTGGGCCAAGTTTCCTCCTTCTTGGAAATCAAAATATGATCACCCTATGCTATTCCAAACTCTTTTTGGCTTTTAAGTGGGCTTAAAATCTGTTGGCTGCTAAGGAAATGTCTATTATTTCAAAATTTGTACTAAAATTATTTAGAGACTCCACTTGTTTCCTGGATAGGGGCTTAATTATCTGCTTTTCCGTTGACTAAATCACATTGCAAAAATATTGTGTTGTCTTGCAATAACTTCTAGTTCGGCAGAAAGTTGCTGAGCCAGCTCTGATCTTTCAGAGTAAAGATTTTAGCTTTTCCTTTAATTTCTCACCCATTTGTATGTCTTCAGGCCTGAGAGAACTGCAAGATTACACTGGCTGACAGTGTTTGTTTCAGTGTGTTTGCTTGACTATGCAAAGATGCATTCAGGTTGTTCTGTAAACCTTTGTGCAATTGCAGAACAAAACAGTGGAGTGAATAAAATCAAATAAATTATATAGATATATATTAAGCCTGTGAAGGCAGGATGGCACTGTCTGATTCGCATGAGTTTACAAAGAGCACAAATAATGCCTGTGAGTGCATTGACTCGGCACATCCTGGTGATGAGTACATTTTTCAGTGGCACTACACATATCCTAGTGTGTCAGCAGACTGGCTTTAGCCAAATGTGCTGACAGAAAAGGATGTCATTCACACGTCAAAGCCGCTGAAATTGTGAACCTCATGCATGAAGTAAGGCCTGCTGTTAGTTTCCATGGGTGCCTTTTGCAAACATATTAAGGATGTGATCTCCTTCCTTCATTAGGCCAATAAATAATTCAATAACGTGAAATAAAAGCATCCATTCTGATGTATTGGATAGTGCATTTAAATATCTCTCCTCTCCCCAGCCACATCTACCAGCTCCTCTTTCCTCCTTCCTTAGTTTTCGTATTTCTGTGTTTTCCTGTTTATTGACATTTCTTTTCAGTTTCCTGCCTACTCCTTTGTCTCTGTTGCCTTCACTTAGTCTCAGTACTTTTACATCCTGGCCATCAGCTCCACACTCCTCACCTGTGCTCCCTGTCCTCAGCTGCTATCACCTGTACCTCAGTTCTTAATTTGACAGTAAGTCAGTTCTTTTCCTGTTCGGTGTGCCTCTTCTCCAGTCCTTTTCCTCCTCTCTTGTTCTCTGATTGTCTCCTTTATGGTTTAGTTTAGTTATTTTCTGTAGTTTTGGTAATCTGGCCTTGCTGCATCTTTTGTTATTTGTCTTTCTTATCAATCCAAGCGTTTCCATGTCCCCTGTGTCACCATCGGCATCTTGGTCTTCCACCATGCACACTCCCTATATAAAGTTCAATCAAGATCATTGAACCAATTTTTTAGATTTAGTAGAGTAGGGAAAAGCTCAAGAGAACCACTGACTGGCACCAGTATCCTCACATTTGCTACAAACTGGGACAAGAGAGTTATCACCTCTAACTCCCAGACAATGCTTCTTGTCTATGGCCCAGAGCAAAGACACACTTTTTTTTTTCGAGCTGACTGTCATTGGAAAAGAGGATTTTGGAGGGCAATGTGAATTTTCCAAGGTTTAGCTGTACCAGTCTCGCATCCTTGAATGCCATAAGGGAGGATTTCAAACTTGAAACTTGCCCGTCGAAGTATGCTGCCAAGAATTTGTAAGGTAGCTAATTAAAGTACCTCTCCATACTCTGAGTCAAAGGTCTCAACAGAAGATTGCCAGTGGTTGACCCCGCTAAATGAGCCGCCACAGCATCAAAGTTCCAGGGTCTAAAATGCTGCACATGCTGAAAAAATCTTGTTGAAGGTGTAAAAGGGCTACCCCAAGTTAATTAATGAAATACAGTACAATTGGTCCTGCTTATGAAGTGGGACTGTTGGAAAATTATGCCCAAGAAGGTTGTTGTGCAACATCACATTACAAGCATTTCAGCATCAAATACGCAAAGAAGTCTCACAAAGTTTTCTTCTGACCATAGTTAAGGTGAGACATTAATTGTCTCTGTCCCTGTGTGTCTCATCTTTCTGAATTGTGTTACCGTAAACTCGTCTCAAAACAATAAGTCAAAGGAGAAATGACATTAACTTAAGGCTCGATGATTATGGAAGGAGACAAGCTGTTAAATAGAATTAGATTGCGCAATTGTGGAGATTTAAACAGAGTGAATGAGTCCCAGGTATGCCTGTGCTTTTTTTTTGTGATGTTTAACAAACATGAAAGCATGTCTCACTTTTTCTGATAAACAGCATTTGATGGAAGAATTCAAGTTATCTACCAAATTATTTTTGTACATGACAGCTCATAAAGGATTGTCAACAATGTAAATGTATTGTTGTTTTTGTTAGTAAATGTGTTAGATTAGACCAGATAATATGACAGCAAGTCATTAGCAAAAAATATTTTCTTTTACTTTCATTTAACTTTTTCAAAAAGTTTTTTTAGGCAGTTGTGAAGCTGATCTATGCCTCTTCTAAAATGGAACAGAAAACCAAGACTTCAAGTGTACCACTCAATAATTTTGAATGGATCTGAGGTCTTCTGAGAATATCTTTGTCTTTGGTATGAGTAAGAGTTACAAGAAAAATATCAAAATATGACCCAACTGCATTCTTGCTGCTGACACAGGCATTCTCCTTAAAAACATAGCATTTCTAAGAACCAAATGTTCAATGGGGAAACATATCCCTTGTTGTCTGAAATATACATTTGGTCCATATTTATCATCCTACTGGTGTGTGAGTCAGGTGTTGCAGCAGAGATGGTTCACCTACACATACCATATCAAGTAGTTTTCACCTTTAACAACAAATAGTGTACATGTCTCATTCTGCATTGGCTCAGCTCACTTTTACTGGCCATAAAGCCAGGGAAAAGCAAGGTGAATAACATGTTTCTTGACATTTTCCTCAGCATTTCCTAGAAATCTTCATTAGTAAATGGATCAGATCACAACTGTGCTTAATTTTATGTTGTTATTTGATCTATTACAAAAACGCTATATAAAACAAACCACTTAAAATCTTCCTGTAGTCAGTTCTGTTGCTTCTGCTGAAAATGTCCACAGGGTTAGATTTAATTTAAGTTAATTTACCCTTTATTCAGTTGCAGTTATTTATATTTATTGGCTCTTTATTTAGCGATTTAATACAACACGACTGATTTTCATACATGACAGTGGAGAAAATATGGTGTTGTATTACGCAAGGTTTCATTGGTCAGTGTTACATTTTCATCATCAGACAAAGGTTAGAGATATTTGATTAGGTCAGCAGGATAATTGTTCATATTAACTGTGAAAATTAAATTATAATGACAACAAAGACCACTGTTAAGTCAACTGAACGCTGTACATGTACAAAAGTATTTCATGGAAGTCGTTCAACTAGCATTTCCATCATAAATTTCTTTCTTTGACACAAAAGTCACTGATCACTACATTACTGGTGTTGGTTTATCTATAAAGAAAAGTCCTGAAATGATTTTGTCTGAGACTAGATGAAACCGGAATCAGTAACAATTTTTTGCCAGATAATATTAAAGAAAGTGTGAGGATTTTGAAGTGAATCAGGACAAGGCATTCAAAAGACTTCATAACCACAGAAGCCAGGGCAAGGGGTCTTTAATCATTAAGTTCTGCAGTCCTTATCTTTTAGGGGACCAGAGTATGTATGCATAAAAGGGAGTCAAGTTAATAACTTAAGTATGTTTGCACTGTGATGCTGTGGATTATGAGGCATAAAGCTTTAATGGCATTCAGCTGCTTCCACCTTTCTCTGGGGGAAAATCATTTCACATGCTAGTATTGCTGAATTCACTGCACAATTTTTGTATAGTAATTGTCTCGGGTTATGGTGTTGTGGTTATGAAATTATTATTACTTTGCTTATAGACCTTATAAAAGATCAAGAGTGTACTGAAAATATCAAGCAAATATCAAGCTAATGTATCATGCTAAATTGAGTGAAACATTTGTCTGTTACATGAATGATTGAGTAAAAAGAATACTTAAACTATTCGATATCCTATTAAGCATAAATATTCTATCCCAGATTCCTCAATGAATCATTCTTCTCTACTTGTGCTGAACAGGATGCACACTCAGACAGCAGAGTCATTTAAAGAAAATGGGCTGCCTCTCTAGCCCAACGCTTTGCTGGCTAACCATCTGACATTCAGAAAAACGCTCATCCTGATCTCCATCCTCGTCTAAGCGCATGGCTCTAACTGCCTGAATAACATCTGTCAACATGCAATGACTGTTGCTATGACAACACAAACCCCCGGGGAACGAACTGGGTGTACCTTCATTGTCATGAAGCGACGATGATGCTCTCATTCAGTCCCTTTGGTGGTAATCAGTGATTGCAAATGAGCTGTCTCTGGTTACTGTGAAGCAATGTGATGAGCAAAGATGGAGCACAGAGCAGGGGATAACTACCGCCTTTCATTTACCATCCAGTCTGGCTGCTATGCCTGCTCAACGACAGTCCTTTTAGGCGACATAGTTCTCGTATTGTCCGGCCATCCCGAGCAGTAAAATGGCCCTGCTTGTGAGGGAAGCAGCTGTGGCCACAAAGCTCCCTTCATCTTCTCTCCCTCCGCACAGACAGCCAGTCTTTGGGCAGGCAGAAAGGGGAACTGATTGATGCGTGCTCTTCCTACAGGCCTACAGCACTCTCTGGACTTGATAAGCCATTGATTAAATGGACCAGAGGAAGATGTGTCTAGAGAGGCGCCGCGGGAGAAAGAAGCTGCCTTCTAAAGGATGGAAATGTCCACTGATGTTAAATCAAACATAGTATTCATCCTGAACACTTCAGGAAGCCTCAGCAGTGCCTTAGTGTGTGCCCAGATGAGAAGCAGTATATTTTTCCGAGAGTATATTAAGAGGAAGTACAGTATGAGCATTTTATGGGTAAAACAAAAACATGGATTATTCTACAGCCAACAACATATTGTGGTGATTTGGCAAATGTACTTTTTTTTTAAATGGTAACTTTTGTAAATGAGATTTGGGACAAAATATATGATGTTTATTCATTATCGAAACAAGGTCCACCTTAGGCAAAAGAGTAAATAGGCTTTGGAATGACACAGAGCAAATTGGTAGATACTCTTATTTGTTTGCATACAGTTTAGTGTAATTTTCCCTGTTTCACCATACCAGCAGCATAGTATCTATTGCTGAAAGTAGCTGTGGTTTGCTGAATTTAAAATGAGTTTAAAAAAAACAACAACAATATATTGGCAATACCGAAGCAACAGAATAAGGTTGTGTTATTTTCAGACAGACGCCTGCTGTCAGTATCCACAAAGAGAACAACAACTCCATCCATTAACAACAGGATGTTTGTTACACTTTGACGTGAATTAACTAAAATCATATATGGTTGCCAACTCAGAGTGGAAATTGACTTTTTTTATAACGCAACAGAACAATGGTCTCAAACATGGCAGCTAAAATATACCACGATTCCAAAAAAATAAATAGATTTTCAATATTTCACAGTGAAGTATATGGTGAAACTGTACATCAGTACTGGAAATGCTACGGTTTAAACCTGCCCTGCACAGCCTGGTCTTGCTCATCAAGATCAGCCAACATGACACCTGTGAAGTGTTTGTCACCTTTTATTAAACAGATAGGCACATCAGACCTGTGAAAGGTTGGAGGAGTTGGATAACATCCAGCTTTAAGCCAATTTGGACAGTAGTAATTTTAATTGAAAAGTTAGCAAGTTATTATGAGATGTGCAGTCATATTGTTGATTTGATGAATGTAGCTAGAGGAAAGATTTCTGATTTAACAGTAAAAGTTAATATCTTATCTTTCTTACTATGATTCCTATACACACCATGATATAATGTATTATCAATATGCAATATATATAATGTATATGATAACATAATTACCCTAGAATATAAAAAATCAATTTTTTCACAGGTGCAGTGTAAGTCGGTGTAACCAGTCTGACGTAGGTTTATGCTTCAAGAAAACACTGTGATGAAAGCCTGTCACATGTTCAGAACACTTGTCTCCATGGGGACGCTATACTCCCATGACGCTGCCAGGTAATGTGGGTTAAACATACTTACTGAGGCCATTTAAGCATTAAAAGAATCTAACTACACACAAAGTGTACAGACTACACACTGTTTTTTTCATCTTCACCAGAGAAATGCAGTAATTGCAGTACATTCCTTTTGTGTCCTCATATCGCCTTCATTTCTGGCGTTTTAGTTTCTGTGCATGTCTTTCTGTTCACAGCAGTGCTTCATTTAAACATTCTTTTGGTATTTCTGCAGCAAAATGTAGAGTGAGATTAAGGTTATTGAATATTTTGACATAGATTATGGACATTTTACTCAAAACCTTTCACATTTATGGTAAAATAAGAGTCAGTATAGCCTACTTTTATTTCTAATTTAAGAAAAGTGCCTTTGAATCTATTTACCACATAGCAGTAATCTTGGAATCTTCTAGATAGTGAGTTTTATAAGCAGTCTTGATCTATATTAGGCATAGAGACAATGATTTTGATGAAATATAGGAAAAACAGAAAAGATATACCTCACATAGTAACAAAAGTCTACAAAGTCCTCTATAACAGAATAGAAAAAACACAATGTAACGATGAATGTCTAACTTCCTTGATTTCTCATGTGAGCCACCAATGTTTTATGAGTGTATAATTACATTTCTACCACCATCAGGTACAGGTAGTTTTGCTTTTCATAGGTCACTTTAAATTTGTTTCCAACTGACCTTTGTGTGTTAGTACAACCTTTTATAAATCTGTATTATCTTTATAACTTTTACAAAGACATTGTCTTGGACTTGTTGGATGTGTGTGGTTCATACGATAACCCTATTTACATCTCTGTTTCGCCAGTGTGGATTAAAGATAGAATGTCAGCGAAGAGTATGTTGAACAATCATGAAATAGCAAGTAGTTGATTGCTATGTGATGACGTAGTGATGCGTTGATGTTGTTACCAGAAAATGTACCTTATCTCATCTTTCTCGCGTCATTGCTACACATAGCTGCTTTTCCTTTCAGTGTTGAAACACCTGTTCAGTTTCGGAGCTATTGAGGAGTGAATAAAGTTTTAGCTTTTTCTTCATTAAAAATAGCTTTTTCAAATGTCTCAAACAAGACTTTTTTATACTCAATATGATAAAGATCAATTCATATAATTTGTCTGGTTTCTTGTTACATTATGAGTTTTAATTTATTTTGTAATGTATGCTAGTAAATTGATTTTTTCATTTTTTTTAATATTGTTGTATTTATTGTGTTCGAAATGCTCATTATGATGTGTTGCCAAAATGGTCGAAGAGGGGATTGATGAAAGTAATACAACATTATATTTTTACTATTTTATGCACCCAGATATGTCTTTTAACACTGGAATATTCCTTGAGGAGTCAATGTTTATTGAATACTATTCCAGTGTTACATAGCTAAAGTGAGCAGTGAAGATGGTTTACTTTTTTCTTTTTTACACCTAAAGTTTATTCACAGATCTTCTGTCTGTCACTCATCCCATTTTTACTTTCTTCTTACAAAGTGTACCAAGTTATTTGGAAAGGGTTTTGAGTTGACTGTTTGTGTATGTGTGTGTGCATGTGCATGTGCTTGTCTGTACATGTTCCACGAAGAGCTGCACATATCCACACCACTGTGGTGGAATGAAAAGGATGAAGCATGAGGTCATCAAATACTGAGGGTGGCTGTGGGAAAACAGCACTGTGTTTGGTCATTCTCATTTCTTCACTTGACTTTCTCCATCTACTGCCTTTGGTTGCAGGAGTCAGACTGACTTCGGGATGAGTAATCCTCCGAGCTGAGAATAGCCACTCTCTGGCTCTGGAGTCACATACTAAATTCTTACATGAACTTCATCAAAATGGACGCTTTGACTCTTTGACAAGCACCTGTTTATCAGGCCAGTTATAATCCGCAACCAGGACTGTGTACTGTAAACTGACATATGTAAATATGTCAGTATACTGATTTCTGTATTCCTGCAAAGCTCTTACTCTGGGGATACTAATGAACACAAAGCTCGGCTACGTGTTTCTGAATTATTTAGCTGCTTCCAGGAAGAGAAAACCCCTGTACCTGCTGCTGTGAGCTCATCAAGCACTCCGAAGTAAATAACCTGAATGATATACATTACCCTGCTCCTGCCTGACAATGGGTGGCAATCTGGATTATTTATACCACAAAAATCCTTGAACTCCCTGAAATAAACATTTAGTGGGGGGAAAAAAAGGATTTAATCAGCCACTGATGTTTGAGAAAATATGAGAGGCAAAATCACATTGTAAGATTTTTTCAGAGGTTATTTAGAATTATGGTGGAAAATAAGTATTTGGTCAATTACAAAAGTTCACCTCCTGAGTTTGTAACATAACATTTGTTGGCAATGACAGAGGTAAAAAAAAAATCCTGTACATATTCATCAGGTTTGCATACACTGTAGTTTGCAGTTTGGCCCATTCCTTTATTCAGATCTCCTCTAGAGCTATGATGTTTTGGGGCTATCGCTGGAAAACATGGACCTTCAACACCCTCCACAAATTTTCTATGGGGTTGAGGCCTGGAGTCTGACTACACTGTAAGAAAAAAAAAGAAAAAATCCTTTAGAAAATAACATAATAAAAATTACAAGCTAAATTTAACATCCCTTTTTAGCCCAATTAGCATTAACACAGAGACACACAAGGACGAACAACCAAACAACTGCTCACTCCTTAGGCGATGGTGCTAACCACCACACCACCGTGCTGCCATTAACGTCTGCGGGAGACCTAAATCTACAGCAAAAAACCTTCTTTTCTTCTTTAGTCATCATTTTACCCGTCCATGTCTCCTCTGGGTATGTGTATTTAACCACATACTGTATAAACTTAGGGTGACCAATGAACATGCTTTATTATACCTTCTTTATTGGTACAAAAATAACTTTGGTAGTAAAACACAATCTATAACAACCAGTAACAAAATTAAAGGCCTCCTTTAAAATACATAAATGAAATAAAATAATGTTCTAAATATGACCTCTAGGGAATTTTTTAGTGATATCAGAGTCTGAAAATGTTCTTTTTACCAAGGTACTGGTGTAATCCATGGACCTGTAGCTGTTGTGGTGTTTCACAGTATGAAATGCATTACAAAGCATCCTCTGTTTTCCCAGGTCTAACAAAGTACTCAATCAACTTTGCAGAAGAACTCTCACAGCTTTTTAAAAATGTTTTTCAGTGTCCATGTGAGCTTTGAGATCTCCAGAACCTTTATTAGACAGTGAAACAAATGTGCCAGCTTGTCGTGGTCCCAGTTGTCGGGAATTTTTTTTTCAGTTCATCGGTAAATCTGAACTTTTGTCTCCAACGCTGGTTGCTCTGCTCCCTGTTTGTGTGTGTGTGGGTGTCTCGCTTGACCCTCCCACAAGGCAGTCCCTCGGGAATTACGTCGGGCATTAAAGTAACTTAATTTTCTGTGCAAAGCGCCAGTCGATTGAGCAAACAAATATGGTCCCATGAAAAACATTGAAAACCAGAATTTTCATGAATTTATAATTCCCCTCTGGACCGGATGTAAAAAGTGGACATGTCCGGGCAAAAGAGGACGTTTGGTCACCCTATATAAACTCAAATTTAAAACACAGAATATTAGATTTAAATTTGAGTTTATATAGGGTGACCAAATGTCCTCTTTTGCACGGACATGTCCACCGAATACCTGATAATTTAATATTATAACCTTAATATAATTATGATTTTTTTACAAAAAATATTTTTGACCATGACTACATTTCTACTAGCCTATAGGTTTCTTCGTGTATCATAGCTAGGCCTGCAGAATTTAACTGTAAATGACAACAACTGAATTTGTAAAATGGTATACTATTTATCTCAGTTCTTTAAAACAAGCTATATTATAAATGTAACTGTATTGCGTTGGTTCAAGTATTACATTTTTTTGGTTTACAATACAGTAACATATTAATTCTGCAAAGAAATATGATCCTTTTCACATACATTGACTGTAAAATGAACAATTTTTTTTTTTAAATATATTCCTTTTAAATATACACTGATTCTTTTTCTTTCTTTGAACAGATTTTTAATTTCATGATTTTATGGCATATTAATGTATATTTGACAGACATTTTTTTACCAGTACCAGTACCTTGAAATGCTCTTTACAGAGGCACTCCTTTTATTTCCTTAGCTGTATGTTTGGTATAATTTTCATGCTGGAAGACCCAGAAATGTTCCATCTTCAATGCCCTCACTGATGGGAGGAGGTTTTGGCTCCAAATCTCATAGTAAATGGTCACGTTCATTCTTCTCAAACACGGATCAGTCGTCCTGTCGCCTTTGCAGAAAAACAGCCGCAAAGCATGATGTTTCCATTCACATGCTTCACAGTAAGTATGGTGTTCATAGGATGCAACTCAGCATTTCTTTAAAAATCCTGCAATGTGATTCCCTGGATTTTCTTTCTCATTTTGCCTCATAGTTGAAATGTACCTATGATGAGAACTATAGACCTCTCTCATTTTTCTAAGTAGGAGAATTTGCACAATCAGGGGCTGACTAAATACTTTTTTGCCCCGCTGTATGTTCCATCCATCCATTTTCTAGACCATTTATTCCCAAACAGGGTCTCGGGGGGCTGGAGCCTATCCCAAATGACAACGGCCGAATGGCGGGATACACCCTGGACAGGTCGCCAGTCCACTGCAGGGATAAATATATGTTTTTCTTTTGAAACAAATGGGATTAACTGGCCAGACACACATAAATGGTTTGTTTAATTCATCACCCTGCCTTGTATGAACTTTTTTTTAATGTATCATTTATTTTTTTAACTGAGTGACTTCGATTTTAGTTAATCAAAGTCCAGAACTAGCTCATGATTACATTAGTGTATAGCACCGATTGACTACATAATTACTTTTGATGAAGAAAATTGATTCACTTATTTGTGTGAATAGATGACTGACTAGGTCCTATCGGTGCCCTACTTATATCAATAACTTTAAAGACAGAATGGCTTCGGAAATTGCTATAAGCTGTGTATGCAAGTATTCTGATCGTAACAATGACAGAGGTCATTTTTCACAGCCTTACATACAACTTAGAAAGCCCCAAATGTAGCAATTCGTAATCAAAACTCCAAGAAGTACCTCCACATTAGGGAAAATGTCAGTCTCATATTATATCAAGGGTTTGCACCCATTCTTAAAACCACACACAACATTTTATTCTCTTTTAAGTTCTAAGTCTATAACACAGCAACAAATTCCAAAACATATGTTTCTTGATTCCTGGATGGGTTAAGGCAACCATCATGGTTAGTAGCTATCAAATGGGCCCATATTTGAGTGGAAGATGATACTGTATGTGTATGTGAGAGAGATATGGTTACCGCTGAGTATATTGTGACAAAGTGTCAGTACACTAAGACAACTAAATCAAATATAATTAATAGCTTATCAGTAACCAGATTTATACTAGTTTTCCTAGAATATCTGATATGTTTTGCAAATAGATATGAATGAACTCTGGAACCTGCACCAACCAATCAACCAAATCTATAATAACAAACTAAAAGTCAAACTGAAAGTAAAAGCATAAGTCCCCCTTGTCCCCCATTACCTCCATATGTCCATTAAATCGGCAGCTCTGCCAGAAGTTTCATTGACTGGGAACCTCCAGGGCACTTTTAGCCTCCTGTAGAGTCTAATTTAGCCCTTCTCCCCATGATACAGGGCTCTTTGAAGGTAATCCAATCCCTGCCATCTCCCTTCACTTCCTGCTTGGACAGGGAATGTGAATGTCTTGGTCAGGACTTGAAAGGCCTTTTCCTCACAGAACAACGACAGATGGCGCAAGATGAGGCCTCATCCCCCACCCCAGTCCCTCTCCACGTAATCCTATCCTTTTCTGACATTCAACTCTCAACAGCCATCACTGGCCTCCTCCCTTTTTTTCCTCTGTATTCTCACCCTCTGTCTCACAAAACATTTTAAGTTTGACGTTCTCTTCTCTCTCCATCTCCTGGAGGTATCCCTGGTGACAGACAGTGAGGCAGACAAACTGCTCTAACACCAGGAGGTCATATATTGTGCTCTGCCGTAACACTAAAAAAGCAGTCTAACATATGCCAACTGTTTGGATTATCAACATGAGCTGCATTGTGAACAATTAGATGCTGGTACAGTACTGACCTACTTAGCGCCAAAGATGCCCTCCAAAAGCCCCACGGAAAGGGCTGAGAGATTTCAAGCGCAGTCCATGTCTCATCACTTTTATTTTACCCTTACACATAATGTACATGTCCATATTTAATGGCTGTTTAATTAAAATAGAAATAAAAAACGACCTAATGAGACCTTTCTTGTTCCTTTTTTGTGTACGTTGCTATACAACATTGGCATTTAGTGAAGATCCACATTCAAGCATTAGTATAAGAACCCTTAGTCTATACCTTATGCTCCAAATCAGTTATGAGTCTATCTTAATGATAAGGTGCAAGATGAGCAGGTACAGCTGTAAAAAGATGTGTAGAAGTGTAAATGCGTTAAGCATGAAGTAAGTGTTAGGAGAGGAGGCACTCACGGAAGAGATAAGTCCTCAAAGGACTATTGAGAGGAGTAAGCCTTCTTAGATAGCTTTTAGCTCATTTCATCATGGAACCACAAATGAGAACAGTCAGACTGAGACTCTCTTCCGAATGACTGCAGTACCACACTGCATTCCTAAGAGGAAGTCAGTAGTGAAGAAAGATAACAAGCCTATATAACAGAGGTTAGATGGCTCAGTGAAACCCCCCCCAGTCACTGTGGACGGCATCAGGAATTTGAATTTGACAGCCAAGAAAGATCATGAGTAATATTTCAATACAGCAGAAAAAAAAAGATAGGATTTAAACTTTTGTACGTGTCCACATCAGCATCAACCTCTTCCACTCAATCTCAACTAGCCACTTAAAAATTCTTTCTAATTTATTAGTGGTTTATATGTTTAGTGGCTTATATAGGTTTCATTTCAAGTGCTCATAAAGTATTTACATCTTTATATGTTCAATTCCATACCATGGAATTGTTCAAGAAGGGCTTAATATTGTATCATCTCAAAGGTTCGTGCTGAAGTCTAAAATTTCAAAATTAGTTATTTTTTATCCAATGATTTGGAGTGGATATGTTTGTTTATTTTTTTTGTTGTTGAGCAAAATACTGTGGCACATTTTTTTCAGCTCTTGTTATTTAGTATCCTTAATGTTTTTGATAAAGAAAATTTGCTGATAAAGTAATCACTGTGGAGAAGGAAATACATCCATAAATTTAGCCACACTTTATCCTGAGAGAAACACGTTGACTGACAAATGTAATAATTCTCTAGGCTTTCATCATTTGTCAACACAAACTAAGTTTGAGTTTCTGGAAAAAGCAGCACAAAGAATCCTTCACTCAGTATCACAAAGGAGTTTAGTCTGAAGAAATAACTTTTAGAGCTAACAAAGCTAGGTATCTATGCAGGAGTTATAGCCAAAGATGTAGTCCTTTAAGTGTTTAAGTGTCATATTCTGTGACAAATACATTTTAGATATATAATGTGTATGCGAAGATTACTTTTAAATTGACTTTCCCGTATGAAAATATAATAATCTTACACAATGTGTTCTTAGTATTTTATCCCACTGGTATCTCAACATGTGCTCAACTTCCTTTCTGTTGATTTCTGTATTACATTTTCTTGTTGAAGAGTGTTGTCCTGCTACAGATAGATGGTCTATTTTTGTATTGTTGTCAGCCAACCATAACAAATCCAGAAACAGCTGCTGATCTTGTCTAAAACTAAAATAAAGTATAAAAGGTACTTAGGGATGAAATTCTAAAGAAAACTAAATCATTGCTTAGTTTTAATATGTCATGACAAGATCCATCCAAATCAGAAAAGATCTATATGAAGACAAGGAGATATTTAGATATAAGGTATTTAGATATAAGATATTTATTTAAGTACATTTCTAAACCAACTTTTAATGAAATAGATGTTCAAATATGAGTAAATTATTTTGATGAATTCATGCCAATCCACAGAGTGTGGAATAATAATGAGACCATAAAACCCATAAACTTCTGTATGTAAAGCATGTTATAACTCTGCATAACGGTGATGCCATGAAGCACTCAGTTTCCCATTTGTGAATAGCACACAGCAAGGCAGTAAGTAGGAATTCATGTTTTAGTTCAAAGATCACTTACACAGTCCACCTCCATGGAAAATTCTGACCAGACATACAATGAGGGTTTAGAGCGCTTAAAACTTCATGTGAATATTTTCATGAAGCAACGCTAGCAGCAGAAGTCATGCCAGGGAAAAGAGTATTAGCAACAGAACATAAGCAGACCACTTAAGAAGGCTCAGAAGTGGAAAGGAAGAGTCAAGTCAAAATCATCAAGAGCTATAAATTGAAAATAATAAAGTTAAGGCACCGTAAAGATTTGAAAAGTCTTTGAAAAGACAAAGACTTTCATTAAAAATTAAACGAACACATGAAAGAAATACAAGAAGTGCAGGACAACAGAACAGCAGCAGCATCACTCTAGTAGTAGTGGTGCCAGGAGCAATAAAAATAAAAGGCTTCATCAGCTACACGGGCCGTAAAAGTTGTAGCTGTGGCAGCTGATGCAGCAATTCCAGTAGTATCAGGATAACTAGCTGCAGAAATGGTTGTAGATGCAGTGATGTCAATATTAGACAGCAGCTGGAAACCACAGAAAGGAAAGTACAGCCACAAAAAGTCATAAAAGCTTCTCTTGAGGTGTAAAAAAAAAAGAAACGACTCTGTCGCAGAATCAGCCGAGTCAGGGAAAGCGTTAAAGATAAAGATTTTATCCATTTTTGAAAGAACAGCTGAAGTCAAAGTATTAACCATAAGAGCAGTGATGATGGATGTGGTAGTTGCTGTAACCAAGACTCAACAAAATGAGTGCTAATACAACAGCGAGCATTGGAAGCTGTAAAGTGGAAGCTGTAAAAGATGAAGCGGTCACGGTAGTTGTGACATTAAAAGGTAGTTGTTTGTGAATGTTGCCTCGGGCTACTGCATGTCACTGTATCACTGGGCACCGGCTGAATATGAGCCGTAAGTGCCGTAACAGAATCTCACTTAATGTAGATGAAGCGTCAGCCGAGATGAAAGAAAAAATGTTCGTCTCCACGGCTTTCTCTTTATTGCTCAATCAATGTTAAGCCACTGTTAGATGCTACATGATGTGAAAGAATGATGTGCTTTTCCATACTGCTGAAGCTGAGTGCTGGAGCAGATATGAGCCCTCTATGGAGGCATTCATCTGATCACTTAGCATACTGACTACAGGCTGCCCATTACTGCAGATGGTAAGCAATCAAGGCCATTGAGGCATCGTCAAAGGAAGGCACAGCTGCAGCTCACCCACAAAAGCACAAACACGTACACACTGAAACGCACAACTAGATTTCTCTCTGTCTTTTCTGTCTCTCTCTCCTTCCAGGTTGAAAAACATACCTCAGACACCTCATCCTAACTGTCACACAGCTTGAGGTGGATTGCATCGTCAACCACTCCAAGAAAAACTGCATCTACGCCTCATCTGGAGCTGATTTGTTGAGTCTTAGGACCTCGGTCACAGCCCTACTTGTAACACATGAATCACGGTGGTTGTTTTAATCACATACAACCGGAATCAACACGCAACCCATAACCTTCCTCTAGTGGTGGGGCTGGCACAGACTCGTTTTTAGGTTTAACACTGCTTGAACACTAGAGGTTCACAATACAGGAAGGTTAAATATAATTCAGTCACTCTTGACTCCTTATATCAACGTCAAATTGAGTTACGTATGATCAGTTTGACAGAATAGATAGCTAAAGGTACCTGAATAGCTTGAAAAGGGAAACAGAAAGATACACGAAAATTCAGTTATTAAAACATTTATTCAACTAAGTGTAATCAAACCATAAAATTCAAGATTTAGCCACATAAAGACTTATTGCAGCAGGTTTCTACAGGGGTCACGATGATGACAAATTCTAGGGGGGACTGAGAAATGTGGGAAATTCTCTTAGTCATTAAACACAATGTCTGCCTGGTGGACCTCGAACTGTTCGCAATACAAAATAATTAATACTGTGTTAAAAGCAAATATTGATCTCATCTGATCTGATCATCATCAGTTAACTTAAGAGTTCAAACTTGATTAATTTTCTTTCAAATGTTTGTCTCCTTATCGTACTATGTGCCTGCCTATTGTGTTATCTTTGCTTGACATTTCTTGTCTTATCTGCTCAAAAGCTATGCCAGAATTCAGCAATATCAAACAAAAAATGAAGTGTGTTCAAATTTATGAGCAGGTGATAAACAGCTGGCTTAATAAATGTTGTTTTGAGATGGTGATGTGACCAAAGTGTGACAAAAATATAGTCTTAGTTTCATGGTTAGATTACGTCTAACAAGCCCAACTGCATCCTGCATATACAAGCATATATCTACTTTAGAGTTGTGCAGCTGGAATTTTATAGCACCCTGGATGATTATGTCATTGTTGGCGGAAGCAGGTCGGGACTAACTTGACGTCAAGCAAGAGGTAGAGTTCGCGCACGGGTACTCTTCATTAACATGCGCCCCTCTTCTACCCAAATCGCATGACAACAGACCGTCTGCTGCCACAGCCAGGTCATCACACCGTCTGTGGTTCGTACCCATTCACACTCAGACACAATGACGCTCGCTTGCGTACCCAAAAAAAAAAAAAAAAAAAAAAAAGGCTTGATGCCCTTGTTCGCCCCTTGGTCAAGTGGCCAACCCTACAGAATCACGCATAGACGCAGATGTCCCTTTTACGCATATGTCTAAATCACTTAACTGTCCATACAACTTTTTTGGGGGGGGGGTTTGGCCTTACCTTTCCTAATGAGATCTTCGATTTCCTGGTCAAAGCCCAGTCGGTGGCATTTCCTCCACAGCCCCATGTTGGTGGAGTTGTACTGCCTGCTGCATTCGTCCGCGGCGCTCATGGCGAACAGCTGCCGCCGGTTCCGGGCCAGCAGCGGCTTCTCCTCCCGCCGAGGCGGGCTGCTCCGGCCGGCCCGCAGCGGCAGGCTGTTGTTGGGGATGTAGATGAAGCCCGGGTCCTTGCGGCGGCTGGAGAAGCTCCGGCACCGCTCCTTGTACCTGCGGGCGTCGGTCTCGTACCAGTGGTCGGAGCACATCGCCACGGCCAGCATGCCCAGGGCGCACAGAGACAAAGAGAGCCCGGCGTAGAGCAGCAACTTCCCGGCGGCCATACTCGCCCCTGTCACAGCCGCATCAGCACCTCGACAGACGGACAGCTCCTTTGCAGCCTTCCTCTCCCCCCCCACCCTTATTCAGCTCACATCATCTCCGTAGCGCAGCGTTTGGACCATTATCGAGGAGCGGGGTTTTTGTGGAAAAGATCTTTCCGGTAACGCGACCCCTGGTTTGAAAAGATTATCAGATGCTTGCAGTCGGGTGGTTTTCTGGCTGCAAAGTGCCCACGTCTCTCCTCTCCTGCGTGTGTGCAGCGCTGCAGCAGCTCGGCTGAGACAGAGAGGACGCTATCTCATCTCAGAGCACAGCATCCATCTGTCTGAGCAGGGCGACACCAACAAAAACACATCAGTATTCAACCTAGGTCTCAAGTCAGTCATGTATCCAGACAGAGAGGCTATTTTACATAACAACAACAATATAAAAAAACACTTACTGGATGTCACACCCTAAAAAAATGCATGAGAGGAGACGACAATGGCGAATCGGCTAGAAGAATATCTTTAACGGAAGCTTAATTTACAGATGAGACATCCAAATACATCGACACCATGCCGAGTCAAATGAAAGACTCAGCTGGCACGACGGTCTTACATTTAGGCACTTTAAATGAAGGCTACCTGATGTTTTTCCCACTCAGAGTCCATGCAAACTGCAGCCCATTTGGAGACTTGCCAGCACGTCTGATGAGATGACGGCAGCTGCTAGAGCAGACCTGCCCCCTTTCCACCAATCCTCCCCAGCCAGTGTGGAGATGCACGCCTAAGTCTACAAGTTTTATTGATTTATAGATTTTATAATGAGCTAATAGTCACAAGTATTACTTAGATTAACATGAACGTGAATAGAATCCTTAACGTCAAAACATTGCATGGGCATCTATCATGTGGCTTCACAGCATTATAAGACTGGACCACTGCTAATCCTACAGTCTACATTCCAACCATCAGTACTGCCACATCATTCAGCTTTAAGCCTGGTCAAATAAGGATATGAGAAAACTTTATAGTGATAATATGTTGTGTGTACTGGTATTATTAATGGTTGTAATTTCCACTAATGGAAAATAGTCACACACACAGTGTTTGGTGGCACACAAACCGCACAGTCTCTTATATGGTTTTGGTATAATAGCTGGTATGTGTTTAATTTTGTTTTTAAATGGAATGACAATCATATATGTGAAAACCCTAGTCGTCAGTGCCCTGTATGAGACAGAACAAGGCTTAATGAGAAGAAAAGTTAACTATGTCATGATGATGATGACGAAATACTTTACGTCTATATGGCCTTTTCAAATCAAGCTGTGCTTAGCTAACATCCTGCAACTAACTTTGATTCCTTGCATTTTTTAACACCATAAGAATACTCAAAAATGGCATGTAGACATTTCATCAGTTTTTAAATAAACTAAATATCTTATTTTAAATAATCTGTTGTAAATTACCAAAATGGTCATTTGTAATGGTCTGTTTTGTAAGATAACACTCAATTACACTTGTGAAAACTTTATTACAAATCAGGGAGAGTTCTGTTACCGAGCTTTGAAAGGCACCTGATCTTTTTAAAGTTACAAGCAAAGTACAAACATGTATAAACCCACTGTTAAAGTGTCACAAATGCAGCTCATTCATCAATATGCAAGTTTGTCTGTGTGTGATCATTTTAGCTGAGGACTCTGCAGCTCTGATAACTTCCACTGTTAAATCAAAAGTCTGAATAGTATTGAAGATTTGCAAGATTATGCTTAAAAACAACAATTTCCAGGAATTGGTCATCAGAAAGTCATCAAGAGTAAAATTTTCTCTGATAAGATTTCATAGTAAAAAGGGTTTGCAAAGAGTGCCCACAGTGGTTTGTACAGAAGTTGCTCCAGTACAGCTCAGTACTAATGTCAAAGTATTACACTGAATGTGGCCCGTTATGGAAATAAGGCTCTCTGTGGTTGAAAGCATGTAATTGGGTGTCTAAAATCACTACCAACTCAAGAGTGCACTATAGAAAATGCTCCAATGTTTCATTTTAGGCTCTGTAAATCTGATAATGTCCGTTCACTGCTCATACTTGCGGGGGTAACATGCTTCGCACTACAAAGCTATCAGACCTCCCCCCTTCTGCACCTCCACCCAGTTTCAACCAGATATGATGATGCATTCATTGTATATCAAAAGTGGTAATATTTTTTGCTTCGTTCTGAACATCAAATATGTGTGAGGGTAAAACTAAACACGCTGGTAAAATTAAGTTTCTGATTTCTTCAGAGAGTAAAACATCAAGTTGAGTGACAGATTGTACTTAAAAATATAATTAACAATTCTTTTTTTTCTTCTTCCTTTTTCCCCTTTTTTTGCTTTTTTGACAGTTTTTTTCCTTTTTATCTTTTTTCTTTTTTTTCTTTTTTTTCTTTTCTTTTCTTTTTCTTTTTCTTTTTCTTTTTCTTTTTTTCACCCCCCTTAATTAACAATTCTTTATTTTCTCGTCATTTAGACGTGTAGACGTAAGGTAGAAGTGAATGCAGGGTACACGTGTGAGTGAAATTCATTTTTGTGAGTGTTTTTTAGTTCTATCATCAACCCTCTGGAGGTGGAGAGAAAACAAAAAGAAACAGGGGCATTATTGACATATTTCCTTCCTGATATTCTGACGTTTTGATGAGGCAGGAATTAGATTTTCATGAAAACTAATAATAATGTTGCCGAGGGAAACCGCAAAGAGAACACATCAGGGACCAGACTGTCATAGAGATACAAGTTACTTTCAGATTTGATTAAAGAGGAAACCTCTCCAGACTTTTAAAAGTAAAAATGTAAATACGACCGTACTAGTTCTCTGAATACCAGTGATCTTAGATCTTTTCAGTGGTAAACAATGTGTGTCCACATTCTGTGATAGATGTGGAAGAATAATGGTCAGAGAAAAGTGGACTTTAAATGACACTATTGAAGTACCGTAATAGTGTTCTTGTACTTACAGTATACTCTGCTTTCTGTTTACTGTACCCCAACAATGATGATGGAAATCAGCTGTGTTTAAAGACAGGCCTCTCTTCTCCAGCTGATACATTTCATCAATCCTCATAGACAAGTATAGGTGAGTGTCAATTACAAAACACTGGGCATTGACACATTACCTAAACACATAAGAACAGACTGAACAATGGGAGAATCCCTATGCAAAGCAATGTCTCTCTCGGAGCCAAATGACTAATTGCTATGATAGGGAGACTCATCATTTGCATAGCCAAATTGGAATCTTTCTCAAGATCCAGGCTTAACTAGAAGAGTGTGGTTCCATTATTCCAAACACCCCAGATAAAAACCATGCCATATGAATGGAATAAAATGCTGTGGCAATGTAAAAAGCAGCAGTGAAATTTAACATGGCAAGTGTAGACTAGAGATCTTAGTCTGAAGTTGAAAGAATACAGAATACCAACTACTGAGTAAATCTCCAGGTTTTTAATCTCTACAGATAGGGGTTTGGTATCACCTGTTTTAAGAAGTTTTAAAAGAACAATGGGAGGGTTGATATAGATCTATAATTGAATAGAAGTAACATAAATAGACTTCTAGGTAAATAACGGTCCAGTTCTTGATTGACAGTGTGCTTGAGTCTTTACCAAATGGGAGACATCCATGTACACTTACACCTAGAATTAATCTAGAATCAGGTATAAAACAATCTTTTGGTGTTTTGATCAATCAAGAATACTCAGAATGAAGCCACACGTGAACGGAGAAAATATACTAATTCCAGACAGAAAGATCCCAATGATGATTTATACCTGGCATCCTCTTACGCATTTCATTTTACACATTTTCCTACACACCAGTACGACAAACCATGCAGCCTTTGGTACTGTATGCAGTTTTAAAAATAATAAAATTGATTTAATATAGGATTACTGATGTGGTGAAAATCGCATTTTTGTTCAAATGGTGTCTCCAAATGTTTATTGCTATTCTAGATTAGAAATATAAATCAAGATCAAGGTGTGAATGAAAGGCCCGAAAAAACATCCAGAAGAATCTGTGACTGTAGTTTCATGTGTTTACATATCTGGCTCCCTCTCGTGTTAATAAGCTGCAACAACACAACACGACAATGCACCTGTTTTTTAAGGAAAAAATCAGCAATGTTTTGGGGAAAAAACAAACAAACAACAAAAGACATGCACAGAAATGACCATGAAGATTCTGAAAGAGCTTAGTCTAAATTACATTTATTTCTTTTTTCATCTGACAATTTGATTTTTATAAAACTAAATGTCTGTTTCTTAAAGGTCGAAAGACTCCCTTTCAGTCCATGTTACCGTATTTCCTCTAGAAAAGACATAAATTGAATTAATCACAACTTTGTGGTGAAAAATGGGATCCTACAAGGAGTTTCCATAAAACCACTCATTGTTTTTATTATGTTTGCTTCATTGCAGCCTATCCCAGCTGCCATTTGACAAGAGGTGGGATATAAGTCACCTGTCCATCACAGGGCCCCAAATAGACAAAAACAAACCACAAACTTAAAGGCAATTTAGAGTCTTCGCATACCTCCTTTTGGTCAATGGGAGGAATCCAAAATACCCAGAGGGAACTCATGCAGACACATAGAAAACATGCCAACTGCAAGAACTCAAAAGGTGGATGCAGAAAGTTCCCTTATCCACCGTGGATTTGAACCTGGAACCTTCTTGCTGTGATGCAACAATGTCACCTAGCTCCAGCTGCCTGTTTCTCCAACGAATGAGATGATTAATTGTATTACAATCATAATCAGATCAATTTTGGTTGGTTTGGAAAGAAAAATGAATCAAATTCAAGTTTAAAGTCTTGTAACAAATATGGACAACTCTTCAACTCCTTGCTGTAAAATTCAGCCTTACTGACTCAGAATTACTCTTCAGCATTTGAAGACAAGTCACAGCCAACTATCACTCCAATACATGGCCAATATCCCCCAAAACAAATGTTCCAAGTGCGAACAATAAAACTTGACATAATTTTAATTAAATTAAAGTGAAATTACAGCACTGTGTTAGTGAAAGTTGATTTTATTAAATTAGATGGACAATATATTGTAGGGGTGGACAAATCCCCAAGGCAGTTGTGAGGACAATGGCACTTGTGGCTCTAATCTGGGTAAAGTCATTAGATCTGCATAACCTGTTTTACAAATACTTATGATAATATCAATTTATTCTGGCGAGTGGAGGAAAAAAGGTTCATTGAGTTTTTAACTGCTCTGTTACGTCGCTTAACTTATTTATTTTGTATTTATTATTAGTTCGACTACAATGGAGCGGCACTATTGGAGCTGGTTCGCATTCCAGACCAGAAGGGGGCGGTGTTGCTCCTCTTACGTGGATGCTTGCCGATTTAACACCATAGAAGAAGAATGTGAAGCGGAAGCAGAAGACCTTCGTCTCCTGAGTCCTGCGTGAGAGGACTTGTGAAAGGAGCTGGCTTATGAGAAGGTTAGTGCTCCTTGAAGTCCAGTAAATTGAGCATCATTTTAATTCTGGCAGAGATTGGCTAGTTCTGCCGGCAGCTGCCGTTAAACAGCAGGTGGTCCCAGATCACAGACTGCAGGTTCTGGTAAGTAACCTGTCTTATTTCTCCTAGGGCAGTGAACACATGAAGAGGGATCAGTTAAAGAGCATGTTAGGTGACATAAAGAGTAGAAGACATGTCAGCAGTGATGACAAACCGAGGAAGAAACCAAAATTTGTATGCACGGTCAATATTTATATCCCTTTTTTTCACGCGTTCATGTACATTTTAAGGAACCTGAGCTCTTATGGAACCTTTAAAGTGGATGATTATTACATTGTCTGACTGCTTGGAAACCAGTAAATCAGAGGTTATTCGACTTATTTATACACCATGAAACGGTATTCTCTCTCTTGTTTTTTTTACACAGAAAAAATAAATTAACAAATTAAACCTTGATCAGCTTGACATTACAGACAGCACATCCACACTCATAAAGAGGAAAAAATATTGATTGGAATGAATTTCCAGACAATGATACAGCCATCACTGCACATAGTCCCGTCTTAAGCAGTCATATTATTCAAATAATTGCAGGGTTTCTTTTATAGCTGTGGAGTCCAGAAAGTCCTCTTTCATGCTTGCTGTCCCAATTGTGCAAAAAAAAATTTAAAATCTACCCATCCCGTTTCTTCCTCAGTCATGGCAGGTTTGTCCAGCTATGCAGTCCGCATGGCTAGGCTCAGCTCACGTATTTTTGGAGAAGTTGTGCGTCCAACAGATTCCAAATCGATGAAAGTGGTCCAGCTCTTCAAAGACCCTCCAATGGCCAAAAGGAAGGAAGTATATGATTGGTACCCTCATCACAAGATTTACTACGCCATGACGCAGAAGCTCAGGTTCATGGGCCTGTTCAGGTACTGTAATATTGCAGCTTGCGGACCTTTTGCTAAAACATGATCTGTGATGTTATGTGTCTTGTTAGACATCACTAAAATTGTGCTTCATGTGTATTCCATTGCCAATAAACAAGCTTATGGAAAGAAATACCCTCAAATTCTTATGTTGGTGATTTGAGTCTAACTTAAAGTGCAGGTTTGCTCAGATCTTTTTAGAATATCACAGTTGTTTGATTGGCAAACACAGTGTTAAGTAAATAGGTGTCATGGTGGTAGGCATGCGTTTCCCTTTTTGCGCTTTGGAGTCAGTAAAAATAAGTAGCTTTTTCCTTAATGTATTTCGGTAATATATCACAGCAATACATAAGGCTTAGAAGATTATGTGGTTGTGCAACATCTGTACTTTACATGAGTAGTTTAACTTACTGTTGCACAATTAACAGTAAGCAGTTGTTCAGTGCTTTTACATACAATTCTTTGTCATTTCTTTTCCAGAGATGAGCATGAAGACTTTAAGGACGAGATGCGGCGCCTGAGGAAGCTGAGAGGAAAAGGGACACCTAAAAAAGGAGAGGGGAAGAGGGCTGGCAAAAAGAAATAAAGTGCAATATTTAACTCAGAACTCAGTTTTTTGTCTGTGGCTTTCTATGTCACCTTGAATAAGACCTTAGATCAGCACATCACATACTTTAGATGGTCTATGTCTGTTGTAGTGGACAAATGCTACCATTTCAGTGTTCAACAATACTTTACCAAGTCAGATAGCAAATCTGCGGGCAACATAAAACTTTTAATTGTGTGCTTCTGGCATTTCTAAAAACATGCAAGCTTTTTTAATCTACACCATGTTGTATGACAAAATGAAAGCTTTTCTCTATACAGAATTTATGAAAAATTAATTGAAGCATCCCCCCTTTGTGCTGTCTAAAGAAAGCCATTGATGGATGTGCAGTGCCATAAACTAAACTAAACTAATTTAGAGAGGAATTCTGCTTGCACAGATTAAAGATGTCCTGTCTCACATTATACACCTCTTTCCTTTTAACTACTATAGAATAGTTTTTTGTTTTCATACCATGTTCAGTGTGCTACCTCATTTACACATCGATTTCTTGGAACAATTCGTTTTTTTTCTGTGAAACCAAAACCTTAGTCTAGTACATTTTTATTCATTTTAGCCTTTTTTGTAGTTAAGAGTCCATCATGGAGCAGATGCAACCATGAGAAAGTTATACTGCTATTGTATACACTTTTAGCCACTTTACAGTTGTTTCTCTTACTGCCTTACCACAATTGACAAAATATTTCATGAATGAACCTCGAGATAAGAACTATAAATGTATTTGGGGCAACAAGGTGAACTACACAAGTACTGTAGATTATTTCTTTTAAGTTAAAAAAATTATAGTCACCTGGATTATGTATGGACACTGCTAAATAAATTATTCTGTAGTCTGTCATAACATTACGAGAATTTTATTCATAAATTATATCTTCTTTAAATGTCTTGAAGTTGTACATGTTTGGTTCCTACAGACAGAATTTCAAATTAGTTAAAGAGGAAAAGTCAGGATAGTTGCATTTACCATGTATCAAGACTGTACGGTACATCACCTTAGACACTGCTATCAACGTATACATGTTGAAGCCTGTTCACAATTCAGCTCATCTGCTAAATAAAAAAGCTTTAAAAAAATTAAGATCTATGACAATCTCCTCTTAAAAAATATTTCTGCTATCATCCTCTTTTAAATAAGTGGTTGGGCAGCAAAAATCTTAATAAAAGTTTGTCAAGTTTGTTATATCTGCAAGAATTTCATTGAGCTTGTCACAAATCTTTCTCTGGCAATTTAACATAAATGGATGGATTTTCCTGCCTGAATACTCTGGATTGCTCTCATGAGTGAGTGTGTATGGGTTTTTTTCTATGTGGGGGCAATTTTAGATTATATTACCATGATCATTTGAAAACAATTTTATTTAGTGCAACAGTGAGTATGGGAAAATACAATCATTTTCTTGCCCAAAGAGTGATGGTTGACGACAAACCGGTCAGTATATCAGCATAATCTGAGCCACCTTTTTATATTAATCATTTGTTTCCATGACACGTAACATTTTATGTGAATTTGAGTTCAAATAAAGCATTCCTAGAAAGAAGACAATCCTAGACATCTGTTTTATATGGAAGTTGAAGGACAGATTCTGGTAGAAAAAATAAACTACAAGGCCCAAGGAAAGGCCATTTAAAGTAGAAAGCCTCTTTGAAGTGTTTGGGACCAAAGGCAACTACATTTAGTTTGAATTTAGAGGCATAATATTCTGTCATGTAGACCTTAGTTTTTAAAAAAATATTTGCTCTGGGTTAAACAAATACATTTTTGTGGCATCCGCATTTGGCGATTTCTGCATCGCCGGTAGTAAGAGAGTGAGAGTTGGACCCCATCAAGGTTTCCCATTCCCGTTCTGTTCATAACTTCCATGGACACCTTCAAAAGCCAAGGTGTCCTTCTTGGTGGCCTTAGGATTGTATATCTGCTTTTCGCAGATGATGTAGCCCTATTGGCTTCATCAAGTCCTGATCTACAGCCCTGGCTGGAGCGGTTCCCGAAGTTCTCAATTTATCATTCGATTTTTGTTCCTACCTTCATCTATGGTCACGAACTTTGGGTAGTGACCAAAAGAACGAGATTGCGTATACAAGCAGCCGAAATTGGCCTCCTAAGCAGATGGTCTGGGCTCTCCAATAGAGATGGGTTGAGAAGATCAGCCATCAGAGAGGGGCTCAGAGTAGAACTGTTGCTCCTCCACGTTGAGATGAGCCAGTTGAGGTGGCTTAGACATCTGATTAGAATACGTCCCGTTCGCCTCCCCGGTGAGCTGTTCCGGGCACGTCCCACTGGAAGGAGGCCCAGAGGAAGACACAGGACACGCTAGAGGGACTATGTCTCTCGGCTGGCCTGGGAACGCTTTGGGATCCCCTGGAGGAGCTGGCAAAAGTGGCAGATGAGAGGGAAGTCTGGGTTTCTTTGCTATGGTTGCTGCCCCCATAACCCGGCCTTAGATAGGCGGTGGACAATAGATGGATGGATGGATTTTCGTGGCATTCCTTGAATGCGTTTTCTGTATTTGCACAGAAAGAATTCTCAGTAAAAGAAGACTCAAAACGATAGGATGTCAAGAGCTTCGTTACCAGGCTGCTGGCCTCTATGGTAGAGGAGTGATGGTGTAGTGGTTAGCATAGCTGCCTTCCAAGCAGTTGACCTGGGTTCGATTCCCAGCCAATACAGCTTCTCCCTACCCTGTAAGTCGCTTTGGATAAAAGCGTCTGCCAAATGCATGAACATGGTGGTGCAATTTTGAACAGATTTCTGAATTTATTTATCATGTTCCACTTTGACTATTTGACTAGCATTTTCTCCTGTTTAAAAAAAACTTTACATGACATTTTATGCATGGTGGAGTGGTGGCTTGGACTGCCTATTCACAGAATGATGAATTCTGGTTCAAATCCTAGTTGGAGTGTTTCCATGTAGACTTTGTTTCCATGTACATTTTGCTGGTACACAAGTTCCAAAAAGATACATTTAAGGGGAATTGTTGATCTAATAATAATTATATGATAGAAAATGGGTGTCTTATATGTGTGTCTTCCTGTGATGACTTTGGGACCTGTTAGGTGCGTCCAAAACCTTGATGGTCATGGGACAGGCTCAAGGCCTTGACAGTAGGCATTTGCAGTAGGCATTGGCAAACAAATTAAAAGTTCCCTTTTCATTATGTAAGGTTCCACCATTTACAAAAACAAAGGTTTACACAATTTTCAACCTGCCTTTTCGCCTTATTCCCCATGGACAAATAAAGTAATTCTATCTGTTTCCATGACACACTGTAATTGATTACAAGTCAAACATATTACTTTAACCTCTTAATTGTGGAAGTCATTCTGTAGGATAAAATAATAACCTGATCCTCATCCCATGATTTGATCCACACTTAACTTCAACTGAACAGTTGAAGTTGAGAAGTCAGAAACTACCTAGAAACCATGTAAAACTACAGCTAAACATAGCCTACCTGTTGCCGTTACGTTTGAGGATAAAGTGAATTGTTGAGTGAGGTATTTTTTTATGTAGCCTCACCATTTACAAAACAAGTATTCACACAATTTACTACCCTGCCGTTTTGCATTATTCCCGTTCAGGGATAAATAAAGTAATGTATCTATCTGTTTCCATGACACACTATAGTTGATTACATAAGTCAAACATATTCATTTAACCATTTAACTGTGTCTTTATGTCTGAGTTATGTCGAAAATGTTAACATTTGTGAAAGCATCCAATTAAAAAAATCCTGAATAAATTACCAGTACTTCTTTACTTGACTTTTTTTAACTTACTTTTTTAGATAACAACAACAAAAAAAAAAAAAAAATTAATAATCAGTTTTGGGACATAGGGTAAAGAAGTTTGGGAGCACCGTCGTGATCATCCTGCGTCTCTGTCTCCCCCTCCTGTCCTCAGCACCAGCTTGCGCCCCCCCACAACCCCCCACCCCCCCTCTATTATTTTCCACACAGTTTCTCGCAGTTTAAAATGGCGGCGTTGAGCAGCGCCGAGTCCCCACCGCCCGTCTTTAACGGAGACACCACGGAGCGGGAGCCGGGCCGGGAGCGCGGCCTGGACGAGCTGGGCGCGGGGTTAGACTCGTCTTGCTCGTCGGGCATTCCCGGAGACCCCCAGGACGAGGAGGTAAGCACCACGGCGGCTCGGTAGCGGGACCTAGCTGTGCAAAAGGGGGGGGGGGACGCTGGCTCCGAGCGGAGGCAATTGGATGTAAATGTTCAGGAAACACCGGCTGTGAGACGGAGCGCGAGGGGGGGGATACCGCGCAGGGTCGCGAGGCGATGCACTTAATGCGGACGATTCGTCCAGGCCTAGGCCGCCGGTAGCCCTCGGAGTTTTCTTAAAACGGGCAAAATATTGAGGGGGGACGAATGCGAACGGGAGGATAACGTTTTGTTACGGTGGAGCCCGTGTTTATTTCGGGCCTGCTTTATTCCACTCGCTGCTGGCTTCGTTTTTCCAGGCTCACTGCAGCCGCAGCCTGGTGCGCTAGCAGCACACGGACTGCTATTGACACAACAAAGACACGCAATTACTGCGTTTTCCAATGCACGCGAGTGGATTCTGCAGTGGTGAAAGTTTTCCTCTCACCCATTCACTTAGGCTCCTCACATCAGAGGTGATGATGATGATGATGATGGTGGTGGTGATGATGATGATGATGATGATGGTGGTGGTGACAGTGATGGAGATGGGAGATAAGCTGAAGTCGTGCTTGTGATACCTGTGGTGTCATACAGCCCGGTGATACTTCGATAGCCATTACAGTCTTTACAACCAACCAGCTCCCCCAGGTTCCACTGGCACCCAGCAGGGAAGCATCATCAGGCAGTGTCATCAGTTAATGCAGAGACCATGTAGCCTAGCTGTCCGTCTACAGGTCAGAGGCCTCCCCGCTGGACCATGACAGCAGCCTCCATTAAACAGCTGACCTAAAAATAAGAAGAAGTTTGCAACATATAATGACTGAATGGATTAGAACAGAGAAACACAGTCTCAATTCCACACTCATTCTTGTTTTGATTGGTCCTCTTGAACTTGAACACTCTGACTCCATTTCAACATCCAAACATTAAATTCTCCAGAGCCAAAAAAATGTCCTCATCACACCGTTTTGAATTTGTTGTTATGGTATATATTTCTAGCATAGTAGACTATGCTAGCACACTATTTAACTTAGTAGAGCTTTGTAGAGTGGATGCAATTTAAACTAATAAATTCTGTCTTTTTTTTTTTGGTACAATACCACTAAAAAGCCATGCAGTCAATTTCCCGACCTTCTGGTCTCTAGTATGGGAAATGCTCTGAGTTTTTTTTTTCAATTTATGATATATTACCAATTACTGTATTGAAATAATAGGTTCAGTTATTTTTTTCAATGCTCTTACAAAGGTGAGAACCCTTAAGACATTGCATCCTGCCAGTAATCACTAGACACATATTTTCAAACCAGTTTCTGATGTGCACTCACTGCTTAGAGCCACTCTTATTAATGCTTAAATGACCTGGAATGTATATCTCTTCTTTTACTTTTTGAGGGAGGTCTAGTTTATAGGTTGACAGATCAGTGTCAGAGACTCTAAGACCGGGTCTCATGTTTTCTTATTTATTTAAGTTAGCTTTACTTTAACATTTCATTGTTTATTTGTTAGCAATGCGATAGAGTATCTGCATTTATTGCACTTTTACAGTGTCATAAGTTTTATGAACTTATATTGACGTTTCATTCACTGTTACTGACTGACTATGAGACTCCTGTCTTTAGCATTCTGATGGTAGTCTGTGTGCTACCCCTGGGATACAAACAACTTTGATAGAAACAGCCATGCTGTGGATGGGTAGTTAAACCTAATTTCTGACAACTGACAATTAAAATGATTTGCTAGTTTGATAACTCTATTAGTGATGAATAAACCAATGTTGGAACTATTGGTCGGTCCAGCTTGAGTTACATTCTGAGACTGAAAGTGGAAGACATGTATTGATTTTTGTTTCCCTAATCATGCTTTATTGATTAAAGAATAAATTATTTAGCAGCATAATGAGTCAACATAGTCATAATCACAAACAACATTGTGCAAAGTTATTACTGGGCCCAGGGCTGATCTGTAAGTTTTTGTTCAGATGAGTTGAAGAAGCCTCTGGCTGAACATTCTTTTTGATGACAAAGTTACAAAGTTGGTGGGCAGAATTGACCCCATACTGCAACTTTTACAGTATTCTTTAACCGGTTGTGTAATATGAATATTTGATATCCATCCCTTCATTGAAGTGTTTACAGTTGCAATAACTAAAAGAGGAAACCTTTCTCCATATAAAAGGTGTACTTATTTAACTGTAGAATTTCTCTCTAGAGGAATAGTTTAGGGCCACTATATGCTGACGTGGCTTAAAATCTTTTCATTCACCTCTCAAATTAACTTAAACGTAGACTGAACTAGTTGTTAAATAGAATATTTCAATTATTGCTAGTTTGTATGGTTGCATACATACACACAGTTGTCTTTGTAAAGATCAATCAGAATACTGAAGCGTCTGATTACACTGGAATGTGAACAAGCACATTTCTCTGCATAGCAAATCTTTAATATGCTAAAAATTTGGATTTCCTTTTTAACTTGAGTATTACCTTTTCAAAACAACGTGTTAAAACGTGTTATTATGTTTTTCTTAGCCTGTTGGAAAGTGATTTTGTTCTTGATTTCCCTGAATTGTTTTATGAGAACATATAAAAAAATATATATATAAAAATAAATGTAGTGTATATAATATATAAAAATAAATGTAATTGAAATTGTGTATGACGACTGCGAAAACTGGAAATATAAACAGAATGTTCAGGAGAAGAAGATGTAAGATCTATAAGAACAATAAACTTTTAAAGCATGACTAATAGTAGAAATAGGTGACAATTATAGCAATTATTCATGGTAACTATATCTTGCTTTTGGCATATTGTAGATAAACTTAAATGTAAAATGCACTTATATAAAAAAAAAATTGACGGTCTTTTGAAGGGAGAGGAATGTTCCACGTTACAGGAGTTTGTGGAATTTTTGGAAATTAAATAATTGACACGCCGTTAAAACTCCCTATGGCATCCTGAATGTAGAGCTAACTCGGTTAAAAGCTGCAAAGGCTCATCCCACAAATTGGATACTTGTTCCTGCTAATTGTTTACATAAAACCTAGTCTTCTTAGGACTTTCATTGAACAAACAGCATACATTTGTAGACGAAACACTGATGAAAGACATATTTGCAAATTGTAAAACACATACATCGCCATTTTTGTTGTCATGCTAAAGGTAGCAGACTTTTTGTCTTTACTTATTTACACTTTAGAAGTCTACTATGTACTCTTACAATAAAATGTGCAGATAGCTCAAAGTTACACTTGATGATAACTGTTTGGAATAAAAAAAAGGCACACCACTTTTTCAACAAGGTTTTAACATGTTAGGACAATGTTCCTTAGGTACTATATTTAAAGTGTTAGAATTAGTTGGAACTTTAATTAACAACTCAGGGCTTTTTCAATGACATTGGTGAGTAGCTTGGAGTTTCCAAAATCTTGTCAAGTAAAAAAAAAAAAGCCATAAAGAATTTTGGAAATGTTGTTTATTCAGGAGTTATGATTTGTCTGAAGTGTCCTTGGGCAAGACTGAATCCCATGGTGCCTCTGATGAGTCCATCGTGCGTGAAAATGTTTGATAGCAGAAGGAGCACTCTGGAGCCTTTAACACTGCTTTGACTCAAATGTTGCTTGTAGTGTAGTTTGGATGGCATTTCTAACATAGCAAACAGTACATTTTCTCCCAATTTTCTTTTTCTTCTTGAATGTTCTCAAGGCAGTAAACTCAACAATGCCATGCTAAACTTAAAGGTAACCTTTACTTTTGAAATGCACTGCACAGATTTATCCTTTTTCTTTTTTTCTCCGAGTACTTGGGACACAGACAGCTTGTATTCCCTAATGGGTGGTCAATGGGGTACACCCTGGACTGTCTGCCGGTCCACACAGAGACACACAAGGACGAACAACCAGGCACACTCACTCCTAAGGGCAGTTTGGAATGTCCAAACAACCTAACATGCAGGTTTTTGGACAATGGTAGGAAGTCAGAGAACCCGTAGAGAACCCACACAGACACAGGGAGAACATGCAAACTCCACAAAGACAGGCCCTGGTTCCCCCAGGGACTTGAACCCAGAACCTTCTCGCTGTTTAGTGATGGTGCTAACCACCGTACCGCCCCTGTATGAAAAACCTTTTTATGAAAAGTGAAAAGTTAAAATTGAAAAGGGCTAAGCCACATTGAGAAATTGTGTATTTTTGACTATAAGTTAACAAACTATTTAAATAGCTTGACCAACAGGGATGTATAAGCGAAAACTGGTGTCCTTCCAATAAGTGTTGAGCAGAGGCAACATTATCATTAAGTGAATCCACACCAACTGATAATTTCAATAATTTACATGTTAGTTAAACTTAAAGATGATAACTATCTGATGACTACAGTTAATTCACCTGAATATAGAATCTCTTGCAGGTCAAGGGGCCAGACATGTGGCTATAGTGTCATTTTAACGCTACCTTAAGAAAAAACACAGACATCCGAACATCCATTGGCTGTTAAATGTCGAAAAGCCGTTGTGCAATTAATTGTACCAACAAATTTAGAAGATGGTTGGATTGTTTTCTCTTTACTTACTGTAAGTTTATAGAGGACCAAATGGATTGGTTTAATTTCACTACATTGAAAATTAAAAATCAGAAGTTTGTATTTTTCGGTTAAATTTTTAGAGAACGACATAGCTATAGGTTCAAACATTTTGGCCACCCGTTTGAGCTATTTTACATGTTCCATTTATCAACTGAGTTGGAGCAGGGTTTTTGCATTTTATGGAAATAACGAAGCCTTCATATCATTTTAACTGTGCCAAAAGTCAGTACTCTGCTCACACAGATCAGCTGTAAAGTAGATTATAGTCGCCGTGTCGTCCATGCTTACAGTTTCTATTACAAAAGTTTAATACCAGTTTTAGAAACATTGGTATAAACCTTTATACAGCTACAATAGTTGTATTAATTATACTGACAAACCCCAGTATAAAGAAAGACCATAAATCTAGACTTTTCAGCATTTGCTTTGACTTTTTTTTTTTTTCAGCATGAAAAAGACATCTGTAGGAATTTTCTTTATGTTGAAATATCTTAATTGCCCAGGCTTTAATGTGTTCTATGACCTTAGCCAATTAAGTTTGTCTTGACTGTAAACCAAATGACATTGAAAAAGGCCATCTGGTAAAAACAACAGGCTGATTTTGCTCAAAGTTGAGCAACTGTCTATAGGCACATTGGACATTAAGGATGTAAATCAGCACCAATTTACTCATCTGATGATTGTTAGTCAGCTTAGCATTTTGAAGCAACCAGTTCTTCTGGTATGTGGTTATTGGCTGTTTGGTTAATAGAGGAAGTTTCACTTTTTTGGAAACAATTGTAGAAGCACCAGCCTAGTTTTTACAGGTTTGAAGTAACGATGAGATGGCTCTAAGGATGTCATAGAATTCTCTAGTTTTGTTCTGAACATCTGACCTAAGTATTGATTTCTATCCAAAGTTCCCAGAATTGTCTCGAGATATTGAAAAATATCACTATTTTAAAGATTGTGTAAATTTAGTGGTTAGGAATGCAGAGTGGATGACCCACACACTGAAAAGCTTTCGTTTGGACACTCATATAGATGGATTGAAACTGATTACACTTTCACTATAAGTGGAAACTTTCATGGAAACATTATAATAGAAGAATGTTCAATTATAGTAACATTATTTATTAATTATTAAATGTAACAATGTTGATACATGTATTAGCATTTTATGTACAGTTGTGGTCAAAAGTGTACATACACTTGTAAAAAATCATA
>JABUIW010000137.1:1202852-1228257 GCA_013363375.1 Menidia beryllina | reverse complement strand
TAAGAGTTGTAGAACTTATTGAAGACTCAAGACAGCCATAACATTATTATTTTTTACAAGTGTATGTACACTTTTGACCACAACTGTATATATATGATTTGAATAAATCAACATGATTATGAATTATTAAAGTGTGTGTGTGTGTTTTTTTGGAACTTTTTGGAGATGAGTGCTTTCTTTTTGTTTTTCTAAAATCATTTATTCATGTTAAATATTTATTAATTAGAACTCTTCAGCCAACATTGATGAGATGTTCTTACATTCTTAAGCCACAAATCAGATTTTGCTGATGTTTTTTTTTGTTTTATACAGTCAATAATCTGTTCTTATCTTTTCCACAAACATTCGCAGACAATTTTTTTTTTTTTTACAAACATTGCTAGGATTACCCTCCAAAAAGTGAAGTCTTTTTCCTGCTCTCTGCCTCTACCCCATCCAACCATCCATCCATTTATAACTTTTCTTCTGCTTATCAGAGGTCAGTTCGTAGAGGTGGAGCTGCTGGGCAGAAACCTGGGCATATTAATTGTGGGGATATTTCCTAATCTTAATCTTCCACTTTCAAGTCACAATTTCTGATTCCTTTCACTGTTGACAAGGTTATGTCAATGAAAAATATCTATACAGCACATGTGTACTCTTAGAGTAGAAAATAGTCAAAGAAAGGTGTGTGGGGGGACAACTGACACTCATGTCCCTTCTTGCTTTTCGTTACAAAACAGTACTAAGTACAGATTGGATTGCAGAATTTCATCCTTTAGCATGACAAGCGCCATTCATTGAACCAAAAACTGTTTAGAAACTGAATGCTATCACTGTGATAACACTCACCGCTCTCTCTGCAGATCTGGAACATCAAACAGATGATAAAGCTGACACAGGAACACTTGGAGGCTCTACTGGACAAGTTTGGAGGAGAACATAACCCTCCCTCCATATATCTGGAAGTAAGAGTGGTTTGAATTTATGGAATGATTATTACAAACAAATCTAACTCAGAAGATGCCACCTGTGGTTTTGTAGACATTCGGTCAGTCCTGTTTGTCCTGTGATCCCCACTAGGCCTATGAGGAGTACACCAGTAAACTGGACGCCCTGCAGCAGAGAGAACAGCAGCTGCTTGAAGCTATGGGGAACGGCGCTGACTTCTCCTGCACCCCCTCTCCCATGCCAGCCCTGTTGGAAGTCAAAATGGGAGGCTGCGGAGTCGTTGGAGGAGCTCAGGCCTTTCCCACAGCCCCCAACACGTTGACTGTTCTGCAAACTCCTACTGATTCTGGTCGAGCCAACCCTCGCTCCCCCCAGAAGCCCATTGTCAGGGTCTTCTTGCCCAACAAGCAGAGAACAGTGGTATGTGTGGTATTCTGAATTCACAGTAATAAAATAAAAATTGTCTAGTTTTGTTTAAGAAAAGTATGCCACCCTCTGTAATATACAATGTGCTGACTGCTGGTTCCAGTGATATTTTGGACATGAGGATTGAACGAGGATCATATAGGGGTTGGACGCCTGATCCACCGAGCTTCTGTTTATCAAAGTGCCTTTAGGCAGGATTGAATTAGTGAATGAAAAACTCATTGCAGAGCTCTTGGTGGAACCTAGCTAATGTTACGGAATGCTAATGATTGAAGCACATAACATATCAGAAGGCCCATTGAGACAACCCAAGGCAATCAGGTTTCTGCCTTAGACTTAGAGGCAGACTCTATTTTGAATCTCCACTGTCATTTTATTAAACTAGAGTATCTGAAAGTTTATGCTGACCTGGATCAGCTTTGCTTTCTTAGGATCTGGCCGTGTGGCTCTGTAAAAACAAATTGAGCACAGTTTCTAAAACAGAGGGCAGATTGTTTATTTCTGTCTCTGGTGTAACATTTGATTCAGTCCATTTTGTGAAAATGAGACCATTTGCTGAAGAGCCCATGCTGGATGTTTTTTAAAGTATTCTTTATTTAATCTAAACTAGCAATAGAATACTAAAACAAACAAAAAGCACTCATCATGTACTAACTTACACTTTGTTCTTGGTAGATAAGTGACATGTGGATCAGCCCAATGAAAACAAGCACAGGTCTACATCAGCTTGACTCTCAGCATACATAAAAGTTTTGTCAGTTTGCTGACTCTCTGTAGGTTCAGTTTCAGTCACGTTCTTGCAAACGTTTGAATGTAGGTGACCTCTTTAGAATGATGAGCTCCTCATTTACAAGCTCCAGATAAATCTGTGCTTCCAGCAAACTACATTAGTCAGGTCTAACGGTTTCACTCTTTCATTACAGGTGAAAATGTCATAATCTGACTCGGTGTATCAGTGTGTTTTTTTTTCAGCTCATTTCTTCTCAGTTGTTGGACAAACCAGTTCAGTAAGAAGTGCTATGCTATGTTCAGGTCCCGGCCCGATGTGGGATGACTGTGAGGGACTCGCTGAAGAAAGCTCTGATGATGCGAGGACTCATTCCAGAGTGCTGTGCAGTCTACAGGATACAGGATGGGTAAGTGTCTTGTTGAAATACCAAATCAGATGAAAGATGCTGGCCGCCAATTTTATAAAGAAATTTTATAAAGACCAATTTATATTAATTGTCATCGAGCCACTTAAAAGTGATCACAATTTTAGCAGCAATGGAACTGACTAGATGCCACCTGAACGGTGGCTATTTAGTTGAGCTTCAATAAGAATCAATCAAAGTTATCAAGTATTTATTTACAGCATTCCAAACTATTGGTATTTATTGTTTGGATTAATAGAAGAGTACAATTCTCAGTTTGGTAACGATTCAAATTTTAACCAACTAAATTCTCTATTAAAGATTGTACATTTATTTGAAACCTTCTCAAAATATATCAGATAACATTACCTGTAATGCAAACCAGCTCTTCGCATTCTCCTCATTTTGAAGCCTGGTACAGCCAGTAATATCAGTACTGTTGTTCTTCATTGATCTCGACATGCCTAGAAAGAGTGTGAAAATCAATCAAAAATCAAGAAAATATTTTTTAATCAAATTTGATCAATACTCAAAATGGTTGCAGAAATTCCATCTGCTTAAGTGGATTTGAGTATTTCACCGAGTTCGTCACATCCAGCCAATGGAATATTTTTCTTTATCTCAATGCAGTTCCAGCTACATCAAGTGGGATGGGTTCTACTCGTGCTCTGTTCAGATCAGTGGTTGTTCTGAACCTTAGAAACGTTCCACCCTATACCTGCCTCTTTTAAAGAAGCCATAGGGTCATGCAGAAAGGTGGCCGACCGTACAAGTCTAATTTCTCTGAAGGACTGGAGGGTGTTTGTTTGTCTTCACCTTCTTTTTTCTATTTGATACCTTCACATTTGATTTTTTCCATTAGTCAATTAAGAAATTCTAATAGAAACATACAAGAGGCTATGCATTTAAAAAAGTATATTTGATACTTTACAAAGCTCTTTTCTTCTCCGTTTTATCTTGGTCCAGATTTATTTTTAGTTACCTCACCTTTAAATCAACATTGTGTGGAATTGGGAAATACAAGCAAAAATAGTCTTGTCTTGGACAATTATGTGCATTAAAAATATATGACATGTCATTTTAGACCATTCATTGAAAGTTGTCTCTGTTTACTTTTAAAAATGTTAATTTTTTTGAAGCATCGACCAATTTTATCGAATCTCAAAATAAGACTTCGGATCGTATTTTTCAATTTACAAATTGTTAGCTATTAGCATACAAACAGTCTTGCAGCATACCATGTTTTGCATGATTGCTGAATTCTTTGCCACAGTGTGTTGACTGGTCTGAATGTACAAAGGACTAATGAAACAATGGCAGCAGGACATGCTGGTTTTCAGTTGGAAACCATCTTGGTCAGGCCTGCAATACTTTCTGTGTGGTGGTTAAACCAACAGTAGTGCGAAATGTTGACAGAACTTGCCACTTCCTCTTCCACAACGTTCTAAACTTCCCCTCTCAGAGAGAAGAAACCTATTGGCTGGGATACGGATATCTCCTGGCTGACAGGAGAGGAGCTGCACGTTGAGGTGTTGGAGAATGTACCACTCACCACACACAACTTTGTAAGTAATATTTTACATACTCTCAACTGGTGACGGGTTTGTGTAGTTTCCTCAGAAACAGGACAATGGAAACATTAAACTAAAAGAAATTACTCCTATTTTCCTATGTTTCAAAAAGACAGATTATCTTCTCATTTTTTAAGTGGTCTTTAGCAATAGCTATTTTGTCTTCTTCATGCTTGTCAATAAATACACAATTTGTTCCCTTTTCTTTTGTCAGTTTTCTTCCCAAAATATAGTCATTCTTTCACCAACAGTGTAATTTCCAGAGAGCTGTTGTGTGGAAAAAGTAACATATGTTGGGTGGCTCCATGAAAGTAAGGGAAATGGGGGTGGGAAAAGAGATAAGAAATAGTGAGAAAAGACTGTTGTATACCAAAAGATACAATAGGACTGAATATCAGAAGCAGTAGTTTTCATGGAGGGAGTAAACTTCTTCAGAGCTCAACACTATTGATGCAGGATTGGATATTTGTTTCAGTGATTGGACCAAAAATGTATAAATGGAAGTTTAAATGGCTGATGGTGAAATCAAAGGACGGATGGTCATTTCAGAAATTTAACTAAACGAGCATCCGGAAAAGTAAAGGCTTTGTAATACCCTTCTCTGGGATCACTTCAGAGTTTTTTGTTGTGCCCATCGTATGAACTGATTGAAAGCATTTTATTTGGCCTTTAAAACTGGTTTAAAACTGAACCCTGGTTCAGAGCTTGCACTGAAACAAACCTGATAAAGGTAAAAGAGTTGTGAGTATTACTCTGGCAGGCTTGGCTTGATCGTGTGTTTGTGTGTGTCCAACAGGTGCGGAAGACCTTCTTCACGCTGGCCTTCTGTGATTTCTGCAGAAAGCTGCTGTTTCAGGGTTTCCGCTGTCAGACCTGTGGCTACAAGTTCCACCAGCGCTGCAGCACTGAGGTTCCTCTTATGTGTGTCAACTATGACCAGTTGGAGTAAGTCCTGGTCACATGGAGACGTGATGCTGAACACTCTTAGTTTAGAGAGTCTTAATATTTCCCACTGAAAATAGTTTAGATTCTCAGTATTTTGGTAATGATAATCCCAAGACCTTGGGTAGAGGCATGTGGACTTTATTTTGGATCGCGCAGGATGAAAGGCTTCTTCAATTCAGTTGAAAAAAAGGTTCACTTTTAATTGTCTCTTGTAAACTTGATGTTGCTGTCCACAGAGGTAATGTGTGTACAGGCTTCCACTTCTTGATTGATTTAGGATCTTGTCCAAGTCTTGTTTACAACTCAGAACCAGTGTTTTTTTTTTTTGTATGATTAGTGATTTCCTAAAGAATGAGCTACAGTTACAGGTGGAAGTCTGTGGAGTCTAAAATGGATCTTTCAAATCTGTAATCTTTGCTGAGCTGCTTTCACCCAACGAAAGCATTGTTTACCTATGTTCAATGACATTTATGTTTAAATAGCTTATTTCCAACAACTGAGAATTTTTGGTGTGTCGTTTTCAGTTCTTTACCAAGGCTGTTTCTGTCTTTTTTGTGTGTGTGTTCTCCCAAACCAGTTATGACATTTCTTTGTGTCTTTTTTAGGTTTATGTTGTTTGAAATTTTGCATATGATGAAAAATATCTAATTTGCCAACAGGTCTATTGTGAGCAGCTTTTAGCGGTAGCTTCCCAGACCCAAAGCACTGGGTACTCCATACTGAGACCACAGTGGCTAACTTCTACCAGAAGGGTTGAAAAATCCCCAAATTTTCTTTAATATAAATATGGAGAGGGCAATGCAGTAAGTGTTAATAGATTTATTTTATGGAACTTACCCAGGGCAGTTGGCTTAGTAATCATTAACAAGTCACATAGAAGTCCAGAAGTCCACTTGCCTTTGCTCTAGCTCTTAGGATCACTGTGGCCTGGATAGCTGCAGATCTACACCAAAATGGTGAGGCAGGATCTGTCTGGTCAGAGGCAAGAGAGAAGGCTTTTGACTGGTCTTCACAATTATGTAATCCATACCTTTTTTCATTAAGGATAGAGGATCTGATCTGAAGCAACAGCAGCATGTTTGTTTTGGAGTATCGAAAGTAAATTTATAGGCAGCATTGTGAAGTGAAACTCAACCCACCATAGTTAGTTAGTGTTGCTATCTTACAGTTTTCTGTTTGTAGAACTGATCATGTTTTCTGTTCTTTACATCTCTTTCATGGTTTCCCACAAGTAGCAGTACAATCCTGTTTAAGGCCACACTTCCAACTTCAATTATAGTAGGAATAATAATCTATAAGTAATAACTGACCTCTCTTCTGTGTGCTGGCAGCTTGCTGCTAGTGTCAAAGTTCTTTGAGCATCACCCATTCAGCCAGGAGGAGGTCTCTTCAGAGGGAACTACGCCTGTGTCTGAGGTCTGTCCATCCCTCCCGCCATCCGACTCCACCGGGTGAGTTCTCCTTCTCCACCTCTTCATTACGGGGAGATGAATCTCCTACAGTCTTTGTCATTGACACAAAATGAAAAATTAGACATTGGCAGCTGTTATTACAATTTAGTTATAGTGAGTATAAATAGTGCATATTTCTTCTAATACCTGCTCTTATTTATCATTCTTCATCATCATGTCTTTAGGTCTATATGCCACACCACTGTGTCCCCATCCAAGTCCATTCCTATTCCGCCTAGCTTCCGGCCCAATGAAGAGGACCACCGAAACCAGTTTGGCCAGAGGGACCGCTCATCCTCCGCCCCCAATGTTCATATCAACACCATCGAGCCTGTCAATATTGATGTGAGTCATCTCCTCCAGTTCTAGACTAGGTTCATTTAGCAAAATGAGGACGAGGCCTGAATATTTCATTATCAATGTTTTCAGATTCTAGAACCGAGTTAGTGTTTTCTTTAGTTTTGATTTACTGACATAGGAGGTGGTTGCATCTCCAGTTGTCCAGTAGTTGTGGCCCGTATAGCCCAGCCCTACTAAAAAAAAGGCAGTATCACTGTAGCATCTAAGAGTTCTGCATACTTCCCATGGCACAGTGAGCTCTGCCACGAGTGGTCAACCTGAGGATTTGCTATGGGAATTTAATTTTATGATTTGAGTTCTCTCATGCTCTGGATCATCGGTTTCTGGACTGGCCCAATTAGTTTCCAGTTTACATGCCTCAATAACACTAAGTTTCAGCACTTGCTCCAGTGCATCACTCTTGTTCTGAACAGTTTTGGAGACTAGGATTCTGAGGGGCCCGGAACGGTTTTATTGTGGCGTTTTTTTTCCAATAGTGCCTAAGTGTAACGGCTTTACAGGGTTTCGATGGTTTTCCATTATATATCACGGCCGAGCAGAAAGACTGGCCACGCTGACCGGCGCATGACGTTATACACGGCAGAAGCGCGAGACAACAGTGGACGACATTGCGGCAATCATTTACCTTCCAAACCACAGTGTTGGGCCAAAGTGTCGATTTGTGTATTGGGCAATAATTACCTTTATGATCACAGAAGTTTATGAGCATGTTCGTTGTTGCCCCGTTTTTAAAATATATGTTTACCCAACGGAGTCGGCACTCAATCTTTTGACTCCCTTGCAAATCAGGGTCTGCTATCGGCCTAGCTCAGCCCCAATAGAACCCTGACCAAGTAGGTACTGAACAGTTTAGCAAGGCCGGCCCCCAGTGGAAATGCAAAAATACCCTGGAGAGCCATGCCATGCTGCGTAGGCACTAGTGGAAATGCGCCATTAGTGGCCCAAATCAAGATTGAGATCACACACGATGCTTATTTCACCTAGACAAAATTATGTTTCTACTGCGGTGCACTACGACAAATTGAGATTCAGCCAAACTTTTAAAGGCACTGTCCGTTGACTTCTTAGTTTGTATTAAATACCTTGATTCAGTCACAACATGCAAAAGAAAAAAACGTATAAAAACATACTCTTTGTTGTTGTTGTTATTATTAGTATTATTATTTGATTTCTCTTATTTCTCATTGCGCTTGTCTGTTAGTAGTCTCAAATGCATACTAACTTCATTTTAAAAGAAAGTTTTATTATGGTCATTTTTGTGAGATATGCAGTACTTGGATCAAAGTTAATATTCTTGATAAGAGCTTTCATCTCTGTAGATAAGGCTGTGGGATCCCTGTCTAAAATGAATCAGCTGTCCAAAGAATCACATTGAACGAAGATTTGTGTTAAGACAAAAAAAAGTAATTGTTCCCTCTTATTCCCTTAAAAAAAAAAAAAAGGCCCCCGAGACTCGAAGCAGCAGCAAACCTCAAATCTGTAATGAATCAGCATATCAGTTTTTCTGATCCGTATTTGTACTTCTTTTTTTCCTTTATTTCAGGACCTTATTCAAGATCCGGGCTTGCCGAGGTCCGATGGAGGTATGCATCAACAGTTCAAAACTTCAGTGTCACCTGCAGATTGTTCACACCATCCTGCATTCTACGTGCCCTTGGTCTTTTTTCTTATTTGTGCATCTGTTTCTGTGACAGAGAGTCCAGGCCTGTTATGTTGAGTCACTTATGTTTCAGCGTTGCACACCAACACTCTCATTGGGCCGACTAATGAAGGAATTCTGGGTCAGGGTTTCTGGAATAAACTAGTGCAGTTCATTTTGGCTCTATAGCTTAAGACCAGCCTTTTCATGTGCGCATCTACAGGGCAGAGCATGAGTTTGCTTTGTCCTTTGTAAGTCTAGTGAGAATTATCAATCTAGATTTAAAAGTAGGGGTTCATTTGATTATTTGATATAGTTTTCTTTACTTGCATTAGAAAGGTTCAAAATCTGGGCTCAGCTGAGCACTTGTTTCATAAAGTCTTAAAAAAAAAGAATCCATAACATCTACAGTCCTTTTGAATCGGTGACTACAATAGATATATTCAGTTTTTTTATCTTTCGCCTTGTATCAAAACACTCTTAAGCAAATGTTTACAAGGAAAATGGCTAATATGTGGATACTGTGAATATTTTAGGTTCTAATATGCAATCTGCATACTTTTACAAATGAAAAGTTGGTTTATGTCTTTTTGATTTTTAGCTATGAGGAGTAGAAAAAAGCTGAACTCAAATAACTTAAATTAGTTTTTGGTGTGAAGACCCTTTTTTGAGCTGTTTTGCCAGGGCTCCGTATGTTAAAGCTGCAGATTCACTTCGTAAAGGAAGTGACAAAGCTGAGCTGTAAGTGATGCTTAGTTTAGTTAGAGAAGAGCAAGGTGAGTAGCAGTGATGGCCTCTCTGTCTCTCTTTGCCCTGCAGCCCCCCTGACCCACCCCACCCGCTGCTTGAGGAAGCACCGAACACGGACCTCAAGCCCCCTCCTTTACTCCTGCCCCAATGACATAGTGTTTGATTTTGAGCCTGAGCCTGTTTACCGAGGTAGTTAGGCCTCTGTGTGTTGCCGTATCCTTCACTCGCATCATGTATACACACACCTGCACCTACACACCAACTGGTGTCCCATCCACAGTGTGTCCTCCCACTCTCTCACCCTTTGTCTTCTCACATGGTCTCACTAGAACTCTACTCAGGTTACAGATCCCAGTGCTGCTCTGATGTCACCTCACAAATGAACATGCTCTTTTGAACTCGTTATGATGGTGCTGTTTTCTCCTGACTTAAGCTAAATTCCAAAAAAGGAATATGATGTTGGAGAAAAAATGCCCGCCTCATGTTGAGTATGGCCTCCTGTGCAGACATTTGCACATTGCATGGAGTATGGACGTCCCGCTCAGTCCAGCTCATTAAAATCCATATAAACAGAAATCAAAGTATGTATATTTCTATTTATCTGATTTATAAAGAAAAGGAAGCAGAAGGAAGCAAATCAACTTTCAAGTTTGCCAAAATGTAATCAATAGCAGAGCTATTAGTCTCTGACATCAAGGCAGCATTTCTGATCTGTGTATTTCTAATGGAAAGTTCCCATTCATGGCATATGGTAACATTTTTCTTTGCCAAAAAGTTTATCCGGGCGGGATTTGACCGAAAGAGTCTCAACTTTGACAGAAAAGGTTTAGTTACTGACACTTTTCAGTAAGAATCTGGAGCTTCAGATGTCATATGTTTTAGGATTCTGACTGAAGTCGAGATATGACGGTGATGCACTTGAAGTTAGCTTTTGTTTAACCACTAATTTTGATCAAAACAAGCACCTCCCCATACACATAAAACATTTTTTTCTTTGCATGTGATCAAACGCATAATCCCTCAGTGGATAGTAATACCTTAGTGACAGTCTTTGCCCAGATTTTGTTTCTTTTGTCCTTTCCTCTCACCTTTTCTTTAACTTATCTATTTTCTTCTCCTCCCCTCACCTCATGTACTGTTTCTCTCCCCATCCAGGCTCAACCACTGGGTTGTCAGCCACACCCCCCGCTTCTCTGCCTGGTTCACTGACCAGTCACAAAATGACACAGAAGTCACCCTGCCCGCAGAGGGAGCGCAAGTCATCTTCTTCGTCTGAGGACCGGAACAAGATGGTGAGATGATGTCACCGATGAATGTTGCGTTGCTACCCGTCATGTACTTTGGTTTACCCGGTGTCCTGTGGAACAGAAAACTCTTGGCAGAAGGGATTCCAGTGATGACTGGGAAATCCCTGAGGGTCAGATAACTCTTGGTCAGAGGATAGGCTCCGGATCCTTTGGAACTGTCTTCAAGGGAAAATGGCATGGTAAGATCCTGCTGCATTCTATTTTTCCAACCACTGGCAATGAGTATGGAAGTTTTCTGGAAAACAACTCGGTGGATACTGGGGCTGAAGTTCTTTTTTTAGATATGTCACCCTTGACCATGGGTGATATGTTCCAATGTTGGCTTTTGATTCGACCCTATATAAACCTTTGTCAAACCAGAAACTCACCACAAGCACAGAATACTGACGAATCATCTTTAAATGCGCTGCGTTTAAGGAAGAATGGGCATGGCAGTGCATGTTGGGCTGTTTGTTTCCACAGTAGAACACGCCATTTGAAAACATAATGTGGGATGCTGCAGGGAAGAAGATTTTATCTAACATCTCGCTAGTTGGACATTGCGTATAACACAAGAAATCCAGGGTTTTTCTTAACCCCCCTTTCTCTGCATGTACACATGTCACTGTGCAAAATCTTAGAATCTTGTGATTCTAATGATGTAAATACCAACGTGAAGCCAGTTGCAAAAACAAAACAAATGTGTAACCCAACTATGAAGCCACACAGTATTCCAATAACAGAGGCAACACCAACAAAAATTATTCTGTTACATTGCCAAAGGTCCAGTTCATGTACTCCAGTAAAATAATATTTCTAAAATGTGCTGCTGCAAACTAGAATTATGTGTCAGATGTGCACACTTTCCACAGACTCTTGATGCTAACTTCAGTTAGCATGCATGTATGCCTTTTCTTTGGATAAAAAAGTATGGATTTTAAGGGGTTAAACATTCTTTCTTCTTGAAATGGAGATTGCATGCCAGTTAAGAGGATAGGTTAAATGAAAACATGAGAAAAAATCTTAATAAGAAATAGAATTTATTTGATCTCTTTATCAATAGATGGCAAAGATTACATATTGGATCTTTGTTTGAGACTTAAAAGGTGACTTGAGGAATTTGGTTCCTTTTTTAAATGAAAATGAGGTTTGTGTGTTAGACTGTTTTCAGACATTATTTGTAGTGTAAATTTCAGACTGTTGAGCGCACCCGAAAATGAGCTGAACACACAAATTTTTGAAAGAAAAGGACACATTTTTACGTACATAGACCACACTTGTCGATAAGCCACAGGTGTCCACGTTGTAACATGAAATATTTACACAAATTTTTTTAAACTTAATCAAATAGGAACTGTAAATGCTTTTTTCCGACCTGTTGTGATAATTTCAATGGTCTAAATGATCTCGCAGCATGAAACTCGTTATCCCATACAAATCCATAAATTATCTGCGTCGTTGTTTAAGCCAGTTTTCAAAGCGTGTTGATTTAAAAAGTAGCCCCTTACACCAGAAATTAAGGCAAAAGTCCCCTTTATTTTCCCTACATAGTGGCTATGCCGATGTTTACAAGATTATCTGTTCACTTGCAATAAATGTACCTATTATTTGATATCGTGTTGTCCCTTTCAGGGGATGTGGCGGTTAAGATGCTGAACGTCACTGCTCCAACGCCACAACAGCTCCAGGCCTTTAAGAATGAAGTGGGAGTCCTCAGGTATCCTCCGCTTCTATATTTAAAAATAAGTAAATAAAGACATGGATCTTCTCCTTCGGTTTAATCGTGTTTGCATATTTTTGTACAAGGAAAACACGCCATGTGAACATCTTGCTGTTCATGGGATACACGACCAAGCCCCAGCTAGCCATTGTGACCCAGTGGTGTGAAGGTTCCAGTCTATACCACCACCTGCACATCATCGAGACCAAGTTTGAGATGATTAAGCTGATAGACATTGCCCGGCAGACTGCCCAGGGCATGGAGTGAGTTTCACCACTAACTTAAAGAAAGTCCAGTTTCACCTCGTATGTACCTGATCTAACAGCTTTTTGTTTTGTCCTCAGTTACCTGCACGCCAAGTCAATCATCCACAGAGATCTGAAGAGCAACAGTATCCTATTACTTGTTTACTTGTATTACTTGTTTTGGGTTTTTTTTAGAACTTGAGTCATCATCTGTTTTTAAATTAAGGAATTTACCTCAAGTTGGAATGAAGCATTCTCCTTTTAAGCAACTTGTTTTTAAATAAAGTGAAGAACTTTGCTGCAGGGAGTATTTCCTTGACCTCACCTCTACCTAGATATTTTCCTCCATGAGGATTTGACAGTGAAAATCGGTGACTTTGGTCTGGCCACAGTAAAGTCCCGCTGGAGTGGCTCCCACCAGTTTGAACAACTGTCTGGCTCAATACTTTGGATGGTGAGTGCACATGTCGAATAACACCCTGAAATCTGAGGAATATCTAAGAAAACCAACAGATTGAACCAAAACTTAATTTCAGTCCCATTTCTCATCCTGAGTGTGCACTGAGTCATCTGTGGGGGGGGGTTCCCTCTGAACAAGCAGCTCAGATATACCATACCGTCTGTTATTCAAGTAGTATAGAATAAAGTTAAACTTAAAAGAATTAAAGTAATTATGACGCAAACAAAAGTGAATAAATGTTATTCGAATAACTACACAGAGGATTTCTTCTGGTTCATGGCGATTGTTGGTGTGAGAGTATGACACTGTTGTGTGTGTGTGTGTGTGTGCGTGTGTTTCAGGCTCCAGAGGTGATCCGGTTGCAGGACAAGAATCCTTACAGCTTCCAGTCCGACGTGTATGCCTTTGGCATTGTGCTCTATGAGCTCATGTCAGGAGCTCTGCCCTACTCCAACATAAACAACAGAGACCAGGTAAGAGTTCTCAGTGGCCACACTGGTGCTGATTAGCCAACATCTGTACATATCCCTCTTTTGGCTATGTCACATTGCACTCATTGCACTATGGTTTCACATTCCTGTGAACAGAATCATCCACAAATGTACAGATAAATCCCAGTTACTTTATATGGAACATATAACATTTATTTTCACTTTAGAGTCCAGCTTCTTTTTTCTTATCTTTTCCATTTTTCAGAATTTTTTTCATTCATCTACAATGATGAGTGGTGAAGTTTTGTGATCACATTAAAGCTCCCAATGGGAATTAAGAAGGCAAAGTAGCCATCAGCAACTGATGCTCAACCACTTATCAACTCTGTAGTTTCCTGTTTGAAGTCCTATATATGAGGGCATTGTATGTATGCACGCAAATTTTTCTTAAAATCATAAATATTACCACACTCACCGCTGACATATCTGAACCACTGTTGACTGCCCCGCCATGTTAGAGCAACTACATCATCTGTTACACACCATCCTTTGCTGTTATACTGCAGCCAGTTCATGATGTGCATTGACAAGTTTTTTTTATTTGTCTTTATTAGAATGTATTGAATAATATTCCTGTTAATGTTGTCAGCTTCATTTTGAGATTAACTGTACTGACTTTAGAAGTGAGTGATGGAACATTCCACTGCTCCAGTATTGTGTGAAGAGAACATTTACACAGTAAAAGTCAACATTGATTTAGTGCCTGTTAAACAAAATTAACGATGTTTAAATTGAACTTGCTGTCCCTTTTAGATTATATTCATGGTGGGTCGAGGTTACCTCTCCCCGGACCTCAGCAAGGTGCGCAGCAACTGTCCGAAGGCCATGAAGAGACTGATGGCTGACTGCCTGAAAAAGAAAAGAGAGGAAAGACCTCTGTTTCCACAGGTGAGGAATTAATGCTAAAGGTGGCGGGCGCATATAATGTGCTACAGTAAAGAAAGTGTAATTAAGCAGGATATAGTTGATTTATTTTTTGTAAGGTTAACCTTTTTTTAAAATCTGTTTTCACCAGATTGAACATGTTTTTACTAGTTTTGCCACCAGATGGCCTCAGAGTTGTAAAAGTTCAAATGAGCAGCAGAGCCAAATTCAGTGACTTGCTAGTTGTAGATGATCATCCCACAGATTCTGACTCCTGTTGCTGTTTTGCCCTCAGATCTTGGCGTCTATTGAGCTGCTGGCTCGCTCATTACCCAAAATCCACCGCAGCGCCTCAGAGCCCTCACTAAACAGAGCTGGCTTTCAGACGGAAGACTTTAGCTTGTACGCCTGCGCCTCACCTAAAACCCCCATTCAGGCCGGCGGCTATGGTGAGCCCTGTCTCTTTATTTCAACTGTGCGCACTGGTCTGCGGAGGGAGGACAAACAGGAAGCCATTTCTTTCAGATACTGTCATGTAAAAGGACTCAGCGTTCCAGTGTGAAACACAAACAAGCTGTCTGTTCTTTTTTTTTTTCTTTTCTTTTACCTCTACTAGTTGCACAGTCGTGTTAAAAACCAAACACAAGTTCAAGTTTTCTGTTTAGTGAACCTGTTAGAGTAACAGGGGTTTACTGCTCCTATCTCCACTTCATAGATTATATGCAGAGCACCTTCTCAGGTCTGAGGCCAGTCTCATGAGGCCTACTATCAACAATGTAACAACGCAGGTTCACACAGATTCAGGGAAATTACCAAAAAAGACCAGGAGGTGAACAATATTAATGTTTTGAATAGAGGTGTTGCTTTTCACACCTTTACAATTTCCTTTAGGTGGACTATATGACAATTCATGGGCAGCACAGCTCATACAAAAAGTAGTAAATAGAAGTACACAGGGTCTGCTGATAGGCAGACATTGAAACCACATAACCCAATCTTATAGAGTTGGTTGCAGATAGCATTTTTAGTAACTAGAATTCTCACATCTAGATTAAAAAAAAGACAATGAAGGGTTCAATTGATACATCGGACACTAAGGCAATCAGTTCCTTGTCACTATCTTGGCCAGCTAGAACACAAAATGGTCCCCTCACATCACCACCGGATAGATTAGGATAGAGCTGTTCAGCTCCTGTCTAACTACCCTGTACTCCAGGTATAAGTCTTTCCATATGATGGGAAGATAACTGATACAGATAGCTCTCAGTTTCAGTGCATTGTTTTGTACTGTTTATGCTTTGAAATGATAGCTTCTTCTTGTAATGTCATGAATTTTGTGTGATCACACACTTTTTACTTTTCACCAATGTTATCTGTACAAACTTATAGTTCTGCATTATATAGAATGGCACCTCAGCTTTCTCATTTAGGTTATCTTTAACTCCTAAGAAGTGACATTTTGTTTTGCTGCTGAAGCAATTTCTTAGAATTAATTTTTGTATCCTTCTCAATTTCCAGGGGAGTTTTCTGCATTTAAGTAAGTGCAGTGTCACATCACTTCTTCCCTCGTCACTTCTCAAATGTCTTGTGTCCCTGCGGTGGATTCATTCATTATTGAAAAAAAACAACAACAACAACAAACTGGAACGCTAGTCTCAAAGAATGTGTGGTTTTCTTCCTCCATCACCCCGAAGAGGGCACCCTCACTGGAGTCGTTCCAACAAGCTGTCCAAGCACGCAAACAGCAATAGAACGAGGAAAAAGGACGGGAAACGGTTACTCACACGAGGTCAAAAAAAAGAAACAAAAAATCCGACGATATTCACAAGCAAAGGGTTTTGAGGAGGAAACTCAATCAACGTCTGCATGAAGGAAATGATGAAGGCAAATGAAGAGGCCGGGCCATCAGCCAGGCCAGAACTGCACTTTGAGCGACGGCTGAACAGGGCTTGTGGAAGACGCCTCCCATCCATTGGTCGGTGGAATACTTGGCGTCGGTTCCCAAGAAGAGCTGGAGGTCGTTCAACAGGGGATGATAATGAAGATAATGAGATAGAAGATAATGAAGATAGCTTCTTTTCTTTTTTTTTTCAATTGTGTTGCATTCTTCAGATTTGACCTAGCAACTGCTAGGATGTAGAGCTCCTTGGTCCTCTTTTTGAAGAAACGGTAGCCATTTTAGAGGACTCTTGGCCATGCCGCACAAGCCTTTTTTTTTTTGTCTTTTTCGGCTTTCTGTGGCTTAGATTATTCAGAATACTGTACCTTGCCTTCTGTTTTTTTTGTTTTTTTTTCTCCTCCAACAATTTGACACTTTCAATGAATTAACCACAGCTCTCTAGCCATCAACATATTTTGGTCTTTAAAAAGTTCCAAACTTCCATTTAAAAGCAGGCGTAGCAGTTCTTCCTTTAGATATCTGATAGAAAATCCACAGCTTTGTACTTTTGTCAACAAAATTTGCCGTTTCGTTGAAAAAAAAAATCCCATTTATAATTTGAAATCTTTCACACTTTTATCTTTTGAAAAGGTTTTCAGTATTAGTCCCTAGTCCAAGATTCACTCTTGAAATATTTGAATTTTTTAAATATTGCCTGTTATCACCTGCCAACCAAAGGAACTGTTAATTTTGGGTGACACATAATGTGTGTTGATGAGAGCTGGGTGTGTTAGGAGAGGTTTCTTCTCCCTCTGTAAGGTCTAAGCTGCTGTCCGGCGTCCCCTCAAAGCTCAGAGAGTGTACAGTGCTTGTGGCTTTTCTCTCGGTTTCCAAGTTGTTACACGGCAACAAAAAGTTTCCTCGTTTGTTCCCCGGATTATTATCGCATTATGATTAGTATTATTCTTATCTTTTTTTTCTTTAATGGAATTTGTGGCTTTATATTGCACTCACTTTGAACGGGGACCTTACTTGTTGCAGCTGAAGAGCTGCAGCAAACCTGCTGAATGGACCAGTGATCTCTGAGGAGTTCTGTAAGTCTTGAAAAGGTCTGTAATTTTCTTTCTGTACCATCTTTATACTTTCTTCATACACGTGTACTTTTTTTTCAGTTTTTTTTTTTTTTGCTTGTTTTCATTCCAGTTTGCGTGTAAAGGTTAAAGTTTCTCATAATTGTTGTTTGCCTTTTTCTGTACAGGCAGGCCTGCAGATATTATTTATGTGATTTTTTTTTTTTTTCTTTTTCAAAAATGCTCCTTTTGAAACTATCAGTTTTTCTTTCGATGCTCGTTTTAGTCTTTGTGACTTTTGTACTTGCACTTTGTAGAGAAGGATCAAAGTGAATGAACGACTTGCCTTTCCTTTTGTTCAGTTTTTTTTTTTTTCAAAGAAAAGAGTGATTTGTGACCTGCAGAGCAGATGATGAGGAAATGCTCATCTGCAGGAGCTGGACTGTGAATATTCTGCTGTGAAGGCTTACTGCTTACTGAAGACTGCTTTTGGCTCGGCTAGTGTGATGACAGTGATTGCCTGATCCTTTTTATTTTTATTTTTTTTCTCTGAGTTGGAGCGCACAGTTGGCACATCCCGCCAAACACTAACACAATGGTTCTTCATACTCACGAATGACCGTGTGTTTTTATCATAAACTTTGGACAGAACGAGTGCTTCAGCAAGTCAAGCCCAACTTAGCACAAGGACTGGAGGCTTGTGGAGGCACTGGCCTTAAATCGGGACAGTCTTATCAAGGCCCATTTCTAGCATTCCTTTTTTTTTAAACCGATTTTTTTTCACCCACCTGCAGTGTTTCCATCAAAAAAGACCCTCTCGCACATGCTAACAGTTTGTTTTTAACAAGATTCCCAAGCTAAATCTTTTTTTATTATTAATCTTTTTTTTTTTGCCTGATCTGTTTGTAATTTTGCTGGCAAAGCAGAAAAATCAAAGAATCCAGCCTATATGCACATGATTTTTACTGGTCACAAATTGTATCTGTGTGCTGACGTCTAAAAACCTGAAGGACCGTGCAAATAAGTGGCACATGGAAAATAGTGGATCGGTGGTGGTGGGAAAAACAAGGGAAAGGAGAGCAAATATGGTGTACACAATAATCTGATGGGATGTGAGAATGAATGTGAATCTTGCTGATCTCACTTGAGGTGCACATAGCTGTGCCCCTGAATTTACTGTTTTTGTCTCTAACATTCTGTTGTGCTTTTGAGTGTCTGTTGCTGAGCTCTTCTGGTCCAAAGTGGAAGAAAAGGTCATTGAACTCAACTCAACTCAACTTTATTTATAAAGCGCTTTCAGTCAGCCAAAGCTAAAATCAAAGCGCTGTACAGGTCATTTGAGCAGATCATAAAACACAATTATCACCACAACACAAGACAAACTCAAAGATAAAAAAAAAACAGTAAGAGCAAAAAAAAAAAAAAAAAAAAAAAAAAAAGCTATACTTTATAATTTTCTTTTTCATTTTGTTTCTCACTGTGGTCACATTAGCTGTCGCACAGTAAAAAATCAGCATTCATACAAAGTCTGGATTTATATTTGCTAATCATTTTTAGATATGCGAAATGTCAATGGCTACGTTTACATGGAAAAGAATATTCCAATTAGTGACTATACTCTAGACAAGACTATTCTGGTAATTTATTCATGTTGTAAATAGAATATTTCACCCACACCCACCACAGTTCTTCATTTTACATCCCTCCAAAAACGCAATGATTTGCCTTCATTCCAACAGCTTTTTTCCCCTTTTTTAACCAGTCATCATGTCTTAAAACAGCAGTATGTTTTACAGCATGTTTTGAAATTTCCAGCAAATTGTGACTGTCCAGTATTTAAAAAAATGGTCAACGCAATGCTGGATTATTTTTGCCATGGCCAATTCCATTAGAACTTCCCATAACTTTGAGTGTAACTTCATGTGGTCACGGCAGTCAGAACAATAGCTGTCGTACAAAAAGTAAAATTTGAAGGTCTTTGCGCATGAAGTTTGTATTTTTGTATAATTTTTTAAAAATCTGTCACCTAACAAGAACACAAGAAACAAGAACTGTTCCGCATACAGTGTCTATTGTGTTTTTTTTTTTTACACCATCTTTTGCAAATAAGATATAAATACCGCATCCATTCACTAGTGACGTTTGCATGGATAATTGCCCTCCTCATGCATTTAAGTGGGAGGCACAAAAAAGATTTATCATTTGGACAAAAAGTTTTATTAGCATGCAGCAATATCATATGTTAAATATGAGCTATATGCGCAGAGACCTTTTATTGAAAAATTCTTCTGTGAGTGTAAACGTAGCCAGTGCTGGTCATGTTTTAGTTCTTTTTTCCTGCGACACTTGCAGTTCAAGTATCTGCTTTTTGCACACACACACACACACACACACACCCTGGCATCAGCAAGTCAAACGCCGGTTCCAGAATGGACCAAAATTCAACTGATTAAGGTAAATTTGAACTTGAGCGAGTTGGCTTTGTAATACCCAGTTATATCATTCTTTTTACTCAAACCACCATTTTTCTATTCACAACGGGTAGAAAACTGTAGTGTAAAGATATCAGAGGCATTTGGGTCGATATAGCATATCTTTTCATCATGAAAGAAGCTCTGTTGGTGGATTTAGCTTAAAGAATCCCTCATGTCTAAAGCTGATAAAGATGAAAGTCAAGATTGTACATCGGTTAAAAGGAAGAACCTATATACTATAACTTGTTACAAATTTTAAGCATAAGTGTGAGCACAGAGTCAATCCTGGCTTTGTTTTTGTTCCTTTTCTTTTTATTTATTTTGTTCTAATTTTTTTATAAATGCACGATAACAATGCTGAACGCACAGTCATGCTGAAATGGTGGCCCCCTTTCACAGCACATTCCAAATGACTGGCGATAAATGGAAATTAAATCGAGATGCTCACTGAATGGTTTTTAGTTACAGCGGTTACATATATATTTACTAATGAGGGAGTAGTATGAGGGCTAGTGACAAGTGATTCTGATTGTGAAAAAGAATTGTAGAGCCTTGGTTAAAAATTCATCAAAAAAGATGAAGGCTGCTCAGAACTTTGAAAAAAAAAATCCATTGATTTCTGTGCAAAGAGGTAAATGGACATCAGCATACAGATCACCTAAACCATCTGCACAGAGAGATGCTCTGAGTATCACATTGTCACCTTCACCACCTCACAATTTGTTTAGGTATTTTTTGGAATTTTTTCTGACTTCAAATCTCTGCGAAGCACTCCAAGGACCTAATGAGACATGTTTTTTTTTTTTTTTTTATGTACTCTTTGCCCGTTAGCTTGCAGAGACTTGTTGCCAGAAGAGTCCCAGCACCCCTTACTGAGTCCTTACTCGTCTAATTCATCCATGTAATTCAGAATGGACAAGTGGGGGTAAACTTAAACTAATGTTGACCAAGCTGCCTTCCACAGGTAGCAGCATCATCCTTTACAGTTCTTGTATTTGCTGATAGCAGAGGCCCATAAATAGGATTAGCATTTTTTCCTCATGGTTTGAGCAAACAAAGTCTCTCAGAGTGCTGTATTTATTTTCCCATGAAAATTGTTATTTTCTATGAGAATATTATCACAGATGTATATTCGCGTACATGTCATAGAATCTACTGGAGCAACACTCCGCTCCATCACGACGCTTTGCTGCCCTTTTAACCCACTCTGGTCTCGCCACACTCCCTCTGCCCCCCCCCCCCCCCATCCAAGACTTTCTGTTCAGCCTGTATCTGTTTTTCATCCCGTTTGCCTGCACCTTAAACCCAAAAATTATTTTCATCTAAGAACTATCATGTAAAACCTTGGAGATTTGTTTTTTTGTTTTTGTTTTCCACTTGTAAATAATTGTACAAAGGAAATATTGTCAGTTTGCTAGGAGGCATGGAGACTACAAATGTAACAAATTACAAAAATGCCCAACATAAAGGAGAGTAAAAAACATTTTGATGAAAGAAAAGGTTTAGTGTAAAAATATTTAAGGCTGTATCATAAGGAGAAAGCTTAATGTATTTGTTGTGAATATGGAAAAACTGATATATTAAAGAAGTGCATGAAAATCTGATTGGTTACTGTGTCATTTGTGTGAGGATGCGATAATAAAGTCTGACTTAATTAACTCGAGCACAACAGGTATGCATTAAGTCCATGAAGTTTTGTGCTTTATCTGGGTAATAAAAACTTCACTGATAAAAGATTAAAAGGATACTTGTCAGCAACTCTATTGGTCATGCCACAAGAAAATAATGAACAATGCTATGTGTGACATAAAAAGGTATTATAATAAGAAATATAATGATAAAGTCAATGTTCTGTAATAACCCGGTGTAAGTCCTGAACTCAGACCAACACAAATGTTATGGAAGTGCCCAAAAGAAAAAGTTAAGTGAGAAAAGCCAACAGCAATCAATTTTTGAAGTTGTTTCTGTATCTGGGAATTGAAATTTCTCCAAGTTGATATTACAGTTTAATCACCAGTGGGTGTATAATGCTATACAAAATTAGTTACAATGAGGATAATTGTCATTATAGCCTTAGCGCACTATGCAATGCTGCAATAGAGGTGCATAGAATTGCTTCATTAGTGAAGAATTAAGTCAGCTTGATAATTCAGTCATTTTTCACTGGTAATTCAGTAATAAAATCCATTCTACAACAATATAGATGGTAAAGACTTTTCTAAAAACTGTGAGTTTACGTAGAAGTGAATTACCCCAATTAGCTGCCATGACTTCATTACATTTTAATCACATTCCTTTAGAAACTAGATTACTCCGTACAAGTTAATTCAGATTTCTTTTAGACCACATTGATATTCTTATTCTGAATATCATGCTATATACATATATTGAGAAAAATATAAATTGAGTTTTTTTGCTTTTCAACAGAGAAAGCCATAATTAAAACAGCCTAACGTGACCTTAACTGAATATGTCAAAAATATTCTTCTTAACTTTAAGCAAAAGTTTCAAAATCAGTTGACTTCTGCTTGAAATGAAGAACTAATTAGCATTATTGCAAATGTTTGGTTTGCACCACTTAAATTCTTATAGATAGTTATAGCAATTTCACTATAATTGACTAAATTAAGAAAATTGATTGAGAAAATAAGACATCTATTGAGAAAATAAGACATCCATTTTCTTTCATTTTTTGCTCATATAATGGGCAGTGAGCTAGTTAACTCGGTTTGACAGAAAGTAAAAATAAAACAAGTAAAAAAAAAAAGCTTTGTCTTATCAGTATAATAGCACAAAAGTATATTTTCCTATGGATAATGTCTGCAAAGGCAAGCAGTCTAAAATCCATCCATCCATATTCGTAATAGCTTATTCCCTAATGGGGTGGCTGGGGGACTGGAGTCAATGGGCGAGAGGCAGGGTACATCCTGGAAGGTAGGCCAGTCTATCACAGGGCCACACAGAGACACACAAGGACCAACAACCACGCACACTCATTCACTCCTAAGGACAATTTGGAATGTCCAATTAACCTAAAATTTTGGACAGTGGGAGGAAGCTGGAGAACCCGGACAGAACCCACGCAGACACAGGGAGAACATGCAAACTCCACACAGAAAGGTCCTGGTTCCCCGGTGGATTCAAACCCAGAACCCTCTTGCTGTGAGGCGATGGTGCTAAACACTACACTGTGCCACCACAGTCTAAAATCATTAACCTAATTATTTTTAAAGCCTATTAATTATACTTGATTATTCTCTGTTGTTGTTCTGAGTTTGTAATGAATAATTATTGAAATTACTCAGCTGCCTGATTTTAGGTCTTTTCTTTAGAAATGTGAGACAAATGGACTCTTCAGCTGATCCAGAATGCTGCAGCACTTGTTCTTACAGGAACCAGAAAAAGAGATCATATTTCTCCTGTCTTGGCTTCTCTGCACTGGCTTCCTGTTAAATCCAGAATAGAATTTAAAATCCTTCTCCTTACGTACAAAGCTCTTCATGGTCAGGCCCCATCTTATCTTAAAGAGCTCTTAGTACCTTACTGCCCTACCAGAGAACTGCGCTCCCAGAATGAAGGGTTACTGGCAGTTCCTAGAGTCTTGAAAACTAGAATGGGTGCTAGAGCGTTCAGCTATCAGAGTCCTCTTTTGTGGAACCAGGTTCCAGTTTGGGTCCGGGAGGCAGACACCGTATCTCTATTTAAGAGTAGGCTTAAGACTTTCCTTTATGATAGAGCTTATATTTAGGGTAAGTCCACCCCTAGTTGTGCTGCTATAGGCCTAGACTGCCGGGGGATGCATCATGATGCACCAAGCTCCCCTTTCCTTTCTCTCTCTCCCTCCCGGTGCAACCTCATTCCATTAACAATGTTACTAACTGGACTCTCTCCCTTCCCCGTAGTCGTGTGCTTTCTCGTCCCCCTTCTCTCTCCTCTCTCCTCCTATCACTTTCTGCAGATATTCCTGGCTCTGGAGCTGTGGGGTCTGGATCTGTGGTTGGGAGTCTCCTCCTATCACTTCCTGCAGGTGTTCCTAGAGCTGTGGAGTCTGGATCTCTGATTGGGAGTTTCCTGCTGCCCCCGTGTTCCTGCTCTGTTGCCGTCATAACTTCTACCATTATCATTAGTATTAATATCATTGCCATTTTTCATTTAGTCTACATGTTTATGTGTTGGCTGCCTCTCTCTGCTCCCTCTGTCCTTCTCTCGCCCTCTCTCTCTTGCCCTCTCTTTCCCTCACCCCAACCGGCCGAGGCAGATGGCCGCCCACCCTGAGCCATGGTTCTGCTCGAGGTTTCTGCCTGTTAAAAGGACGTTTTTCCTTGCCTGTGTCGCCTAGTGCTTGCTCATGGTGGGAATTGTTGGGTTTCTGTAATTAACTTCAGAGCAGGGTCTGACCTGCTCTGTTTGGAAAGCGCTGTGAGACAACTGTTGTTGTGATGTGGCGCTATATAAATAAAATTTAATTGAATTGAATTGAAATGACATATAAAATGTAGGAAATGGTAACGTATTCATTCGGTCACCTTCCTGAACCATTATTTCTGGTGCTGGGGTTTTTGCTGCTTACAACCAAATTTAATTTGCACTTGGTGTTGCCTTTCGCCAGGAAGTGTATTAACTGTTGTTCACTTGTTCAGTAGTCTGCAATACACAGCCCAACTTAAATGTTATGTACACCCAACTAACCTACAGGGAGCTCTCAGCCTCATCCGTTCCTCTCAGAAATCAATACATGCATTTGTTCTCAGATGTCTTCATTGTGACATGTCTCTGCATGCTTAATGAACATTCTCTGTCCACTGTTCAAGGTTGTATTGATCTTCAAAATGGCTGCTTTTCAAGGAGGATCTTCATTCTATTGGGGCTGGAAGCTCCATTGATCAAGAAGATCGACGGCACATTATGCTTCTTTTTTGGAACTGATCAGGGCACTTTTGAGTTACTGGCTATTTGTCTAGTGTCTTCAGCAGAGAGCTGGTTAAGAGAGGTGAGAAGGGGAAGCACAGTGAATCTTAGTCTAATTAAAGGTGGACAGCCAGCAGGAAAGCCTCTTTCAGCTGTTGACTTTCTCTGCTGATACAAGTGAAAAATGGGTTCTGAGGCCAAAAGGCATAGCCACAATTGAATTTAATCTCTCCATCACTTTCACCTTATCACACACACCAGTGTCTCTCCAACAACGCACTGGCAGGATAGAAATAAAGACAAATCAAGGGTTAAAATGGTATTATGTACCATTTTGTAGTGTTGTTTTAATGTGCAGTGAACATTTGGTATTCAGTTTATGTAAATGATTACAGTAGGATCAAAGTTTATGATTATCTGGAGAAGTTAACTCAGTTAAAGCCAAAATAATGTGTGGAATATGACTCATCATCCAATTATGTGGAAGTCAAGGGGAAGAAAATTGAGAAAAAGGAGGAAGAAGAATTCGTGTGATTACTCACCGATATAATGGACATGCTTAAAGTGCTGACAAGGAAGGAGAAGGCAATATTTGCTTCATTCGTGTCTTCTGATTTTATTCCTAACTTAGTGTTTTCTAGGAGGAGATATTTGATCCCCTCAAGGAAATTTTCAAATGGGACGTTCCTAAAATTGCCCCCCGCCCAGTGGCAGTAATTGGAAGAAATACCTGAGGGTATGAGCAGGAAGGTCCACAGATACAGTTGTGGTCAAAAGTGTACATACACTTGTAAAAAATCATA
>JABUIW010000137.1:1185324-1200635 GCA_013363375.1 Menidia beryllina | reverse complement strand
CATCCATCCATCCATCCATCCATCCATCCATCCATCCATCCATCCATTATCAATACCGTTTATTCCCTGATGGGGTCGCGGGGGGAACTGGAGCCTATTCCAGCAGTCAATGGACGAGAGGCAGGGTACACCCTGGACAGTCCGACAGTCCATCGCAGGGCCTCACAGAGACACACAAGGACCAACATCCACACACGCTCACAGTCACTCGTAAGGGCAATTTGGAATGCCCAATCAACCTAACATGCAGGTTTTTGGATGGTGGGAGGAAGCCGGAGAACCCAGAGAGAACCCACGCAGACACAGGGAGAACATGCAAGCTCCATACAGAAAGGTCCTGGTTGCCCCGGTGACTTGAACCCAAGTATGACAGACTTGCTTTACTGATTGGGTACCTCCTCAGGGGTTATTTGAGTTAACACTAGTGTACAGGCTAATGCCCTTCTGAGGAGTCTAAAATTAATTGAAATCATTTCAATATGTGCCGGGGGCCTCTTATGATTGCACATCATTCACAAGGTTTCTCTTTTCACAAGCAGGTTAACATTTCTAATGGGTTAAAACTGAGGCTGTTCTTTTGACTTTTCTGAATTCCAGTTATATCATTATAATTCTAAAAGCTGTAGCTTCTCGAGGATAACTATACTGGGGCTATTAACAATAATAGTAAACTGTCTTTTACTGAGCACATTTTTGTTCCAAAGATATCAAATCGACCCTTTTTGCATATCATGATTTTTATTTATGCCATGCGATAGACTGGCGGACCATCCAGGGTGCACCCCACCTCTATCCCATTGACTACTGCCTTTGGCTCCAGTCGCAACCCCATTAGGAAATAAGCGCTTACAAAAATGGATGGATGGATAGATTTTTTCTATTTATACTAACCCATCCTCTAAATTCTAAATTGATTTGCAGTCAATCTAATACTTCTGTTCACCTGTAAAGGATCTTTTGTACTCAAATTACTATTTTCTGCCAATTCATCACTTGAGTTCAATCCATGAAAAAAAAAAGGATGAATCCGTGAGGCATCTGAACCCTGTTCAAATGAAATACTATGGTCTAAAAAAAGCTGCACACCAAAGGTTGTTAAGAGAAATGCAACAGAGTTTTTCACGTGGATTGCCTTGTGATCCAGCAGAGGGTGCTCCGGTGTCAGATTGATTGAATTCATGCTTTGATGTTTTCTTGGTTAACTTATATGCAAAAATGGAAAACCATCAAGAAAGCCATTCCTTAATAAATCACGACAAATAACCTGAGAAAGTGTGTCTGTATGCCCTCTATTATGTCATACTATAAACACTACAATACAAGACCATTTCCTGAGTTGTCTAAAAGCGACTAGGGTTAGGGTTAGGGTTAGTGGGACAGTGGGAGAAGTATTAGTCTTTTACATTGTGTAGCCACCCTTTAGTTTGTCCTTTATGCTGAATTTCTGACTGGTCAGTTGGCCTTTGCCTCCAAGATGCTCAGGGATTAATTTAAGTTTACATCCGTTCTTGCTTGCAAGCATATCGAGTTATGAGTGTATACAGTGTCATCTATGTAGGACGTTAGGTCAATGCAGTCCAATTTTCAAATACATCCTTCCAATTTCTAAAATGATTCATTCAATTATAAGATGCAATACCATGGCGAAATCAGAGGGGCATACCAACCCACTATTAGCTCTCCCAGTTGATGTATTGTCCTGTTTTTGTAACAGAACTCAATACCAAAGAAAATAGGCTTTAGCCAGCCCATTACCATCTAAAAATAAAATAGGTTAAACACTGCCCACATCATACCATGCAGTACTAACTAGGTAGCTAGAAACCCCAAAAGTATTTTCAATTTTGGCTGTCCAAAAAAAGTAGCCAACAATATTAACGTCTCAAACAATAAAGTATATATTTATGGCTGCCTTCTACTAAACAGTGCTTGTAGGGCTTCATATTTTCCAATAAGGTTTTGAGTTAAAACATTTAAAAAACATTTCTTTCTTTATCCATGAACCTGATCTGATGGAACAGCCGTGTGATTGATGCAAATTGTGTTTTAGTGGCATTATTTATCCGATTCAGTCCCCAAATATAGTCTGGTTTGAATAATTGTATCTTAGTGATTTAAAGCATGGGGACAGCATTCATGCATTATTGAACAAGGATGTTCATTGATGACAGACGGACTGCTTGACGTAAATTGGTGTGTTCCAGCCAATTTGTAGATAGTTAGACAATTTAAAAAGAATTAAGATGAGGAAAACAACAGAATTTCCATTAAAACAATGAATACATTTTCAGTCTCCAGCCCCTGAAGTGTTTTTTTTGTGATTCTGCCTCAACTGTACCCTAACTGCATATTCCACAATCCAAGAAGTTCAGATGTTTTGTATTAATAATCAAACTGAACCTGCATTAACACACCATAACAAAATATATTTTTCTCGTATCTTTTCTCATATCTTTTTCTGGGCCATGAGGTTAACAAAAAATGTTCATTCAAACCAGATTACTGAAATACAATACTTCAACCTTATATCTCTTAGATGAGCATGTCATTCTTTTCAATGATACTGCACCACGTAAAACAAAATTTCGATATGGTCTGCAGAAGACATCTATTGCAGCTTCATAGAAAATTTCATGTCAACAACCCTGTTTGAAGCAGGGTGGAAATACTTTTTTTTATCTCAGCAGACCTTTCTATTGTATTTCACCTAGCACTAACAATGTGACATTGCAGGGTTGATACCGTATCCGACATATTGCTGCAGAAAATAGTGGAAACACACCAAACCTGTTGATTATGGTGCACTGACTATAATTTGTGGAGCGCCAAAAACAATCCCCCCTTGTTCTGTTTGACTGTTCTTGTGCCATGTGTGAAATTAACAAAAAAATCGGAGTCAATTCTTGTCAGAATAGCTGCCGCTTGCACTAGATTTCTTTTATCTCATGCTGGTCACAGTTAAAAATTTTCCATTACATGGATTACATAATACACATGCATGAAAATTCATACACACAGCTGCCATTCCCTTTGTCTCATATCTGTGTGGATGCTAGTCTGAGGATAATACTGTGAAGCCATCTACATGCCAGGAATTATTGAAATACTGTTTTATTATTCGTGTAAAGTATTTGACTTTTGATATAAAGGAAAATGAAAGAAATCCTGATAGTATTTTAATCAGAATCAGAATCAGAAATACTTCAATAATCCCTGAGGGAAAAGACAGTTTGTTTGTTTACGCTGAATCAATCACGTTGTATGCACTGTATGTATGATTGACGTATGTAGGCCGCAAAATATTTTTGGGTTACACCCAGATATGCTATATCCATCAATCTTTAAATTTATACAGATGAAAGTGTAATTGTCTGTATAATGCAATCAATTAAAAAATGTAGTTTGGAAAGTGAAGATGTAATTAGCTCCTAAACATTCCCTCCCCTTTATCCTGAACTTTTGTGTGTCAATTAAAAAAAAGAAAAAAGAAAACATTAAATTCTAATGTTCTTGGTGAATGAATGTTGAACATCACACAGCTTGTACTTTCATCAGAGCAGTTCTTACTATGTCTCAAAGATGAAAAGGTTCCATTCCTTGCAGGTGCTTGTCAAGATTTTTAAAGCCTTCTTTGCTACTAACTTCTGAGACAAAGCATGTACAGTAACTGGATCCATGCCATCGCAGATTAATTCAATTCAATGCCCTAGACCAATTTCAGAGAACAAAACAGGCATTTTCGTAGAGCTGCATATAAAGCATGACCACATGAATTAGACTGACTAGATGGGGTAACACTGAAAGACTTGTCCATAATTATATGCCATTAGAGCTAGGAAAAGTAGTGTCCGCTTCTTGTTAAGTTACTGTAATTTAACATGGATAATTATATTCCTATCATCAAGCGAGTAAGATTCCAGAAAATGAGCACACATAATACGCGCTTCATAAAGTGTGGATTTAAATAGAGTGACTATGTCCACACCTCTGGTCAGAATAAATAAACAGTGAAGCAAATGCTGTGTAAATCAAAAATCATAACTGTACTGCCAACTGAATGGCTGTGAGATCCCATCCACAGTTCATGCCAATTTCTCAGTGTACATTTAGGTCCCAAATGTATACTCGTCGTGCCATGTGATGCATTCAGTTAGAGTTAATTGGCACTCTCTTTTGCATACTGAGGCATGTTTCCTGCAAATGTCAAACTGGTCTCTGCTGCTCTGTAATCTCCTTAAATTGCTGCTTAATAACCTAATTAGTGCAGTTTCTGTCCAATCAGTGTGCTGCATTGGAAGATGATGTAGTTTTCCAACACTTAATGTTTTGAATATATAATACAACTTATTTGTATGCTTCCATTCATATCCCCATTTATTCAAATCGCTCCATGATGTACAGGAGTCTTCCACAGCTGCATGTTTGAGAAAATTATGTTCAAATATATACACTGTTAGTCACATCTGTTAGTTGTGACAAGATTATGTTCGTGTCGCTTCCAATTTGGCAACAGATGTTTTTTTTTGCCACCACCAAAGGGCCACCATCAAACACTGCGAATTGTGCAGAAAGCATACATTATGTTGTATACTCCACATAACGTATCCTACAAAACTTTAACATAATTAGAAAATAATTATTTAGACATCAGGCAACATGACAGAACTCACAAATTTTACAAAAACACCCAAATTCCCTATGCATAACAAATACTTTTTTTTATTTGTCAAAGCTGTGTGACGTTAAGTCAGGGTAAGAAAGATTAAGGAATACAATAGAAAAGTCTTCAGTATCCATGCAGAGTATTCTATGCAAATGCAGTGTCTGGTACATAAACAGAATATGCAAGAAAAAGATTTACTTCAGCATTACCTTACCAAAAGAGATAAGATAAACCAAATATGCCAAAATGTTTTGATCCTCTGAAACCCTCTATTAGAAGTGAGGTCAAAAGTTAGTAAAAGACGCCTTCGTTTGGTTCCAGGTTCTCTTCAGGTCAGATGCATTGATCTGTCTTTCTGATAAGGGCCTGGTTGAAAATTACATTCAATTCTGTTTATCCAGTCTGTGTCCACGATTTCTTTCCTGGAGCATCATCATATTGACAATAAAATTAAGTCCTACCTAGTTATATATGAACTAGATTGTAACACTTTATTACATTTTACTTTTGTTATATATATCCATCAAACGAAACCAGTTAAGCTGCTAAAAGAAGCACTACTTTATTTCATTTAAGACTATTGATAAGAAACTGAAATGATTTATTTATCTTAGAGCTGTAATTGTAAATTAGCTACTAACCATTTACATTAAGGTTAGTCATTTTTACTTTTTCATTTCAGTTCAATTTTTTTATACAGCGCCATATAACAACAAATTTGTAGTTGCAGCCATTTATCCATCCATCCATTATCTTTACCACTTGCAGGGGGGCTGGAGCCTATCCCCATGGACGGCGCATACCCTGGACAGGTCATCACTTCATTAGAGGATGCACCATTGTGGGGCTATTTATTCAGTAGAAAGAATAGAATAGAATAGACAATGCCTTTCAATTCAAATTTTTAATTAAAAGTTGTAATAATCAAAAATCTAAATTAAACTATTCTTTTTCTAAAACAAGGAAACCAACTGATTGAATGAAGTATCTTTAATTCAACACCTTGTCTTGGGCCTGCACACGTTGGAGAGAAAAAATCCTGTTTAGTAAGAGGAATCCATTAGCAGAACCAGAATCATGAAGTGTGGACATTTCCCTTGACAAAAGTAGAAAAAGTAGAAAAGCCTCAACACTGCACCAGTTATCCACAAATATGAATTAAGGATGATAATCTGTCAGATTTACACAGAAAATAAAATGGACATAGTGAGCACACATGTACTATGCGTAGTCCATCAGGTATGAAAGGTTACCAGAGACAAAAGAATCCTCCTTATGTCAAATTCATTTATGACCCTGACATCATATTTGATTTATGACCTTTGTGAGGTTACTTGAGTTCATGTTATGTCAACACGTATTTCCCAAACCCTAAATGCCAGAGTTTTAAAAAGTGGAATGTTTATTTCATTTGGTTCACATTTAACTTCCCCACTACATATTTTCATAGCTACTTTAAAAGATGCATTTCAAATCCCTGCGTTTGATATTAATAACTGCTGAAAGCACCAGAATAAAAGCATAGTTTATTTCAGATTACCCGAGTTACGTAGGAAAGCTGTCAGCATTTGAGATTCCTGGGATTATTGGTTAGGGTTCAAGAAAATAATTGTTTGACAGCATCTTTAATTCTCCTATGTTGGATTTAAATAGATTGCGTTTTTCTAGTTATACATCCAAATAAATCTTTGTTGTCATAGACAGTGATATTATTCCATGAGCATGGGTTTCTTCTCTTTATGCAACTATTTTACAGGTTATATAACTACTTAAAAATGCTCCATTTGGTCTTTGTCAGCACAGTTAGTTTATTCTTGACATGGTGTATTCAAACAGACATTTGATAAGAATAATATTTTAGATTACAACAGTTATATAGGAAAAATGTCAATATTTGAGCGTCCTAGGGGTATGGGCTAGCGTTTTCAAAATATGATTGTTTGACCATTAATTGTCCTTTGATTGGCTGAAAGAGATTACTCTTTCAGATTATTCTATTTCCTTGCTTTGTGTGAGAGGTGTAGTAGTGGAAGAACTCATAGAAATGTAGAGTGAAAGTTTTTTTTCTTATCTTTTTCCATCTTTTCTATTTATAGTGTTTTATCAGATGTGTTGGTTTTGAGGTGTTTTATGTAGGGTATGGTGATTTTTTTTTTTTTTGGGGGGGGGGGGGGTGTTTCTTGTTTTCTTTTGGTGTGTTTTTTGGGGAGCTGAGTCACCATGGCGTCTAGAGGTTTTGTCTGTCAGCCATTTTGTCTCTCATAGAGGACAGGTGTCCATGATTTTTAAATGATCGATCAGCTGAACTAAACCTCTGTTTTCTTTTTTTAGTCATTGAACCTCTTATAAATTCATTTAAAGTTCGTAGTTTGAATTACAACAGACTGCCAGATCCTGATTGGCCAGGGATGTCTGTCTTTGATTGTTGTCTTGTATTTGTGTCGCAAATTAATCAGGTCCTGCCGCCTTTCTGTTCGGCCGCTATTTGTAATAGCAGATGCCCTAAACCGTCTGAAACCGTGCTGAACTGTGTAGGGCTGAGTAGGCACTAGTGTTAAGATTTTGTTATTTGAAGCATTTGCCCCACTTTCAGTAAGAATGGAAACAGTTGTGCAGGGAAAAGCTTATATTGGTTACTGCTGTTTTTAGGCTCTAGTGTTTTTTAATTTAGTTTTTTTTTTTTTTTTTTTTCTGTTCCCCTAACAGAGGTACCGAGTGTAATGTTTGGTTTCTGACCCACATGCCGAATTTCACATAAGAACACAATTCTAGGGTCTTTAGTGATTGTATTTACAGTTTGGGAACAATGACAATAATAGTAATTACAACAGGAACCTTGGGGACAGAATCGGTTCGGTTCTGTGGAGAAAGTGGCAGAAATATTCAATAAGGTGGAAATATTGACTCAGATTGTGAATATTGAGTTTACAGAGTTAAGAGTTACAGATGAGCTCTGGAGGGAATTTTGGTCCAGCTGTGAGGTCAGTTGTGTAACTTAGCTCCGAGCAGGCATGGATCCTTGTGATTCTTCTTTTTCGATGGACAGAGTATGTTGTTATTGAAAGAGTTTCAACAAGCTTCTTAGTCACAGACAGGACATCTTGCTAGCTAGCCAGACCATGCTGTGTCTGTTTTCTCCCCTGCGCTGCTGGAATGTATGAATCATACACATCAGGTTGAGATTCTTCTATATTCGCAGTTACATGATGGAGGTGAAACCCTGGAGATTTAGAGAGAGCCCATTATTTGTGTTGTCAGGAAAGATCCACATATATGTGAACAAAGAAAGCTGAACTTGTACGTTTTGGTGTTCACTAAATAGTCTGAATTGACAAGGTTCTAAAGCAAGCAGTTACTGTTTCTTGTTGCAGAAATAGATGAGCAGAGCTTCTTAATCTTTGAATTCTGTTTTTTTTTACATGATATTGAGACATTTTGGTTTGGTTTGTTCAGTGCTCCAGCCACTTTGCAATAACTGAAAAAGTTGTTCGTATATGTTACATATTTTGCCACCTTGTAGAATCTTTTGATTTTTAATTGAGGCAGTTAGTCATACCATATAAAATGGGTAGAAGGCACCCAAGTCTTACTACAAAAAAAGAAGAAAAAATTCAGCAACATTTTTCATACAATTCAAATGTGCTTAATGAACACTAACAACCATCAAGACTGAAGATCCCAAATAACATTGCAGTTTTGAATACAGAATGTAGGGTGGAGCTATAAGTAACCTGTCATAGGAAACAAGATAAATGTGAGTCTCATATTTTCTACAGTTTAGCTTCAGTTCATTACCTTACCATCTGTGTCACCAAATTTCCCTGTCTCAGAAATGCTTGAATATGTGGGTGATAATTCTGGAAGATAAAAACATTCATTTATCAAGTTTCCTTTATATGTCATACATTTTGTTTAAGAAGGGGCCTATGCCGCTTTCATTTTCCATTTTAAGGTTCACAGCTGTTGCGACGTGTGTGGACAAAAATGTGATTTTAGCGTTGAACAATTGATGTATTTAACTGAATTCTGATGTGAGATATAAGTGATTTGTTTTATTACAGCAAAAAAAAAAGTTTCAATGCATTGATCAATGTAAAATAAAATAAAAGCTTAGAGAATCAAATGAATATCATTTCAAAAACCACTTGAGCATGTATCGAATCAAGTTCAACTTTTCACATCGAAGCTACTATTATGATCAAATATTTCCTTTTGCATATTTGCATATTTCCTTGCATTTACACGGCTGTCCTTCCCTTAACAGCATGCAACAAACTTGTCAATGACATTCAAAAGTGGAATATAACAAATAAAACTAATTTCTTTACTTTAAACCTGGTATTTGCGTTTATTTCAAGTCTTAGAAATTGGTTCATCAAAGAAATGTAAAATAATGTTGCAAAGGTAGAGCTAAATTAGGGGAAAATGAACAGATAATAAGCTGCAAATGTACTGTATAAGGGACAAATATTGACAAAAAATGTGGTCAATTTTTTAATCAAGTAATCAAGAATACGTTTCAGATTCCAGCCCCACCTTTTGGTAGGAAACGCAAGCAACGTCATTTATGTATATATTACCCACCAATAGTATCACCACATTGTCACTGACAACTGTAAAACACTTGCTCTTGAAACCTGGATATTCTATTTGTGTATGTATTCTATGAGTCCGCTTGCAACAAAATCTCTAAAGTCAGAGAGAGTCAGACTATAAGGTGGCATTGCTCAGATGGATTCCATTTTTTTCTAGATCCTCTGCAGGCCACACTTTACCTCCGATACGGAGAAGTTCTGTGACTTTGTCATATCCGAATATGACAAAGTCACAGAACTTCTCCGAGAGAGTGTGACCAGACAACTGTCAGTTGGAAGAAGTTGGCCGACCTTGAGGGACTCTAATTCCCCAGGGAAAGAGTCCTGCTGAGCCTGTGCCAGGAGTAACTTCTGTCGTGGAGAATTTTCTATTGTTTCTTTGTTAAAGCTACTGGCTGTTGATTCCTTTAGAGAGAATCGTCTCACACGTCTGGAGACTGGTTTTAGCACCACTAGGAAATGCAACAATTTCCTTAATCCCATCAAAGATGAATCTCCCATTCCTGTTTATCATTGAAATTGTACTACTTGCCCTTTTTGTGCTATCCTCACACCTGAGAAGGTTTTCCTTTTGACCAATCCACATGGGGGCCCCTTCCTGTCTCCTGAGAATATGAATAGCACTGTCCATGTGAAGATTCTCCATAGGACTTCCTGAGGACTGAATGTAAATCAGAATCTCTTTGTTTGTTGCTGATAAGAAACACAATGACTTCTTTTCCATTCTTTTATTCATACAATGTTATAAAAGGGGACGGGCCTTTTCATCAGGTGCGCACTCACTTGGGTTTTTCTGTGTGACCTGCGTCTTCAAACGCTCTTGCCTTCGAATAAATCTCTTTATTGGACAAGATCGATCTTCTCTAATTATTAGGAAACTTTGCCTCACTCTTTTAAAGAATTTTTTCCATAACACTTCTCTGCTGAAGTGCGGGTTGCCACGTCTGCAGTCCGACTGTCGCTGGAGGCTAGCTCCCCATGAAGGAAAGTAACGGTAGTTATGGTAGATCCTTCCAGCTGTGGAACTGAGCCAGATCAGGTAGGTCTGGGTTCTGAGAGCCTCCCATGTAATGCCGATGATGGTGAACTTCACTGTTATGGATTTCACCGATGGCATTTCCCCTATTGGCTTTCACACTGGCCTGATTGGTATTCTAAAACTGCCATTGATAAAACTGTTATTCAAAGATGAGGAAATAAATATTGGAAGCTTTTTTATATATTTAATTTAACCCTTTAAAGCCTGATCCAAGAAAAAAACAAAACAGAAAATTACTTTTTTTTTTGTTTGAATTCCTTATTTGGCCTTTTAACTAAATATGTAAAAAGAAAAAACAGAAATACATTTTTGATATCAATAATTTATTATTATGCAATAAGTCAAGATGATTTTTTGTGTAGTCTTCTGCCCCCTGTTATCAGGTATATCTAATTGTGTACAATAGGATTTTGAGCAAAGTTTCTACCATTAAATTATGCAAAAGCTGTCAGACGTAAAACATTTCAGAAACCGTATGTATCAAATATGATACATTTGGCATTACAGGGTTAATTCATGTAGCATTCTATTGTTGTCACAATTTTTCTGCATTGACATTAGCATGGAATAAATGGTATTTTTACTTTTGTTAACCCGATTGCTTAGTTGGAAGCTTGAGTATATCAAGAGTACAAATATGACATTTATTGGTTACAAGCAGAGTAAATCAGCACTGGGCTCTCACAGACAAAGTTCCTGGAGGATCTCAGTCGTCAAGAGCCCCAAAATCCGGGTGTGATGGACATTAATCTTCTAGGCCGGGCCTGCCCCTTACAAAAGTGGACTGGCTTCAACCGAGTGTTATTGGCCAGTTAGCTCTGACATGAACAGGCCAGATCCTAATTTATGCAGATGTCACTGTAATGTGATAAGAAAGTGTGTGTGTGGATGTTGACCTTAAAGACGTGTATCGACTGCAACAGAGAGAGAAGGAGAATCTGTGGGCACACCTAGAGAGTTTAACACCAGAGTCTAGTTCTAAAAGGAATAAGAAAATCTGTCATTTATATGGATTATGCTATAGCATACAATGCTATAGTCCAATTCTAACACATTCTATTACTAAAAACTGACGCATAAAACTGACGCAGATGCATGTAGTCATGTTTTGTTTAAAAAAAACACCTTTTAAGCAATGAGGTTTTTAGCACAATTGTAAAAAAAAAAGGTTCCCTTATTCCGACCCAAGTTACTTTCATAATAATGTTCAATACCCCTCATTTAAAAATGCTATACATTGAGAAGAATACAATCTAAAAAATGTTGCCTGCATCTAACTTATACCAGCATTGCCCGAGTGTACCAGCCAGATTGATTATCCTTCTCCTATGCTCTCTGTTTCCAATTACTCTGGTGGTTTTGTCTTTGTTTGCTGTGGTCTATTAAGTACATGCTGTGATTTTCAATAAGGAACAAACCTGTTATAAATCAGATAGTAGTTTTTCGAAAACGAAAAACTACTATCTGATTTATAACAGATGTGGTGTGATTGGTCTTATTTGGTTCGACTTAAGTTGCCTTCTCCTGTACTAACAGTTTAGGAATTAAAGGTGGAACGGCCTGAAAATGGATGTGTGAAAAATTTGAAAAGTTGCTCTGGACCCCAAAGAATTTTGCTTGTGCTGTTCTGCAGAATGTTGGGTTGTATCAAAGTGTAAAGCAGCTGAGGTCAGAATTTACACCTAAAAATCTGAAGCCATAGTGGTCAGTGGAAAATTAGTTTATTGCTCAGTTGTGGTGATGAGTACATTGTTTCCGGAAGTGGAGGGATTTAAGTATCTCTGTGCATAGAGTGTTTTACCCACCAAACACTGACTAAGTTCTACGAAAAGCTTTATGCATGCCAGGTTGCATTGATGAAGAGCGGATGGCTAGACTGAATGCACTGGAATGGTTCGTTATGAGAAATTAATCACAATGACAATGACAATAAAGGAAGTATAAGTCTAAGTCTATTTGCCATTTCAGCAACATTCAATTTAAAAACCATAATTTTGAGGTTAAACAAGTGTTCGGAATCAATTTAAATAAATTACAAGTTTTAAAAGCCATGGAAATGTCTCTGTTTTGTATTGAATAAATATTTGTTCATATAATATATAAATAAATGTATATAATATAATTTATGTAACGTATTTAATCAAACCAAACTGTGAATTTTGTGTATTGTTGCACCCCTAATATACATATACATATAAATCCACATTGTAGAACAGATTAAGTAAAGGCGACTATGTGTTTTTCCTCCAGTGTTTGGAACTGCAGAGACCGGGATTGGATTGGTAATGTCCAGTATAGGAACTCTGAGACCGAAATTAAACTAGACTGCCAATGCCATTGCTCCTGCTCCTCTTCAATAACATGCTGAGACTGAGTTTGGGGAGTGGGTACCCTCACAGTTAAGCAAAATAGACAGAGTTGGGGCTTTTGGGATGTTTGTGAAAGGCAGCTAGTGTATATGTGGCCGATGTTGCATGTAACCATACAAAATCATACATATGCACATCATCTTAAACTGGAAAAAACAATTGACACAATCAGGTATTTTAACAGATAATGGATCAATGACACACAACATCACTATTGGATGAAAATTAGAAAAAGTTAACCTCATCTCAGTCAGTCAAGACCAGTTTAGTCAAGGAGCAAACAGATAAAATCTGTGAAACAACGTTGGTGAATTTACAAAAATGAATGTTCACGCCAAAAAGAAATACAATATTAGATTTGAATGAGAAATATTATCTGTAACAGCAATACGCCACAGTTGTTTATGCAGAAAGCTTAAAAATTCAAGTCTAAACAATATAAACTGTACAAATGATGCAAGAGATTATCATACCACATCAAAGTTCCAGATACTCCAGGTTTTATGTTTTTCGTAGTGGGTTGTTGTAACATACTTCTCTCTCTTGCCTCGCACTTCATCTAATTCAAAACGCTCTCCATAGAATACTAAGAATCAATATGACAAACAACATTTTACTCATTTTGTATGATCTCTCCATTGGCCTACAGCTGATTATATTATTTAATCAAAAACCTTCCTATTGTTCTTTGTGATGTCTCAGATCTGCACAGATTTGCCAGCTAATGCCCAGGGAGCAAATCGAAGAAGGTGAAAAAGATTTAATCATTTTCCTGCCCTGCTCTTTGTGGAAGTTTGGTGCTATGAGGTAGGGGTAACTGTAGCTCAGGGGGTAAAGGGGAAATCTGATGAATGGAATGTCAGTTGTTTATCATGCAGCTTTTATGGGAACACCAACCAATTTACACCATGGGTACATCACACATTTTGTCTGCGTCATAACATGCAATTTTGCAGTGAACACCATGCCTTCAAAATCAACTCTTCTGAACAGTTGCGCAATATGATATAAAAATTAAATAAAGACACCCCATTTGACTGCCGCTAATGTCATAGCCAAGACAGGCAGGTCATTACTCAACCCTGACTGACCCAATAAAAATAGCCAATTTAAAGGTATAGTACAATAGGTGAACATGAGATTACAATAATAGACAATTATTACAATGAGTTTGACCCAGCAAGAAAAGACACAAAAGGAGGAGAAATCACGAAAGTAAAGTAGGTCCCAAGCAGCTGACAGCAGTCGAAGCTGCATCACAGAAAACTTGGGGGAGGTTAGTGCTGAGTCAAATATGCTAGGGGAAATGCATAAGTTTTGACAGAAAAATAATTAATCCCTCCGTCTCTTACAAGGATGGAATCCAACAAGGATGAGTTAAAACATAGACTGACGGCGACAGAGGAGAGTAAGTGCCACAGCATGGGAGGATCCCAAGTTAGCTTTGCTGCATAGTCCCTTACTGTTAAATGGGATGATGTGGAGAACAGACTACGGCAAAATAACATTCGGCTCTATGGCATACCAGATGGGCCTGAGAAACACGATATGATGAACTGATATCAAGCTGGAAAGAGCACACAGAGCCCCTGGCCCAAATGTCCAGTAACCCCAATAAGGCTGCTGAATCACAGTCTGCTTTTTGGTAACAACGAAAAAAAAGACATTTCTGAAGCAAGCATGGAAGCAAAGGAAACTTCAGTTTCAAGGGCATAAAGTGTACTTTGATCAAGACTACTCAGCTGACGTGCATTGGAAAAGAAAGGTGGTTCGGGATGTTATAAAACAGCTGAAAGTGAATAACCAGCTCAATTGAGAATCTACATGGAATCAAACATCAAGCAGTTCCCCTCACTATTGGAGGCACGAAGAGGTAGGAGAGCTGGAAGTGAAAATGATGATGGAGGAACAGGACATGATGGAGAACGAGCTGACTCAAGAAAGATGGACAACTGTAAGCAGGAGAAGAAAAAAGCAACAGTTCATCACAACAGGATTAAGAGCCCTAGTCAATTGAGACAAAGGACAGTTGGTAAGAAAAGGGCTCTTTGGGGGCACCATTGGATATTTACAACAACAGACTGAAACAATTTTAAATTGAATCTATCAGGTATGTGAAATAAATGTACTTATTTGCACTTATAAATTTACTTAATATTTGCCAAATTCGGGATTTTTATAGAGTTGAAAGCGCTTGGCTTTTTATGCGACGTGGCCCTAAGACTGACATTCCAAGTTGTTAGAGAAACGTATCTCTTCATGTGTGTGGAAAGGAAGAAAACCCAGAGTCTGGTTACCATTATCATGTAGGTCTAAGAAAAATGGGGGTGTTGGTTTGCCCAATCTGAAATTATATTCCTTGGTGGGACATTAGGGTAATCTCAGGACGGGCACACAAATTGAATCAAATTGGGAAACTATGCTTGCTAATGTGTTTCACTGGAGATCTTTCCAGTCACTTTTCTTAGAACAGAGGAAATGTAGAGATCTTGGAATAAACGATTAATGTATTAGGTGTATATAACTGGTATGGGTGTTACACCGCAGGAAATGATGGGCCGAGTCACTCCTCGTGCAGCATATTTATTCAGTTTAAAACTGCAAACAGAAAATACAGCGGTTACAGTAGCGCTCCCAACATCTGC
>JABUIW010000137.1:1141282-1154697 GCA_013363375.1 Menidia beryllina | reverse complement strand
CCCCCCCCCCCCCCCCCCCCCCCCCGACACCTGTTGGACCCGAGCCGCTCTGTTTTCCCCGCCGGCTTCCCCAGCCGTTTCCTACCACCGAACTGTCAACCCCAAGTAAGCCCGTTCCTGCTACCGGCCCCGGACCCGACCGCTCTCAGAGCCCTCCTTTCCGGAACCGCCTTCCCTCCGTTGCAATAAACATCCTTCACCTGATCAGTGCTTCCTGTGTTGTGTTCTGCGTGTGGGCTAGAGCATCGAACCCAACATGACACTTTCAGTCTGTCTAAGAAATATAATTGAAGCAAACGATGAATACAGGATTTGATTGCTAGCTGAGGCAACAAAAGAAGAAGTGGGCCTTGGAGAGCAGCTGGAATGTGACAGAAAAGACTGTGGATGAAGCTGAAACAAGGTTTAAAGAGGTGAGCGGCATTATTCAGAAGACCCTGTGGTCAAGGTATGGTCAGAAAATCACAGCTGCAATCCTGGTGGCAGAGAAAAGTGCTGATGTAGCAGGAAACCTACCTGTTCAGAGTATTCACCTGGAGGGGTACAAGGTGCATCTAAGTCTCCTGGAGAAGAGAATGAAGGAGGTTATCAAGGCCATGTCAAAATGGGAGCGATGGATCCCTGGGTTGGAGAAAAGAGACCTTGATGGCAGGACCAGAGATCTCAAAGAAATCAGCAGTAGACTTGAGCTGAGAATAGCTGAATTTGCCACTGCACGGAGAGTTGCAGAGGAAGCAAGTGCTGCGCAACCTGCAAATGTGGTAACTGGAGGACCAATACAAGCAGCGCCTACGGTGAGGATCAAACCGACAGCTCTTCCTACCTTCAGTGGTAACAAAAGAGATTTTCACAGATGGAGAAAGGATTTGGAGAATCTTCAAAGACAAGGAGAGCCATCTGGGTCAGCAGAGGTCAAGAAAATTCAACTCCTCAGCAGCGTTGAACCTGTTCATTAGGAGCAAATGGAACACAAAGCAGCAGAATGTCACGGTGGGAGATGTTGTGTGGCTGGCAGATCAATATGCTTTGAGAGGCCAATACAAGCTGGGCAGAGTTGTCAGCGTAAATCCTGACCGAAGAGGGGTTGTGAGCGATGTGAATGTGAGGACTTATCCAAGCTACCCTGTTCCAATGAGGAAAAGAGGGACACTGCACAAGCAAAGAAAAAACACAGAAAAACATTCATCCAGAATCCCCTCCACCATCATTCACAGGGATGTTAGACGCCTGGTAGTTCTGATTCCTATTGAGGAGCAACTTTAAGAGAGAATAGTGTGACCTCCTTGGGTTCATTAACCAGGAGCTCAAGTGGGAGGTGTTGGGTTAAGTGCTGTTTACTTATCATTCTTTATATTTTTCACTCTGTGGTGATGTTTATTTGGTGCATGAAGTGGGGCAGAGGGCAGTAGAGAGCCCAAGCCAAGGACTACGTTGGGCTGAGTGGTTTCCTGCGTCCTATGTGCCAAGCCTGGTCGAGTTAGGCAGACAAAACCCGAAGATAACTTGACACGGACTGTTCTACAACCTGTGATGAAATGATAACCCACTACAACATAAGCCTAAACAACATCCTCAAATCCCTCTCTCCGGTCAAAACACTCTCTGTTTCCTTCTCCACAACTGCCCCCTGGTATACCCCTCATCTCCACTCCTTTGAAAACTAAAGGCCACCAGTTGGAAAAACTCTATAAAAAAACTGGAGTCAACATTCACAAAGAAATGTACATAACCCACATATGCCATTACTGTATTGTACTGTGTACTTAATACCGTAGATAATAAATGGACCGGAGCCAGGACATACGTTAACCGCCGTTTACTCGTAGTAGCAACCCCTCACGCGCATGCGCGCATGATACATTCTGTATCACTACATCTCCCCCTTGTAAACCAATGTTTCAAAGTTATTTACAAAATCCAGACTTATGTCTTTTCAAGCTGATACTATTATTTTACTTACCGCTGATCTCACTTAACTCGGGTAGGGGGTACTATTGTTACATTAACTTAAGATCAAACATAACTTCAAAATAAACTGTACACATTTTGCATCACGTCACGCATCACATTACTGTCTCCCTTTTTTTTTTTCTTTTCGAGAACAATACTGCAACATTCCAACTCAGAACACATAAGAACCTAACTGAGAGGCAGGGTGGACTACCTGGTCCTCTCTGTCGTGGTATGGAGGTTTATTCTGCTCCGTGTATACACACAACACTATTCTACAAGTTCAGTATTTTGATGGGCTTGACCGCTCTGCCCACTCTGGTGCATATCCACAGATCTGGAGTGGTCACAAATGAGAGCGGTTTCTTCTGAGACTGCCATTTAAAGTGTCCATGTGATATGACCTTGGTGTCCCTGCTGATCCGGAAACTACACCAGTGCGTGTTTCGTTCTTTATCCAGACTCTCTGGCCTGGCTGGAGCGGTGTCTTCCCCTTTGCTCTGTGTCGGGTGTTGTATCCCTCCGCCTGTTTTCTTTTAAGTTCCTTGTCTTTTACCTCAAAAGCTCTCAAGTCTGGCCAAGCTGGTGTGAGGGAGCTTGGACACACTGGGAGAGGTGTCTGAATGTTGCGCCCCATTAGGAGCTGCGCAGGAGATGCCCCATGAGCGAGAGGGGTCGCTCTGTATGCCAGTAGTGCTTTGTGAGGGTCCTCATTCTTTTGCAACAGGGCTTTCACAGTTCTAACAGCACATTCTGCTTCCCCGTTGCTTTGGGGGTATTGAGGACTACTTGTCAGATGCTGGAAGTTGTAATCTGTAGCGAACTCTGCAAACTCCGTTGCTGCTAACTGTGGGCTGTTGTCGGTGACAAGTGTGTCGGGCACTCCATGAATATAGCTTTCATTTTCAGAATCACTGCTGATGCTAGAGTGCTTGTGAGGTTAGCAACCTCAATGAATCGGGAGTAGTAGTATACGACCACTAAGTAGTGACCTTTTTTCCATTCAAATAGGTCTGCAGCTAGCTTTTGCCACGGGCGTGATGGCAAGGGTGTGGTCAGGAGAGGTTCCGGTGCATTGTGACTTTCTTTGGCACAAACTTCACACTGGCGTACCTTTTCTTTTATCTGACGTGTCAGACCTGGCCACCATACTGCTTCGTGAGCTCTCGCCATACACTTAACCATTCCCTGGTGGCCCTGATGAAGTGTTTCCAAAATGCTCTGTTGCATGCTTGCTGGAATCACAATTCTTCTTCCCTTCATCAGGAGACCATCAGCCATCAACAGTTCATTTCTGTGCTGCCAATAGGACTTCAGCTGCGGGGCAGACTCGATGCAGCCTTTCATCATGTTCCTGTGGCGTGGCGCCAAACACCAAAATGTCATCTGCATGACAAACCATTTCTTCAAGGCCATCCAGCATCTGCGTCAAGCACTTCTGGAAATGCTCTGGCGCTGAGGATATTCCAAACGGAAGTCGGTTGAAGCAAAAACGGCCAAATGGCATAATAAAGGTGGTGAGTGGGGCCGATTCCCTGTGCAGAGGGATTTGCCAAAAACCTGCAGTGGCATCTAGCTTTGAAAATATTCTAGCTCCAGCTAGTTTAGCAAGCGTCTCATCAACTGCTGGGAGGATGTGTCTTTCCCTGCATACGTTCTCATTTAGGCGGGTGAGGTCGACACAAATACGGATTTTTCCATTTGGTTTTGGTACTACAACCATTCCTGAGCACCGCTCTGTTGCTTCTTCTATGGGTGTAACTCCCATTGCCTCCATTCTATTTAGCTCCTCTTGAACTTTTCCTCTTAATGGCAGAGGCAAGCGGCGTGGCACTGCGAGGGCAAATGGTGTGGCATTTTCTTTCAATTTAATCTTGTATTCTCCCTCTAGCTTCCCTAAACCAGTGAACACCCTGGGATATTGCTTCACGTAAATATCCTCTGTGGCAATGGCATCCACTTGAGTTAGCAACCTGAGGTCTTATATGGCTGGCAAGCCAAGGAGTGGGGTAGCTAAACCTGGAACAACATACACCTGCTGTTTTACAACAGAGCCCTTGTAGCTCATGGCGGCGGTGAAGTGCCCCTCTACAGTGATGGGACTATTGCTTGGTCCACACAGTCTTTTGTTTGGAGGTGACAGTTTTCCATGCAGCTTTTCAGAGTACATGTGTTTTGGGATGGCTGTCACTGCAGCGCCGGTGTCGAGCTTGAACACCAGTTGCTGGCCATTTACTCCAATTGACTTCTTCCACACTGTGCTAGGTGCAGTTGTCATTATGCCCAAAAACAAAGTTTCCACTCTTTCACTCATGTCACTCTGCTGAAGTTCCTCCACTCTCATTTTGGTTTTACACAAAGCCGCAAAATGTCCCTTTTTCTGACATTTCTTGCAGTCTGCATTGCGAGCAGGGCAATCTTTGAATGAATTTCCATGACATCTGCCACACCTGCCATATTTGTCTTTTGCATTTGTCTGCTCTGGTCTATGGTTTGTTTTGTTCCTTCGTTGACCATATTTTTGTTTGTGTTTGAATCTAACGGCATCCATATTTGCTCCTTCTGCACCCTCCGTGCTAGTTTGTCTCAGTCTGGGTTGTTGCTTTTTTATTTCCTCATTTTGGCGAATTTTAGTCATTGCTTTCATTAGCGTTAACTCTGAGTCAAGCTGTAGCTTCTCTGAGAGCCCATGGTCTCTGATGCCCACGACAAGGCGGTCTCTGATCATCTCCTCTTTGAGGACTCCATACTGACAGTGCTCAGCTAGCTTGTGGACGGCTGTGATAAATGCTTCGCCTGATTCACCAGGCTCCTGGCAGTGTTTGTTAAACTTAGCCCTCTTGTATATCACGTTATGTTTACAGATTAAATGTTTTTGAAAAGCGTCTCTTACTTTCTCGTATTGTTTCTTGTCCGCTTCTGCCAATGCTAATGTGTTAAGCACGTCATCTGCCGAGTCTCCCATAGTGTATATTAGCGAATTCACTTGGTACTCTTGATTCTTCTCATTGAGACCGGCAGCAATGCTGAATCTTTCAAATCCATTTTGTTATACCTTCCGACGTCTTCGTCCGTTTGTGGCTACCTCCGAACGTTGGCTAGTTCAGCTCGTGAGAACCCCAAGACTTATTTTCCTCGTGCAAAGCCCAACAGGAAGGAAACTTCTCTCACTTGCTTTTTAAAGGTTCTGTCTTCATATAGGAGACGGGTCGTCAAATTCTGACACCATGTATTGTACTGTGTACTTAATACCGTAGATAATAAATGGACCGGAGCCAGGACATACGTTAACCGCCGTTTACTCGTAGTAGCAACCCCTCACGCGCATGCGCGCATGATACATTCTGTATCACTACAATTACAAGGACTCAATCACTCAAGCCAAAACAAACCTCTACTCCTCTCAGATATTCTCCAATGAAGGAAACACTGGATCACTGTTCACATTAGTTAATAGAACTCTCCAGTCTAATGCTTTTTTTTAAAGACAAAATATCCAACATCCACCAACACTTACGACTTAGGCTGACTCCCTCTCCCCTAACCTGCACTTCCTGTCCTCCTTCCAGCACCTCCTTCCACACTGTCAGCATTTCTCTAGTTTCCAACTCCCTGATGATCTTCAAATCAATTACCTCATCCAGAAATCCAAATCCTCTACCTGTCAGCTTGACCCAAACCACAACACCCTGTTGAAATCATGCCTCCCCTCCGTTCTTCCCCTTATATCTGCCATCATTCATTCCTCACTCACCACTGGAACTGTTCCCTCATCCCTCAAAACTGCAGCTATCACCCCTATCCTGAAAAAAACTGGCTCAGACCACAAAAATAAAAATAACCTCTGCCCCATCTCCAACTTACCTTTCATATCCAAAATCCTTGAAAAAGTAGTCGCCAACCAATTACATACCCACTAGACACAAAACTCCCTCTATGACCTTTTTTCAATTTGGTTGCCACCCCTGCCACAGCACCAAAACTACACTCATAAAAATCACAAATGATCTTCTTACTGCAGCTGATTCCGGTTCACTTTCCATCCTCATCCTCCTTGACCTCAGTGCAGCCTTTGATACCATCTCCCACCCCATTCTCCTTGGTAGACTGTCCCCCATCGGCATCACACACCCCCCCTCCTTCACCGGTTCCACTCCTATCTCTCAGGCTGCACAGAGTTCATCCAGCTCAAATCCTTCAAGTCTAACCCCTCTCCAGTCACTACAGGTGTACCCCAGGGCTTTGTCCTGGGGTCCCTTCTTTTCATCACTTATCTCCTCCCCCTTGGTACCATATTCCGTAAATTCAACATCCAATACCACTGCTACGCGGATGATACCAAGCACTACCTTTCCAGTGAACCAAACTCCGCACTCCCACCCTCTTCCCTCACCAACTGCTTATCTGAAATCAAATCCTGGTTTACTTCCAACTTCTTAAAATCAAACAGTGAAAAAGCAAAAACCTTCTAATTGGCACCAAATCCACATTATCCAAAATTTCCCCTTTCCCCTTTCTCATCGATAGCTCCTCAGTTTCCCTCTCCCCTCAGGTTAAGAATCTGGGTGTGATCCTTGACACCACTCTATCATTCAAATCTCATATCAATACCACCACTCAATCTGCCTTCTTCCACTTAAATAATATCAACCGACTCCGTCCTCGCCTCACCCACAACACTGCCTCCATCCTTGTCCAGTCTTGTCACCTCCCGTCTGGATTATTGCAACTCCCTTCTCTTCGGTCTCCCTCACAAGTCTCTCCATAAGCTTCAACTGGTCATAAACTCTGCTGCACGTGTCATCACCAAAACCCCTTCTTCCAACCATATCACCCCCTTCCTACAGCAACTTCACTGTCTCCCAGTCACTCTAAGAAACCGATTCATAATCGTTCTATAAACCTTCAAAGCTATCCACAACCTTGGCCCTCCATACCTGTCTGACTTCTTCCACATAGTCCCTCCAGCACGCTCCCTCAGATCCTCCTCCTCTCTCCACCTCACTGTGCCCCCTGCTCACCTCAGCCCCATGGGGAGCAGAGCTTTCTGTTGCTCTGCTCACTGACTCTGGAACTCTTTGCCATCTGACATCCAAAATACTGATTTTCTCCCTCTTTTCAAAACAAAACTCAAAACCCACTTTTTTCTAACCCTCTCCACCACCCCTAACTCTAACATTTCCCTCATTCTGCATAGTTTTATTCATTTGAACTTTTGGAATTCATTCATGATCTTCTGAGTGTGTTTATTGTATGTTTCTTATGTTTCTATGTTGTTTTGATGATGATGGTCTCTCTAAAGCGTCCTTGAGTGGCATGAAAGGCGCTTTCTGAAAGTAAAATGTATTAGTATTATTATTATCAGTTGTGACAAAAAGCTTGGCATTCTAATAACCCCTTCCTAGCTATTCGGTATATACAACAAACTATTCTCCTGATCTCAACCCTCAGTTGGGTTTAGTGAGCCTAGATGTGAGGTTGGGATGATAGAATAGAATAGAATAGAATAGAATAGAATAGAATAGAATAGAATAGAATAGAATAGAATAGAATAGAATTGAATTGAATACTCCAAAGATCCCACAGTGGAGAAATGATCAGGCTCAGAATTTACTGTAGAGAACTTTGCTATAAAAAAATAAGTGTCCCCTTAGATCTAATCGCTTAGGCTCTTTTTCTAAGAGTCACAATACCTTCCAAACTAGAACTCCATAAATGTGATCAATGAGTTATCATCAAATAGGCAGGGTAAGGACAAAAAAAGATCTCAACATCCTGTGTGGTTTTCTCTGTGACATGATAAACTGTTGCTTTTGTATATATATTTTGATAAAATCTTGGGCTTCTCTTAAAGCTTGCCTGAGCAAGCAATTGATCCACAAGTTATTATGAACATTACTTAACAATAGGCTTTTCATTAAATGTAGATGCATTTAGCTTGGCAGTAGGAACAGTATTGTTTCAAAGTTCTATTACTTATAATAAATTTTCCATACCACTTATTCCGAAGGGGATGCTGGAGCCTCTCCCAGCTGACAACAGGCAAGAGGCACGGTACTCCCTTGATGGATTGCCAGTCCATCGCAGGTCCACACTTTAAAAAAAACACACACACGCACTCCAACTGGAGGATCCAATTAACATGAAAAGCATGTTTTTGGACGTTGAGGGGAAGAATACCCGTAGAGAATGCAGACACAGGGAGAACATGCAAACTTCGAACATGCAAAACCCTGAGAAAGGTACTCCGAGGACTCGAACCGGGAACCCTTGCACTGTGAGGTGACAGTGCTAGCCACCACACCACCTTGTATAAATGTCATTACCTTTAATCCCTGTCTGTCCCTTTATTCATCTGCAGTGCAGTGTGTTTGTCTCCAATCTAAAAATGTCCTCCATATATTTTTATAGTTTCTAAATCTAAAATGTCTTTGTTTGAGGGGAAGAATGCCCTGTAGTTTTCTGGCAGCTGTTCCATCATTTATTATTTAGGCAAATAAGTTGCAGAGGGAAGTTTAAATTCCTACCTGTCTAGTCTATGACTATACAAGGCTACTCCATATTCCTTACGTGAGATGGCTGTTGCGTTTTTTCAGACATTAACATGTTTTTCTTTAATTCAGACTGAGAAGTCTCCAAGTGCAATCGTCATTTACAATGCCTTGAACTGTCAGATGATACATTTATAAAATATGCAGCACACTATGGTTTTTATTCATTACCCGCAGGTGTACTGGTGAAGCGATTTGATGTGTTATCAGCCGGTGATAACGTGTCACCAAATGACACAACACTGTGGTTGCCTGGATGCCCCTTTAGAAACATTATTAATTGCTTGCAAGCATTTTAAACAGTAAACTTTATTTAGAATGCTGTACCGTAATCCCAACCCCCTCTGTAGCAGGTTTGACCTCTATAGTATGGACAGAAAATACAAATATTTCTTGTATTCAGACTACTACTGTACTGCTTCTACACTCCCGACACACATCAACACAACAACAGCAGTCCTGTGCAGAGCTTGACAATCTTTAAAAGAGATCCATTTTATCTGAATCAGGTGTGTATAGGCACGGAAAACCCAAAATTGTACTTGTTCCTGTCACAGTGGGAGATGTACTTCAAAACAGATACTGTGTCTTAAGATTTTTTTTTCAGGGAGGAGAGGACCATACATGCTTTTAAACTGTTTTTACATTTGAAATGAAATCCATGGCCTGGCCGAGGTCATGGATGAAAAGTAATGTAAAATATGATCGATTTTGACGAACAGATTTGCTTGCTTTCAACCGCTTAAGCACATTCTACCAATATCTGACAATACATTCCTTTTGTCTCTGGACTGGCTCCATATCTTATATTTTTAACAGTAGGCCATCTACATGACAACTCAATTTATTCCCTTATCAAAACAACCAGAGCTGCCATCTATGTCCTTTGTGGAGGGTAATATACATGGAGGGTTATGGCCCAGATTACCACATTTGGCTTTTATTTTGCCAGATAATGCACCTTACTATTATTTAGGACATGCAGAGAAATCCTCCTGTTCTAATTAGCATTAGATTTGAGTGTTTTATTTGACATTTCACAGAGCATCCAGCTTAACTGGGATGCTGAGTTGAAAGTCAAGGGGCATTCATTCATCATGGGTACTCTCTAGGCAGTCACTATTCTCCCCTGTGTTTAACTACATGAGCAGCATGTAATGTGTGGGATACATTGTTGTTGCACTCAAATAACAACCAATCACTATGCTAGTAATACCTTCTAGACCATTTAGTCACTGAAATTATGGTCAACATTTTCTTTTTCACATTTTGTTTTGTTCTTTTTTATGTGGGAAAGCCCTTGTCAAACACAAACAACTGAACCTTCACTGAAAGACAGAAGCCTCTAAGACTTAATACACAAAGTGATTCTTTGTATTGCGCTGCCAAATGCCACCAAGACACAATAAGCTAACAAGGTACTGCACTTCCACAAACCAAAACTGATTTCATTATAATTAATCAACCTTCACAAGTGCTTTTTGGGGTCCTGTATGGCAACCATGGGCAAATTAAAAAATGTGGACTTAAAGGTTTATGAGCAAGATGATATTGTGTGTTCTTCCAAAAGTGATTAAGACTGCAGCTAAATTAGTGTGGTTTGTGGTTTAAGCAATCTGTTAAATGTGGCAACAATGCTAAAAGCACAATTTATGCAGTAATAAGGATACATAAACAATGGTACTTTAAAGAATGATTATGTATAGAATTATGCAATATTGAATTATTTGAACAAGTCATTGCTTTTAAGGTACTTTGAAAATAATATTTTGAGGTTGGGAAAATCAGTAATTGCCCATTTTCATAACTCACAGGCTTACATGAAAAATGCTTAATTATCTTTAGATTTCAGTAATTGCATTAAACCAACCAAGCTTCGTACTTTCAAGACTGATTGTCATTGCTTATTTTAATTTTCATTCCTTTTGTTCTTTATCTTATTTTTGTTGTTCATTCTGAACAATTACTTAGTCTGGATCTCAATAGAAATACAATTGGTGGGTGGATCAGCCACATGGGATATTTCAATATAATTTGACTCCAAAAAAGTTTTTGTGTTGTGAACATCAGCCACTCAGTTGGTGCTCAAGAAATTCACTGGCGAGGTGGACTGGTTTGATCATGATACAACCAACCAACTGAATTAATCGTCAAAACGAGGCAGTCTATTTTACTGTTTACATTCTAGGACTGTCATGAGCTCAAACATTGGTCAAAACCTTTCATGCATTATTCACACTCTTAGCACACCAAGCTGTGTTTCTCCTCAGTGCCTCTATGGAAATAAAAATATCTGCCCCTGCAATTCATTGAATACATAATTACCAACACCTTGTTTTCTTTTGACCCAAAATTTACTATGATTGTGAAATCCATGAAGGGAATATCCATTCCAACACAGCGAAAGAAGGTACATACTCAAGACTCTACCACATGAATAATTGGTCTTCATCAGGCTCTGACATTGCATTATTCAGGAACCAACCGTACTCTATCAACACCTGCACAAAAAATAACCACCTGCAAAGAGAACGAACCCAACCCCAGATGACAAGCCAAGAGTCAGACTATCCTGATCACAGGTGTCCACAAGGGAGAGATTCCATCCAACGCTGGACCAGCTAATCATCAGCTACTGATCAACAGAATTGTCACAATTGTCAAATTGTCATTGTAAAAATTAGACGAAACAATATCTGCACTGGGGGCGGCACGGTGGTGTGGTGGTTAGCACCACCAGCAGCAAGAGGGTTCTGGGTTCGAGTCCCCGGGGGAACCAAGAGATTGCATGTGTGGAGATTGCATGTTCTCCATGTGTCTGCGTGGGTCCTCTCCGGGTTCTCCGGCTTCCTCCCACATTCCAAATTGCCCTTAGGAGTGAGTGTGAGTGTTCATGGTTGTTTGTCCTTGTGTGTGTCTGTGAAGCCCTGCGATGGACTGGCGGACTGTCCAGTGTGTACTCTGCCTCTCGCCCTTAGGCTCCAGTTCCCTCCGCGACCCCATTAGGGAATAAGTAGTTACGATAATGGATGGATGGAATATCTGCACGGGATTGACAAGAAGAAGTTCTATGCCTTGTAAGGAAATGCTTGTAACTCTGCATCAATAGTGCACTAAGAGCCCACATCAATTACTTAGATAGCCTGTGGGAAACGACCGTGGAGGCCAATTGAATGCCTGTTGCACAAGAAAATTCAACATATTCCAAGGCAGTGCTCAGTGCACGTTACTAATCTATATACAATGAAACTGCTTCGCCAGATCATGTCATAAAATATCTGTGGATAACAGGTGCAATATGGTGCAATCATCAGTAAGCTCCTCTATATTAGTGAGGTCAATAGTGTGCAAAAACTGAACATTTACAGCATAGACTTCAGTCTGTCATAAAGACTGGACAAATGGGGCTGAACAACACAAGCCCCACGCAGAGAGGCAAGTTTATTGCAATGGAACATATTGAGCGACCAGAAGGATACACAAAATATATTTAGGATACATTCAAATGCATTATCAGAATTTATTGTATGCTGTATTACCTTCATGATGTACGACAGAATGTACATATTGTATAATACAACTGTTATTGTTTCAACATTGCTGGGATACATTTGACTTTTTCCAAAATGTAATCAATAAATATTTGGATATCTAACAAGAGTGTCCTATGCAAAATTATAGGAATTTGTATAGTACAGATTCATGTGAAGTTTGAAATTAAAAGTTGAAAAACTATAGATACAAATATATATACACATACAGATATGACCATTACAGAAAAAAAGAAAACAGAATGAATTTCAGCTCAGTATTAAATACTTAACAATGAAAGCCCATTTATCTTAAGACTCGGGTAAAACCCAAAAAGGGAAATAAATGTTATTTTCCACAGAGTTGGATTAATTTTTTTTATCCCACCAGCGTTTTTATGAACCTACTCAAATGTGTGTCAAATCATCCACTTTCGTGTCATACCTGTTTTCAATACCAAACTATTTCTACTAAAATATTGGGCCCCATTTTATCATGAGCTGAGATTTGGTTTCATATCTCAGTTCTGTTTTTTGCATGTTTCCCTCAGTTTCCTCAGGCTTTATCATTGCAGCTGTGTTTCCATTCTCACCTCCCACATTTCAATAACCATTCTCCCAGCTATAAAACAATCACAGTCATTTCTCTCCATGCCAGATCCTACCGTCATATCGTCTGAACCTTAGTCATGCCTTGTTCTACTTTCCATGTGTTTTCGTCGTCTTTCTCCCTGTCTGTTTCCTTTTCTGTTAGTTTTTGGTGTTTAGTTTTTTCCTAGTTTATTCATTTTGTATCCAGCTTCTCTTTCTATTTTTCTTGTTTGTTTTTTCATTTTTTGGAAATGAATGAATTTTCTTAATTTTCCTTGGTTCCTCCCTGTGTTTATTTCCCTGGGGCTTCTTTTTGGATAATTTCTTTCACCACATCTAAACCGTGACATAGTCCATTTAAAGCTTCCAGAGCTTTCCCTCACTTTAGGGCAAATCTTTTTCTCGCTCGTCTTTTTTTTTTTTGACAGCAGGATGCATTTTCTTAAGGCATTCAGTTGTGTGTAATTGTAGTTATTAATGGTCGGCTTAGAAACAGCTGATTGTTGTGTTTGGAGGAAATATATCCTGCAAAGCAGTCAGCTCCTCATTAATTGTGATCATCCCTATCTTTATTCAGCCATGAAAATAAAGACTTTAACTTGTTTCCTCAAGATTGTTTCTCACACTTATCTTGCCTTTATATTACTACTTACCATAACGCTGCCTGTGACTGTGATTCCAATTAATACTAACATGCACCACAAACACACACATAATTATTTAGACAGACAGACAGACCAACGGACAGATAGATAGATAGATAGATAGATAGATAGATAGATAGATAGATAGA
>JABUIW010000137.1:1127460-1137661 GCA_013363375.1 Menidia beryllina | reverse complement strand
ATGGATGGATGGATGGATGGATGGATGGATGGATGGATGGATGGATGTATGTTGCTCTTTTTTGGAATCGGTATCACTTTTCATTTCTTCTGACTGGTGCAGTGTCTAAAACAACCCTCAGACATGAACAGATATGTTGATCTGAACAACCTGATATTATTTTATAACTATGAGCACGCTGGGTGATGAAAACACCATCAGAATCATAACAAGCATCAGGAATGATGCAGATTCCAAACATAACATTATTGCACATTACACTTTATGTGCTGACAGGCGCAGAAATCGATGCATTGTTTACTGCGATATGTGTTTCTATGTTCACTGGTATGAATCTCACCTGGGAACAGTAATACCTACTCTCTTTATTCACTGGACAACGCAAAAAAAAACTAAATGATATATATTGGACAACCCTTTCGCTTGATACAAAGATGTTTTTAAAGTCTAATTTAGTATATCTTATAATCTTTATTATAATTGTTAATGGCCAATATAGTTATTGATGTTAGTAATGATCAGGTTCAAAAGGTCATAAATGTGTAAAATTCAATATTGACTACTTCAAAAGTATTACCTCATGTTCAATGATAAGTGCCATCTTCGGAAAGATGATTCTAAGACCATGGACATGTTATGTGATATTTGCCTCTCTGAAAATTCATATGGATGTAAGATCAGTACAGATAAGACTATAGTACTTACAATGGATTGAATTTGTACAAATCTGAAAAAAAGTACCTTGGTTTATTGGTCCAAGTACTACAGGCTGCAGTATTTGACAAGCATTTAATTTATTTAAATGATACTGTACTCACAAAAATGTGATCAAAGTAAATCAAGGCTGCAGCACATATGGGAATTTTCTTTTTGTACCGACATAGCCCTTAACTTTGATTATCATAGATATAATAAAGTGGGATATTTGGTGTTGCCAGATGAAAAAGTTCACATGAAGAAGTCGATGACTCTTTGGCCAATCACCAGCTGGCAGTCCGCCATTAGCCAACTCAGCAAACTTGGAACATAGGTTGAGAAGATGATAAAATTGTTACTATTAGGAGGTGCTAACCCCTAATGGAAATAAAAAAAATGAATGCTGAGATGTGCCAAGCTGCACTGAGTAGGCACAAGTTGAAACCCCCCAATAGTGGTTTCTGGGTCAGCCACTAAACAGCAACTCGGACAACTTTTTGGAGTCTTTAGATCGAGGAAGTCGAAATCAAAGCCTCAATGTCAGCTTTTCTGCAAATGTTAAATGTTTCTCTGCTTCACACACATGATTGTAATTAAATTGATCAATGAAAGACATTGTTTAGCTCTACCGAAGCCTTCTAATGGCATGTTGATGTGAGAATCAGAAATGGATTTTTTGACCAAAAGTACAACGTGGAACAGGAATTTAGCCTGGTATCACAGTACAACAGAATAAAGAATAATGATATATATATATATACATATGTATGTATAAAGTAAGTAAAATATGTACAATTGGGCAGTGATATGCACTAAATGAAATGACAGTTAGTTGACCAGGAGTAAATGTAAGATGGCAGGAATAAATATTATAATTAAGTGTTATTTAAGTGTCTGTAGAAATGATGGTGACAAGGCTAATAAAGTACCAGATAATACTCACTCAAAAAACAAGGCTGAAAAACTATGAAGTAAGAAATAATAATCACTCATACGAGGAAAAACAACATGGAGATTCAAGACAAGGATTTCTAGAGCAAGGTTTAAGCATAGTATCATAAGTCGATAGGACGAAACACGATGGCACCAGACAAGGGGGGATGCAGACTATTTAAATACATGAGGGGAAGGGAACTCTAGGTGAAGACACATGACACACGGGGAAGTGCAAACAACTTGACATGACTGCTGCGTGACAGAACCTCCCCCCTCTAGGGCCGTCACCCGACAGTCCACGCAACTCAGGATGACCCTTACAAAAGTCTTCCATGAGGGAACGGTCTAAAATGTGCCCCAACGGGACCCAGTCTTTCCTCAGGACCGTACCCCTCCCAGTCCTCCAAAAATGTTATTCCCCAGCACTTATTTCATACTACTAACAGTTTATTTACCTTGTAGACGGGACCACCATCTACAATTTCCGGGGGTCGGGACCCCAGGGGCTACAGATGGCTGAGGTGGAAAGTGCAGTGGATCTGCAGGGACGGGGCATGTGAAGACGTACCGTATCAGGATTGATAACCTTGGGGACGAAGAAGGGACCCACGAAACATGGTGCCAGTTTCTTTGTAGTCACCATTTAGATTCAGGTCACACTCTATGGCCGGGACGGTATTCTGGCATGGGTCTCCTCTCTGATCTGCTGCCTTCTTCACCCAGGCGCGCTGCCAGGTGAGAATCTGTTTGGCGGCTGCCCAGATGCAACGGCAATGGCGGAACAAGGCGAGGGCGGAGGGAACTCTCATTTCAGGCTCATTGTCTGGAAAGAAAGGGGGATTGTAGCCAAAAATGCACTTGAAAGGGGTGAATCCTGTGGCAGAGGTGGGGAATGTGTTATGTGCATACTCTACCCAGACCAGGTGCTTGCTCCATGTAGCCAGGTTCTGTGACAAAAGACACTGAAGTCCAGTTTCCAGCTGCTGATTGAGCCGCTCAGTCTGTCCGTTAGCCTCTGGGTGGTATCTGGAAGTCAGGCTGACACTGGCCCAGATGAGTTTACAAAACTCACTCCAGAATCTGGAAATGAACTGGGGCCCCCGGCCAGAGACAATGTCTTTGGGAAACCCGTGGATCCTGAATATGTGATTGATCATTGCTTCAGCTGTTTCCTTGGCTAAGGGAAGAGCAATAATTCTGACCATCTTGGCGCTGCCTGATGGAGGCTTTATTGCGGGTGCACCAAGCAAGCATCAATGTACTCCATTGACCTCCGAACCTCCAACTCCATAGACAGCCACCAGAACCTCCAGGAGATAGCAAACATAGTTCGGTGAGGTGTGAGCCCAGTGGATGACCTGTGAGCGCAAATTGTCCGGAACAAACAGTCTTCTTTCCAGGCATGACTCGTTTCCTACACCATTAGCCTGCTAGACAGCATTTTTTATTTGCCAAGTCACTGATCTAACTACACATGAGAGTGGAAGTATGGGTTCGGGCACCTTGGCTATAGGCTCAGGGTCTTAAAACAACGACAGGCCGTCTGGCTTGATGTTCCAAGACCCCGGCTGGTAAGAGAGAATTTAGCCATTTGGCTTTAACGAAAATATTACAAGTTCTTGTGATCTGTCCATACTAAGAACAGCTGGCTGGCCCCAACTAACCATTTGTGGCACCATTCTTTTAGTGCCACCTTGACCGCAAGCAACTCCTTGTTACCCACATCATAGTTCCTCTACGCCGAGGACAATCACCGAGACAAACACAGGGGTCCATCTTCCCATCTTGCTGCGATCTCTGGGAGAGGATGGCCCCGATCCCTTCTTTGGAGGCATCCACCTCCACCACAAACTGTCGCTGAGAGTCCGGCACAGCAAGGATCAGACCAGTGGTGAAGCGGAATTTGAGCTGTTGGAAGGCTGTATCAGCCTGTGGGGACCAAATTAAACACACCTTTGCAGAAGCAACTATAGCACTGAAGCCTCTAATGAACAGCCTATGGAAGTTAACAAACCCAAAGAAGTGCTGCACCTCCTTGCAGTTATCGGGTGTAGGCCACTCAGCAACAGCTTTTATCATCCACTCCTAAAAACAGAGGACTGGATGACCTGGACAAGCTGACTGCTACACTTACCAGCGAATGATCAGGAGTTGGCCATGGATTGTGTCTTACAACATCCTTGATGTGTATTTATATAATGCATTTGTGTTGTGGACCCACATCCACCAAGGATGGAACTCTACCAAAAAAAACAAAAAAAGTTGAGAAGCTTTTCTTTCCCAGCTCCCAGGAGCTGGGAAATTCCTTTATCAAGCCATACACTGAGCGAAGGGAACGTGTGCCCCGAGACCCAGATGCTGCAACCTTGGTCAGACAGCTGCAGAGCTCACCGAACACTCCACGCCTGCATCCTCCTTAGCCATTCCTGCCTTTTATAAATAAGTAAATATATACATGAATAAAACTAATTTGTTTAAGAGATGTGTTGTAAATTCCCTCAGTGATTGTCAGGTCACATAAAAACCTTTTATTCATTTATATCATTCACTTGAGGTTCACTTTAAATTTAATAGAAATTGAAATCAATGGGGGTACTGACAAAAAAAAAGCCCTGGGGTCCACACCAAAAATATTAAAAACAATATTTTCATGAATAAAGAAGTCCAACAAGGTAACCAAGAGATGAGAAACAACTTGGATGATAATTGTTTTTTGTGTATTTTACAACAGTGACTATCCCTTATGTTAACAGGTCGGGCAAAACCAACCCGTTAACATAAGAGATGGTAACAGGAAACTAACACAAGATGAGAGCTAGATTAGCTCATAAAATGGACTTCTGGTAAGACAATGCATCCTATTAACATCTTTTGACACTTGATTACCATTAAGTCTTCCAATTTTAAGCAGCAGATAGGATATTTAATTGAAAAACGTGCACTACCATATTGTAAAAAATATTTTTTTTACAATTTTTTTTTTTTTTCAAAATTTGGATTTATTTAAATCAAACGCTCAGGGGATTATAAGTGAACTTTCATACACAGGAACAGATATGACTAACTAGATTTTAGACTATTGGACATCATGAGGGAATTACACCATAATAATCTTTTAAGATCCAAAATTCAGAACTCTTTGTATGATAGTATAGTAATCTGAGATCATCCACCATGTTGTGTTATCTACAATGATGATAACCTCAGCATTTCAGGGTTTTCTTAAATATATTGCGTTACAGATTGATGAATTCTAAAAATCAAACATAATGCATTCGATAGGATGCTTTTTTACAAGCTACACAGGCAACAAATCCAAGACTGTCATGGTTATTACACTGTGTCTGAAAATTTACTCAAAATCACTCAAGTCAGGGTTTTCCAAACAAATGATACAGATTTGAAAAACAATTGCTACTTCAAAGAGCAGGACATGATAAGCAGTCAAGTATGCAATGCTTCCAGTCTCTTAAGACAAAAAGAATCGTTTTACACACAGAAAGATAAAGCTGGAAAACATTTAGCTTGGCAAATCAAAAAGCTTGAAATAAGATCAGTTACATCAGTAGCCACACAGAATAAATCTTCAATAGAGCCTGGGGATATTGATAATGCTTTTAAAGATTACTATCAGAAATAAAAATGACGCCCAAGAAAACTTTGACCAAATGGAATTAGACAGGTCTTTGAATGTGATACATATCCCAGCTGTCACTGATGATAGTGAGGTTGATTTAAATATAGGAAAAAATAAAAAGGAAATAGCACAGGCTATTGATGGAATGAGCTCTGGTAGAAAATAGGACCTGACTTTATCCCCGTCGACCTTTATAAGAAATCTAAGCGTCGTTGACACCTTTTCTGGGCATATTTATGGAGACATTTCTAAAAGGCATCCTGCCTTCCTCCGTTAATCAGGCTTTAATTATTCTGCAGATAAAGGTGGGTAATGTCATCGTTGGCGTTAAGTCTTCTGACCCACATGCAGAATTTCACACAATAACAGGAATGCAGAGTATTTGGTGATTTTAATTACAATGTGAGAACAATAATAGTAATGTGCACGGGAACCTCGGAGACAGGTCTGGTCAGGCTGTTTTGAAAGAGTGGCAGGATTATAGATAGCTCAATAAGGTGAAAAGATTGATTCAGGTTGGAGATATTGGGCTTACAAAGTCTGAAAGATGACTTCTGTAGGGAATTCTGTACTGAAGAGTGTGTGTGAAGGCTTTCCAGTGGTTGTAGAGGGAGAGTAGGCAAGCAGTAAGCACAGAAATGTAATGGGACTCAGAGCAGTCTTGGATCTTTGTGAATATTCTTCCATGTGTGGCAACAGGCCCTGAATGCACCATGTAAGTGCCTGTCATTTATTGGCCACTGCCCTGTTTTTATCTCCCCTTTCACAGGTATCTAGAATCTCTTATGGAGAATGGGAAGAGCCATTGTAAAGGTTAGCATGATCGTATACCTCAAACTAAAGGCTGTGTTTCGCATCACATGAGACTCACTCAACTCCGATCTCAAAATCCTCTGAAATGAAAAAACACAAGAAAGGGTTTATAGTCGTGAAGGCAAGGATACCACAAAATTAGAAGAGTTCTGAATATTATTTGGTACAAAATGATAACACACCTCTCATTTCATATGAAGCAAAAAAGACTTTTGACAGTGTTGAATGGCAATATCTTTTTAACATAATGACACTGTTGGGGGTGTAGAATGGACTTTATCTAATGGGTTAAAATTTTACAATAATCCAGCAGCAGAAATTGTATCAAACCACAATTAACTTTCATTGCCTGTTTAAATCAAGAAGGGCTGTCTAGTCTCATCTTTATTATTGACACAACGCATTGAACAATTGGCAATACCGATTTGCCTGCATCCACAAATCCCAGCGATCATAGGGGGAACCACTGAACGTAAAATCTCTCTGTTCCGATTATGTTATATTGTCTTTGACAGATCTAAATAGGTTCATCTTTGCCATTGGAAGTGATCCATGAGTTAGCTAAAAAAGTTAATTATACTTAATCTTCTAGTCGGTTATTAACTATCATGAAATAACTAACCCCTTCATGTAACGTTCCTGGCACTGGAGCTGGCTCCACCTACCATCTGCACTCCTGATCAGCATCCACACTCTGCAATCAACCATCATTGTTTCCACCTGTTTCCACCTACACTTAAGACCTGTCTCAGCCAGCCTCCAGTGCCAGAACGTCTCGAGCCTAGTGGTAAGAACTTCCAGCAATTCCTGTATCCTGTCTGCCCGATTATCGGACCTGCCTTCTGTCTGCCTGATTCCAAACCTGCCTGACCCACGCCTGACTCATTTGGCTGATTCCTGAGCCTGCCTGACCCTCGCCTGATTCTCCTGCCCGATTCTGACTGCCTGCCCGTGTTCGACCCCGCCTGCCTGTGACTCCGAGTTCCTGCCTGCCACTTTGGATTGATCCCCTGGCTCTGACCCTCGACCGGACCTGGACCACGTTTGGATTCCCCCTGGTACCGTTGCTGGATTATTGGATTACCCGTTACCGAACCCGGACTTCCCCGAGCACGCCTCCAGTTTATCCGCCAATAAACGTTGTTTACCTGACTGACCAGCTTTGGGTGTCTGTGGGTCCGAAGACTGATCATTACACTTCAGGGAGATTATGCAAGGGAAATTCTGACTATGAAGGTGTTCAGATTTCCCAAGACCAGCAAAAGGTTGTCAAATCTATCTATGAAGGCCTAATGATCCATCCATCCATCCATTTTCCACCGCTTATCTGTAGTGGGTTTGCGGGGGAATCTGCCGAAGCAGGGAAACCCAGACTTCCCTCTCCAATGCCACTTTTGCCAGCTCTTCCGGGGGGATCCCAAGGCGTTCCCAGGCCAGCTGAGACACATAGTCCCTCCAGCGTGTCCTGGGTCTTCCTCTGGGCCTCCTCCCAGTGGGACGTGCCTGGAACACTTCACCATAGAGGCGACCAGGAGGCATCCTAATCAGATACCCGAGCCACCTCAACTGGCTCCTCTCCACACGGAGCAGAGGTTCTACTCTGAGCCCCTCCCGGATGGCAGAGCTTCTCACCCTATCTCTAAGGGAGAGCCCTGCCACCCTGCGGAGGAAACTCATGTCAGCCGCTTGTATCCTCGACCTCGTTCTTTCGGTCACTACCCACAGTTCGTGGCCATAGCTGAGGGTAGGAACGTAGATCGACCAATAAATCGAGACCTTCGCCTTTAAGCTCAGCTCTCTCTTATTCATGACAGACCGGTACAGCGCCCGCATTACTGCCAATGCCACACCGATCTGCCTGTCGACCTCCCGCTCCCTATCCCCATTCACGAACAAGCCCCCGAAGTACTTGAACTCCTCCACTTGGAAAAGGACATCCACCCCGACCCGAAAGAGGCACTCTACCCTTTTCCGGTGAGAGACCATGGTCTCAGACATGGAGGCACTGATCTTCATCCCAGCCACTTCGCACTCTGCTGCAATAGCTGTAGATCAAGACATAATTAAGTCAAAGTGTGGACAAAGATTGTCCAAACTGGGTAGAAATGGAGTGCCACAACTTAAAATGAGTTATTCTATATACTCTGACACAGCAAAAAAATTAACAAAATTAAATAAAAAACAGAAAAAAAACACAAATACTTTGCAAGGATTGAAAAGGATCGGTGACCTTTACCCATCAACCTCTGATATATTTTTGTCTTTTGGAGAATTATAGTCCACGTTTAGGCTCAGCAAAAAACATTATTTTAAATTTCCTCAGCTGAGAAGCTTTGTCAAAGCAAATCACAACAACTGTAACAAGCCTCCCCTAACATCACTTGAAAAATGTATGATTAGGAAGAAATTGAGAAAGGGAATTATTTCAGACTTTTCTAATGTGCTGATCTCTAACCTACCAGAGAATTCAAGAAATTAGTTTGTGAACTGGAATGCAGACCTGTCATCAACTATCAGAGAACTGAATGAGGAAATTGTCTGCACTTAAATCCAGACAATGTTGATATATGGCCATCTTAGAATACTACAATTTAAATGGCTAATGTGCATTTATTTTATGTCTTTGCATTTAAATAAATATGATAATATTTGGGAGAGGGATGCAACACAATAATGCTCAGTGGATCTAAGAGCAGACCACAGCAATCTCCCTGAACAGGCTCCAATAACCATCATAGTGGGAGACATCCAAGACAGAGTCTCAATTATGAAAAGCTGGAGAGCTCCATGGCCTGACATGATTCATACCTACTGGCTAAAGAAGCTAACTGCACTCCACTCAATTTGGACTATTCTGGCACCTACTGTACATTCCTTAAGATGATGTCAGTAATTAAGGAGAAAAGGTGCACTCAAACATGACCTCTGCTAATATTATTTTGCTTCAGAAACCAGGAAAAGAACCAATTCTCCCATCTAGTTTAAGCCTAATATCTAATAAATAATAAGAAATAATCAAATAAATGTAAATCTCAAAACAATCTCAAAAACCCTTGCCAGAAGAGTGGGAAAACTAGCATTTCTTTCAATGCGTCTGAATCAAACACAGGCCAGTTAATCTCATACACTACTCTACCATCAGTAACCAGGAAACCACAACAGTTTTAAAGATGCCGAAAAACTATTTTTCCAGTTTGCAATATTATATGAATTTGGGTTTGGTTCGTCTTTCATGAACTGGATGTGTTTGCACCAATGAGCAAACTTCTCCAACCTTCAGTCTGGAGCGGGGCACCAGACAAGGGTTCCCATTCTCCCCTTCACTCTTTGCTATCTTTATTGAACAAAGCAGAGACATCAAAGGCATTCAATCCAAAAAAGTTAATTTAAAATAAGTCTGTATACAGCTCTGTCCCTAATCGCAATGTTCAGGAAACATTAGATAGTTTGGGAATAATAATCTCCCCCTGGATTTCAGAGTTCAGAAAGCAAAATTACATTCAACTTTTAAAGTCAATAGAAGACAATCTTATAAGGTGGAATCCCCTTCCTAAATCACTCATAGGGAGAGTAGCTACCATAGAAATAAATGATGATCCTTCCCAAAGTAAATTACCTGTTTCAATTATCCCCACAAGACCTATAAAAAAAATCTATAAAAACAAAACCACCAAGAATCCTCTTAAAAACCCTACAAAAGGCCAAAGATTGCGTCGGATTAGATTTACCAAATTTACAACTACATTTTTAAGGTGTTCCACTGTGTCTCACAATGATTTAAAACTAACCCGTTAGATGAACAATGTGTAGTTATAGAACAAACATTCTGTAAAAATCTGGAAATCTCTGACTTGCCATTTATTAGTTCGAGCACTATATATCATCAATGTTTCCTCGATGCTACTCAGAGTGGAGGGCTTTTGAGGACTAGTTAATCTGCAGGCTCAGTGGCTGTGGGCTTGCTTTTTGCACCAGGTGTACCCTCTGTGTTGCGCCACAGGGCTGGTCCATTTATTTCTTTTCTCTTTTTTTAAATTTATTTATTTAAATTATTTTGTTGACTTTATGTGTTTGTATGTATGTATGTATGTATGTATGTATGTATGTATGTATGTATGT
>JABUIW010000137.1:1077390-1124425 GCA_013363375.1 Menidia beryllina | reverse complement strand
ACATACATACATACATACATACATACATACATACATACATACATACATACATACATACATACATACATACATACATACATACATACATACATACATACATACATACATACATACATACAAAAAGGGAGTGAAAAATAGCAGATTGGAAACTTTAGAGCCCATTCCACCTCCAGTCAGTTGAGAGACATTGTGGCAAAGCCTTCACAGAATAGATGATTTCATTTGTAAGAGTTGTGAAAGTGAATGCTGTGTAATTAGAGCATATGGACAGCTTCTACCCCAGTGCACCGCTATGACTTGCTGAGGTGTTTCTAATGAGACACACATCCACATTTATTCAGTGTGTTTTTACAGGCCAGGGCATTTTTATCAAATGCTTTATTTAAAGATATTGTTATTGGCATTTACGTTATCTTCTGATACATTGTAACCCTTATAGACAGAAGCAGGTTTACTTTGTGAGTTTTTTGTGAGAGGAGTTTGCATCTGTTTTTATGTAGCAAATGCAGAACAAACACTGCAGTAATTATTGCTTACCTTAAAGTAAATCCTGGGAATTTCATTTTTAACATTGAATTATTATTTTGGTCTAATTGAATTAAAGGACTTTGGTAAAAACCTCTCATGCTCAACCTGTCTTGTTTTACCAGAACTCGTTTATTTTTATATAGATCAGGTCACAGCAGCGTCAGCTGGGTTTTACTGTTCTATATTTTGTCTTTAATAACTTTATGTTCTGTATTAAAAAAACAATCACCATTTACACTTCAGGTTACAGATTAATTAAATTTTTTCAGTGGCTCGACAAGTTACAACATATCCACATGTTGAGTCGTTAATATGGAATATTTACAGTGCTACTGGACTCAACTGCAGCACTGCAAAGGCTCTATTTTTCCCTCTGGTGTTCAAAGAACAAACAGAACCTTGGACTGTATTCTGATTCTAAAGCTGCTGCTTCATGAACTGCAGATAAGAGCTCTCATGTGGAGATGTGGACACCTGGGATGCTGGATCATCAGCGCTTGTGAATGTATATGGTCCGTCTGATCACAGTCTCTTTGGTCCCTGTGAAGGTTGCGAACGTGATCGGACTTAGAAACACGAGTTTGTTTTGAGACGTCTTTGTATTATACGAGATCGCTGGGTATTTCTCCAAGGAGAATATATAGGCAAGTGAGTCAGGGATAGAGTACTGCTTTGGTTTCTTTTTATGGGGTCACACGAATGTCAAAAAATGTTAGTGGCTTGGATAAAATGACAATACATCTTCGTCATCATCCCTGTTTGTCTCTCCTGCCTTTTGCAGATGTCACAAATGATGAGAATCAGAAAATACAAGGTGAAATATGCAAGTCATTGCGTGTTTCATCATATACATGACAGACAAATAACGCGAAAGCCATCAGGGCAATGAAGTGACACAGTGGTTCGACCCATTCTCATCTGTTTTTATCTGCTTCTAGACACCAGCCATTCCTTCTCGTTTCATGCTTTCTATTTAGCTCAGTTGTTTTTAGATATTGTTTTTTTTTAGCAGCGATATAAAGCAGTCATTAACAGGCCTTTCATTTTAATTACTGCTTATTTGGAAAGCAAATATTTCCTTATCAGCTAAACATAATTTAGTTTAACATTTTATTTTTTATAATTCCAACTGTTTAAGTAAGACACTGTGACTGTAATATGTGGGAACTATGCTGTATTAAAAGCCAGTATCAACAACAACATAACAGTGCAGTATTTACTAGACTTACTGCATGACTATAGTGACACATTTGAAGAAATATGTTTGTCAAGTTCTGCAAACACCATTGTCCACAATGTTCTTAAGTAATTTGTTTGTCAAATACAATGGAAAAACTACTTTACAATATTGCAAGAGAAAAAATGGAGTGTATTACCACACTGATAAACTAAGTCTCAATTGAGGAATGACGAAACGAAAGGAAACTGAGGAATGAAAGTGGTGAAGATACAGGGAAACTTGAAACCAAGGTAGACAGCAAAATAAAACACAGGATATAGGGACACTAAACCAAACCCAGAAAACAAACCAGAACAAAAATGACCAAAACCCCAGACACCTAACAAATACAGTATATTGCTCCTTCTTTTCTGTATTTCATTTAAACAAAACGTATCAACGCTACTGAAAACAAATATATTTCACTGTTGAAGAATAACATCTTGCTCATCTTATATTGTCTTACAATGTTGTCACAAAAAATTAGTTTTGAAAAATCTAATCTCACATTTTTAACTCCAAGAGTCTGTTCTCACTTCATTCTCCAGGCAAACATCTTTTTTAGAAAGTTGCTGTTCCAGAAATTGAACGTTAGAACAAAAATCTATCCTGGCCTTTTTGATTATTTTAGATTGTCCATCCTGGGACATCATTCCCTTTCTAGTCTTCCCATTAGTGACTTTAGGGCCATAGCCAATTCAGGTGAAATAGTGGCCTGTAGCAACAAGTCTCATTAGGCAGAGAAAATAATGGACAAAAAAGGAAGCGCCGTAACAATGTGTTGTCTCGTATTTTTCTCTTGTCTGCATTCATTTTCCTCTGTATTCTGCTGCACAGTCCTCTGTCAAACCAAAGGCCTTTTTAGCAATCAGACTGTCAGTCAACAGATGGTAAAGATGCAGCTTTGTATCTGTATTTTCATAGAACACACAGGCAATGTGACACGGTGACATTTGCTGTAGTGGGTTGGAAATATTTAGTTCTTCTTAACTTAACATCTCTACAGGAACAAAATTTCGCAGAGATCAATATATTCTTCTATGTAATATCTCAGATTATTGCAAGAGAAAGTTATATCATGCGTAATACTCAGCCAGCTGTGATATGTATTTGTTTGAAATTGCTTTTTTTTTAAACAAATTTGTTATATTTGGGGTGGCAATCTGTTCTCAAAACCATCTCCGACAAAGACAGTTTATCCTAGTCTACTCCAAAATGGTATGCAATTGGTGGAAAAGTACCAACTTCAAAATATGAAATAGTCCGCTGCCAGTTGCTTTTAGAGATAGCTTGAAACGTCATGTTAGCACACACGTGCATACACATCTATGCATACATAGATATATACTCTTGTGTCAGTATATATCCTATACAGATCTGTTATCACTTAGCAGGCAGCCAAATATAAGGAAGTCAGTTAATGAACCTTGTATAACTGGTTCATTTACCCGCCTGTAATGGAAATTATTTCCCTGATTTATTTTTTTTTCTCATTGCCTTTGTCGCACAAAATTCTTTCATTTACAGTTATTGTGACACTATGAATAACCACTGTCATCTGTAATGGTTGCAGACGGCCTCTCTAATGATTTCCTCAAAAGAAAGCAAAGATTTTCATTTGATTCTTTTTATTTCGAGGGTCATTAGCCTTGAACTTTCAGAGCGTTTAATATTGTCTTTAGTCTGCTTTTCTTTTGCTTTTTAATTGAGCCATTTCTGTACTGTCTGGGCCCACAGAATTGAACTTAATAAAACTGATCACTGTGATTCACTGATAGCTTTACTCATGAAAGTTTATACTGTCAGAAGGAATAAAGGTAGAAGAAAATGTAAACCTGTAAGCACAGTTTCAAGTCCCTCTTAGTCATTTTCATTGAAATCTGTAAATTGAAAGCTTTGCATAGAGAAACAGCCAGAATTCATGTTCACATATCGTGACATCTTCTTAAAACAAACAGATAATTCTGTAAAACCATATTCATTCAACAAAATGTTACATAATTAACCCTTGTATGATGTTCATATTGTTGTAACTCAGCCAGCGTTTGTGGGTCTGATTGACCCGTTGCATTTTGTGGCTTTTAATGCCTCACAATCAAACACTTTTATGTTAAAATATTGGACAGATGTTTACCTTATCTTAACTTCTCTCTCTCATTTAAAATCAATTCCAGGGCCCTCTGGGCATAGTATCTTTCGGCCATTTTGATCGGTTATGATAAGAGATCACACTGGCAAAGCTGTGCAGGTGTGGTCCCGCCCCCAATTTTTAGCAGATAGACAGAGGGTCAAATGTGCGAGAAAATTAGAGCAGACAAACGATGTGTGGGAACTGTTTCTTTTGTGTTTCTGCACCTGCAGTTCCCACACAAGGTTGCAACATGTGTGTAGTACACAGAACATCAATTTCCACACTTCTTATAGCCCCGGGTCCAGTGGACATGGACATCTTATATGTAATAGAACTAGGGGGGGGTGTACGGTGTGTTTTAATGACCATTAAATATCTATTCTGATATAAAAATTAGCCAAAACCAGTCAGTCTTAGTTTGGAAAATGTATTAATTGTATCATTTTTCTTTTAATAAGAATTTAAAACGGGTCACTTAGACCCTAACACCACACAAGGGTTAAGAAATAACAATCACTACTGAGTCTACGTAATGTTTATGTAATCACAGTTGTTCAATTTCTTCAAGTGATTCCGTAAAGGAATTTGGTTATGATCATAAAAACATCAACAGAAACTTTCAATGTATTATTTTTTTGGACAAGAGACTGACTGCATTTGTAATCTATAGGTCTTTCTCCATCACTTAACTTGTTTCTGTGTTGGTTCCTGGCTTTGACTTTGAATTGAGCAAGCGAAATGCTTGGATAGATGGATTATTCTGAGTAATCAACTACAAAGGAAATTGATCGCTGACAAGATATAAAAAGCTGAAGAATATATTGATCACAGGGAGTTGAGTTAAGGTGAAGGACCATGGAGAATGGCATAACCTCAACAGCTAATGTAAAGGTGGACACTGACATATTTTTTTCTCCTGTCCATCGAAAGGAGGTTTGCCATTTTTTGTTTTATTTTTTATTTAAATACCTGGATTCTCATCTTGGTTACCAAAGTTAGTATAGGAACATCTGTACCGCAGTGACTTTAGGAATTGTAAAGGATGGAGTGGTATAATTACCGCATCCCCGGAAAAAATTGAATTGATAGTTTTGACTGATATGGTATTTTTTTAGTCAAGATGAAAATTCAAAACAAAATCACAGTAAAAGGTACATCCAGTGAAAGTGGGTTTTCAGTGTTTGGCCCAGGGATGCCAGGAATCTGACCACTTACCTTCCCGCTGGCAAACAGCTATTCCAACACCACAGAAATTTCTCTCTGTCGAGGTTACGCAAACAATGCTCCATAGCTGAAGCATATTTTTGTATTTTGCATTATTACATTGGCAATGGGCACTATGTCGAGCAGTATGTAATGAGTTATGGTATGTTTATATACATTATCTGTCATTGAAACCTGGGCTTCTACTGCGCAATTTGACAATATAGAATTAATCAAAGTACTTCCCCAGCCCTGCCAAACACACTCTAGAACTATATATTGACAAAGATAGTTTCTGCATTGATCTGAGAAGGGGAAAAATACTTGGAACCAAGCAGAACATAACAGATAAACAATGCTTGTCATCAACAGTAATGGTGCAAGAAACATAAATCACCATACATCATAAATCATGGTGAAATATTTCTCACATAATATCCACATCTTAACCACAATCATGCTGATATTGTGATATTACGTGACACATTCAGTGTACCAGTGAAAGAGAGAAGAGAATAACAAGTATTATGTTGAAAGCACATTGTATCCACATAACTGCAGGTTGTCCAAATTACAGATGATGAGCACACAGTTGGACAGCATTAAACTAACAAAGTAACACTGTAACAATGATGGTAATCCTTCAAAAATACCAACAGTAACCCCTGGAATTGCACGGGCATGACAGATAAATAAGCTCTAATAAATTATATAACACATGCTTAAATTCATGTTCTGAGAGTTTACACCAATAGCTATTTTTAGCTGCGATCCTTCAGAGCAGCGCTAAACTGAAAAAACTCGATGTTTCAGCAACATTTTTTTTTTAGATGGATTGTTCTCATAATATAGCTGATCTCAAGAACAATATAATCCTCTGAGGATGACGGTTGCAAGATGTACAGTATGAACCTGTGTATTGAAAATACTTTTCTAACTGTCTTCTTGGGTTTAACATATTGGACGCGAAGGGTTAGATTTTAGAAGTCACTGGTTAGCAAAGGAGTTGCCGTCAACTTGAGCAATTACATAATTTTTAAAATGAAAAGTGGAATGGCTCATTAATTGAGGAATTTTAAAACACAGAGGAAAAAGTTTGGGCTGTGTTTTGGGGATGTTTTTCCACTGATGACTTGAGACCGAAACCTGCATTACAACAGTAAAAAAAATCAATTTTCTGCCTATATATCAACAATTGATTTTATGTATTCTGTTAAGGCAAGGCAAAGCAAATCTAACTGAACAGCACATTCCGTGCACAAGACAATTCAAAATGCTTTATACATGAAAGACAATGCATTTATAAGTGAGAGTTTAAAGGAGTTTGAAGAGTTTAGAATTAAGAATAAGTTCTACAACATAAAACAGTCATTGTTGTACTTTGGCACTAGACCATAAATAAACTTGTACACAAGCAGGGCTGTTTGAAAGTCTAAAGGCCCACGTTCTCCTGCTGTCGGCAACACGTAGATCTAAATTTAATCTGCATAGTTGTGATGTGACACAACAGGTCATAGGGAACACACGACAAACTGGCTATTTAAAAGGAGAATAATCCAGAAGCATCATAGCACGTACGATTTCCAGAGCGGGTGTATTAGCAAAACTATACCATTGCCCGTTCAAAATTGACTGGGTAGTTCTGACTCCACCTACCTTTCTTCCTGGAATCACAATTTGGACTATTCTTGATCCTTACCCACCAGTCTGTTGCACTAGATTTGTAGTTTCCTTTTGTTAAGCTCATTAGGACCTGGGATGATATTTATTGCATTGTTGTTCATTGTATTGATAAGAGCCATTGCAAAAAAAAATTATTTAAAACCTCATTTTCATCCAACCAGTTTTGTAAAGCTATTACCTTTTTGATTGATTATTTTGTTGACAACTAAAGGTTCTGTACAGATATCACTAATCAATTAATTACTGTTGCTTATTCCAATACAGTATGTCCTTTAATGTTCCGCTCCTTTTCCTTTCTTTTCCGTGTAGTCTATCACAAGTGCTATCTGAAAACTGAGAAAAATAATACATCACCAAGGTCTGAAATTGATGGAAGCGTTGATGTTTTAAAAAGTGTTGGGCAGGTTTCCATCATGAACATTGTGGATGTCAACAGAAGATGAACATGGCAGTTAAATCTGCCTTCAAAATGCCACCTCAACTATCACAATGGGTGTTTGAAATAGTCCAGTAACCTTCAAAGGCTAATGCAGACAGCAAGCAATGACTAATTTTTTATTTTTTTTTATTTTTTTTATTTGAAGTGTATCTGGATATCCTTTTAACGTCTCACTTTTTTCATTCCACTTTGGAAGACTTGGAGTTCTGCCACAGCACAGTAGATCCAAATGGGCTGGACACCTACAGCAAAAAGCATTTGATATGTTAAATGAAAGGCTTGTTGCTGTGTCTGTATTAGAAAAAGGTGATTATTTCTCCACTCCTTTTATCCTTTCATCTTGGTAGAAGTCAAGGCCTTTCAGTGATTTTGCGTAAGCAGTAGGCAAACTGAAAAGAGTTTTTCTTGTGCAAGGAGATGGTTTAGAAATATTAAGAAATAACCAGAAAAACAGCTGCATTATGCTCAGAAAAATTGGTTATTTCTTGCAATTGTTCTCCAGTGATTTATTTGTTGCATATCTCAAAATGTATAGCAAAAACGTACTGTCTTTGCTGTGTTCCATCCCAAAAGATAGAAGTCACTGGGCATAGGATAGGTGGTTTAAACTCTGCAATTGATTCTCTTTCACAGTGCCCCCTGGCAAGGGAGCCAGAGTCTGACACAGATGATGAAGAATTTGAAAACGGCATCTCCATTTGTGAACAGAAACACAGGGGTACAATCATTGAGTCAGAATTGGTCTCCACAGGGGTTAAATGTTGCCACGTTAATGAAATTTGTCGAGAGCTCAAGGAGCTAAATCAACTCTCCCAGGCCGCACAAAACAGGAGCGATACATTTCAGAACCAGGTCTTGTCCTGGTGATTTAGTATTGGAAGAGTAAACCAATGAGAGGAATGGTCTTTCCATATCAGTTTACTGTTTAACAAGTGAAAATCCATCTGACAGATTATTGTATTAGAAGGTTAAAGATCTGCTTGAAGGGAATTCAGAGGTATTTGTAACTAAAGGTGTTTGTAAACTAAAGGTAACTGATGCATGGGGAATAATCTGCTGCCGCAGGAACTATCAGCCCTCCGAGCAGCCATGCTCAAGAATAACAAGCTACAGACAGAATGCCCTCGTCTGTGCTTTAAACAAAACACTGCATCTCAATATGTATCCTCTGGTGAAGTGAACATTTACATCCAGAAAAAAGGATGAGGTGGTATTGTATGTGACATTGTATAATGGGGCCTCTACTATTTACTATCTATGTGAACAGTGTTGGCCAGGATCTTATAGACACTAACTACCATTTTTATGCTGATGACATGGTTTTTTACAGTTTTGGAAAAAAGTGCGTGTGTCTCTACGTTACAAATTGCTTTTTATTCGGTTCAATACAGGCTTTTAAAACTAGATCTTTCTTTAAATTCAACTAAAAGTAAAATGATGCTATTTAAAAAAAAAAGAAAAAATTGTGAAATAGCTATCATCTTATCACTTTGCATGGGTCAGAGATAGAAAGGGTTCAATCTTTTAAATATTTAGGAATTTTAATTGATGAAAGTCTAAATTTTAAACCTCATGTTGAACAATTGATTAAGAAACTCAGACTGAAAATTGGCTTCTTCTTCAGGAATAGGTTTTGTTTCTCTTTTCATTCTAAGAAGAGACTGGTAGCTGCAACGTTTTTACCCATTCTGGACTATGGTGACCCAATCTATATCAATGCCCAGGATCAAGTTCTAAAAATGTTAGACTCAGTTTACCATGCCTCCCTACGATTTATCACAAATTGTAATCCTCGCACACACCACTGTGAACTTTACATACGTGTGGGCTGGTCAGCATTAGGGACTCGAAGACTCACTCACTGGTATATGATCATTTATAAGGGTATTCTGCATGTGCTCCCCTCATACCTCTGTGAGTACATTCAACCAAGAGCGGCTGGACTGTATTCTCTACGTTCTCAAGAGTCCTTGCTTCTGTCTGTACCTAATGTCCGCACTGAATCTGGAAAGACAGCTTTTCAGTACTCTGCCACCACAGCATGGAACAATCTTCAGAAAGACCGGAAGTTGAAGGATTTGATTCCAATCGGACATTTTAAACGATTGCTCAAAGGTTTGGAAATGAGATCTATGCTTTGTTTTATGAATTTCTAATTATAGATAGATGTAATTGTAAACCATAATATAATTTGTAATGTAATCTTTTGCCGCTGTCTTGGCCAGGACTCCCTTGAAAAAGAGATTGTTAATCTCAATGGGACTGTTCCTGGTTAAATAAAGGAAACAATAATAAAGTATTGACAGATATCGGTGAGAAATATTTTTTCATCACAGATGCATGTGTTTATAAAATTCACAAGGGATTCAAATGGCCCATTTGATACACACCTAAATACAGTGATGTGAAAAACTAATTGGAACCGTCCTGATTTTTTTTTCTTTCATGTTTGTCACACTTAAACGTTTAAGATCATCAAATATATGTAAATGTCAGTACGGGAAAACACACTTAAACACAAAATTTAGTTTTTAGAGAAAATAATTCCAAACCCCTGATCCTGATAATATAATTGTCCCCTAACCCTATTAACTGGTTTGGCCCCCCATAGCAGCAACAACTGCAATCAAACGTGTGTAAAAATGTTGCTGTAATTCAGCCACATTAGAGGGTTTTTGAGCACAAAGTGCTAACAGTCTTTTAAAGCCACTGCATCTTATCTCTTAATTTGAACATGACTTTGACCAGACCGATCCAAAGTCTTCATTTTGTTTTTCTTCACAAAATAGACTTGCTTTTATGCTTTGAATCATTGTCCTGCCGCAGAACCCAAGTTCACTTTAGCCGGAGGCCATGAGCAAATGGCCACGCATTCTCCTTCAATATTTTTTGATGGCATAGTAGATTTTATGATTCCATTTATCATAGCAAGTCTTCCAGGTCCTGATGCAACAAAACAGTCCCAGACCATCACACTACCACCAACATATGTTTCTGTTGCTGTGATAGTCTTATTCTGAAATGTTTTCTATACTTTTATGCCAGATGAAATAGGGCACACAAGAAAGTTTAAGCCATGTCTGTTCAGTCCAGTATTTTCCCAAAAGTCTCAGCAGTCTTTTGAACGTTTTCTAGGAAAAACAAGATAAGCCTTAATATTTCTTATATGCAGCAGAGGTTTTCATTTTTCTTGGAACTCTGTTATGCAGGCCATTTTTGCCATGTCCCTTTCTTATGATGAAACTATCACTGTATGCAGCATTATTGTGGCTATAGGGCTATGTTTGGTTGGCTTCTAAGTTTCTATTTTTCAGTTTTTTTAGCTTGCAACTGAAGGCATCTGGGAAGGGATGGCCTATTGGCGCACACCTGCAGTCAATTCCAGGTGCTTGCTTGCTAGGTTCACCTTCCCATTATCAAATAATTCCGAGATTTTAGTCTGAGAATTTGTTGTCGAGATACTTCCTCTGTGTTTTTCTAGACAGTTGTGTATAACCTTTTTTCTGGGCTCTGATTTTTTCAGACCGCCATTCTCTTGTAAGAGAGTGTTCTCCAGTGATCCACACAGCAGAGATCAGCATGATCATCTTTATTTCCCTTTTATTGCTGGGAGTGAGTTTTATTTATATAACTTTTTTGCATTTTTATTTTTTTGCTGCGCCTTTTTATTCCACAGGGTTTCTAGGTTACTTTTCCTTTGCTAACAGTGATTTTTTTGTTGTACTTTCCATATCTAAGAATCTTGTTTTTTATGTTTTTCCCTGCTTTTGAGGAGGGAAAATATTTTTTAAAATGTTTTGCGTCATAATGAAAGCTTTTTTTCTTCAATTTGGAAACATCTCATGTTATCAAGATGAAATTATATACACTATATTGCCAAAAGTATTTGCTCACCCATCCAAATTATCGGAATCAGGTGTTCCAATCACTTCCATGGCCACAGGTGTATAAATTCAAGCACCTAGGCATGCAGACTGTTTTTACAAACATTTGTGAAAGAATGGGTCGCTCTCAGGAGCTCAGTGAATTCCAGCGTGGAACTGTGATAGGATGCCACCTGTGCAACAAATCCAGTCGTGAAATTTCCTCGCTCCTAAATATTCCACAGTCAACTGTCAGCTGTATTATAAGAAAATGGAAGTGTTTGGGAACGACAGCAACTCAGCCACGAAGTGGTAGGCCACGTAAACTGACGGAGCGAGGTCAGCGGATGCTGACGCGCATAGTGCGAAGAGGTCGCCAACTTTCTGCAGAGTCAATCACTACAGACCTCCAAACTTCATGTGGCCTTCAGATTAGCTCAAGAACAGTGCGCAGAGAGCTTCATGGAATGGGTTTCCATGGTCGAGCAGCTGCATCCAAGCCATACATCACCAAGTGCAATGCAAAGCGTCGGATGCGGTGGTGTAAAGCACGCCGCCACTGGACTCTAGAGCAGTGGAGACGCGTTCTCTGGAGTGACGAATCGCGCTTCTCCATCTGGCAATCTGATGGACGGGTCTGGGTTTGGCGGTTGCCAGGAGAACGGTACTTGTCTGACTGCATTGTGCCAAGTGTAAAGTTTGGTGGAGGGGGGATTATGGTGTGGGGTTGTTTTTCAGGAGCTGGGCTTGGCCCCTTAGTTCCAGTGAAAGGAACTCTGAATGCTTCAGCATACCAAGACATTTTGGACAATTCCATGCTCCCAACTTTGTGGGAACAGTTTGGAGCTGGCCCCTTCCTCTTCCAACATGACTGTGCACCAGTGCACAAAGCAAGGTCCATAAAGACATGGATGACAGAGTCTGGTGTGGATGAACTTGACTGGCCTGCACAGAGTCCTGACCTCAACCCGATAGAACACCTTTGGGATGAATTAGAGCGGAGACTGAGAGCCAGGCCTTCTCGTCCAACATCAGTGTGCGACCTCACAAATGCGCTTCTGGAAGAATGGTCAAAAATTCCCATAAACACACTCCTAAACCTTGTGGACAGCCTTCCCAGAAGAGTTGAAGCTGTTCTAGCTGCAAAGGGTGGACCGACGTCATATTGAACCCTATGGATTAGGAACGGGATGTCACTTAAGCTCATATGTGAGTCAAGGCAGGTGAGCAAATACTTTTGGCAATATAGTGTATGTCTATCAAAATTTATTTTCTCTTATGGCATTGTATGTCCCCGCTGTGCATTCACCTTCCTATTTTTTGAAAAATAAATGCAAGAGAAGGTGAGGTGTTAGGGTATGTTGAGAAGAAAGGGAACCATTTTTAATTGGTCTGACCTGGCATAGATATCCAGTTTGAGTTGGGGCAAACTCATTTGACTTGAAAGCGTCCCTGACGTCTCCAGAGATGATGGTTATTACTGAAGGAGAGCTATCACTACAGTATTTTGCACATTTTCATTTCACATGTTTCTTTACAATAATTACCTCTACTACAGCAGTGATTTGGGTGTGCAAGAAATGTAATTTGGTCACTGTCTCCAGAGACTGTGGCCTAGTTTGAATTCATTGTGTCAGTCGTGGATTAGGTTTTAGATAAATATTTGTTTTTAAAATATTGATTTATTGAATACCAAGATAAAACTAGTACATGATATCACAATAAATACAGATCAAACTAATCAAATCAAGACAACTAAGAAGACCGCATGAATCAAAGTCCTGTTAAACCGACTTAAGTATTCTCTCAGACAATATGGCAACATATTATTGTTACATGCTATTCATATGCTGTTGGGACAGATAACATATGGACTGCCTGACCCATGATTTTAGCCTCAGTAGTCAATTGGTAAATTGGTTTTAATTGTAATATTCTAGCATTTCAATAATTATATTACTATATTTACTGTCCCTTGTAAATGACCTTTAAGTGTTTTGTTCCATTGTAAATAACCTCCTATGTGCTTGTGCTTTTTCCCTTTTTTCTCCTGTAATGTATAAAATTCCCCACTGTGGCATCAATAAAGTATTCTATTCTACTCTATTATACAACACATTGAAGATTGAAATGAAAACAGGAGCAAATCCTTATTAATGGCAACTGATGTTTTGTTGCGTGTTGAAATATTAAACTCCAACTTTTATCATTTTCTCATGAGTGGTTAGTACCTTACCTGCAGTGGCCATCAGTCAGAACACTATTTGAAAAAGCAGGGAGGAATTCTCAGGAACCGAGCTTACAGCTACTGAGAGCCTGGGACAAAAGTAGAGATCTATTTTTCTTTCTGAAACAACTCATAACCTTGAAAATTTCATGGCAGTTCAGTGAAAGCTACATTGTGAATAGTTTTATAATGTGTCACAGTTGGATTGAAATGTTATTTCCTCTCAAACACAACTTCTATGCTGCTACGCATACTTAACTGTATGTATTGCGGCTGCCCAACCTGTTGCTGATAGATGACTTCTCATTCCACACTGTTCTATATAACTAGCACACTCATTCCCTGACTGTAACTTAAATACTTATTAAAGATGGTATTAACAGACCTTGATGGTTTATAAAAGGAAATTAAAGAGAGCCTTGGCCTAATAGGGGGGAAAAACGTGTCAGCTTTCTTCCCTGGATGACAGCATTGGAAAGCTTCAATTTTTTAAATTGTGTGATTATGTTCTAAGAGGTGAACTCTTTTAACAACAGTATGATTATGTGCCTACTCAGCTCAGGCTGTGGTTACAGTTCAATTGGACAGGGTAATCTTTTCTCGTCCCATTACAGAAGCAGGAAAATTAAGTTAATGTAACTTATGTAAGTCCAGTGCTTTTGACTGTTCAATAAAACAGATATTTTGCTGTTTTCTTTTATTTGCTCCAAGGACAATCACAGTATATGTGAGTAACTTAATTCAGAGCACAGGTGTCTTTAAGTTCCATGAATGGTGATTTTCTCCAAGGTTGTGGTAATATAATCAAGACTTGTTAGAGCAGAGCGACGGCCTGAAAATGAGTTCACTGTACTGAGAGTTGACAATTTAAAAGAATGTATGTATTTCTGTCTGATATAATGAATAGAAAAATATGTGAATGAATAGATTTATTTGCATTGTTATGTACATGCTTGAATCCCTAACTATTAACTTGGGCCATTAATTGTTTAATGATAACAAACTACTATGTCCAAACACAGATGTAAAAAATGTTGATACTGCTGTCTTCTTGATTTGTCAATACCATTTTTTTATAGAATGAATCAACCGGTTGATTATCCTTTAATCTATTTTTTCTAATTTAGCCTCAGTGCAACAGGAGCATACAGAATAACGTCTGTCAGGGATGCAAGCAGATGGTCACTACATTAAGCTGGATGTAAGCAAAAAGGACAAAGAAAAACTATTGAATTTTCCATTTCTTGTAATAGATTAAGTTTCACTGATTGGGTTGGAAATAGTCTCATACTCCAGTGAGACACCCAGTGGTAGTCTCAGGTAAAAAGACTGGTTTAAAGAAATACATGTTTTTAACTTTCAGGGTGTCGGAAAGCACTCAATCATGTCTGTGGCAGTTTTAGCCAGCATGGGTGCCTCGACAGACTCTCACGACCCGTGGTTTTGGTTTGATCCTTTATTTGTCCGGTCACACACACCAGTCACACACACACAGGTAACACGATTATAGCTCGAGCTGGTCCAGCATGGCCTGTTCTGCTTCCAGTCTCCTCTCCAGGTCCAGCGCGGTACTTTTTTAAGAAGGGGAGAGTGATTAGCCAACTGATTCCAGATGTGCTAATCCCCTCCCCTGGCACTGCTTCCCTGAGCCTTCCCCACACCTGAGCACCACGCCCCCTCCAAAATCACAAATTATGATATTAAGCATGGACAAACAACTATTTGTTCCCATACAGTAATGTGCTAAATGCTGACAAGATGTAATGATATTGTCTCTGCGGCTCACTCTGACGAATGAGACAGTAAAGGGCAGGGAAAAAAAACTATCGAGGCCAATAAGACTTAATTAATCCATCAAACACCCGTAAACTATAATGACTTTTTCTTGTTTGTCCACAGAGGCAGGCATCCTTTAATGATCATGCCTAGCCAATGACAGCTTATCATCACTAAGAAGAAACAATAACGTTTAATTGAATTAAATTCCATTCATGTGGCGTTCGGTTGCCACTGGCTAAAGAATCAAAAGCTACTTGTTAGCTTTGCCCTTTGTGTCATCCTCACTGACCATCAGACAAGGATGAGCTTTTTCATCTGTTGAAACCTTTTCTGAATACATCAACCGGAAGAACATCTTGACCGATCACTCCATGGTGGTCATGACTTTTTTTCCCCCCCATGACTACATCTAAATCAGAGACAGCACAGTAACTGACATTATAGAGTCTCTATTGATGCTGTAGTGAGTGTTACAATATGTCATCACACCCAATCAGGACTTATTGACAAGATGGGGGATGAATGAGATGCTGGTCAGTTCAATTGCCAGACCTGATTACAAAGAAACTTAAGGACAATTCGCTCAAACATACATTGTTGATTACAATTCCAAAATGATAGTTTGTCTTTTTTGAGACAAACTAAACCCCGATCCATTCACGGGGATCACTGCGGATATCTAACACGCTGGCTTTCTAAATGTTTCTGATATTATTTATTACTTTTTTTCATTTGGTGTTCTGCTGTCACAACAAACATAATCTATTAAGTACCAAAGGACTGCGGATGCCCTGTGAATGTGTGGGCATGTCTCAAAGGTGTCAAAGCACACAAGGTAGATTGACTGGTGATTCTAGAATGAGTAAATATCTGTGAATAAAAGAGTGAATTGAAGTGTGCATGGTTGTTTGTCATGGACTGATGGACTGATGACCTGTCCAGGGAGTAATGGCAGCTTGGATAGCCTCAATCTCAGATTGAGAGTCAGAGGGTACAGGGGAGAAGAAAAAAAAGGTGAAAGTATTAAAATGTAAAATCTGGATCCGAAACCGATTTTTATTGCACATTAAAGAAGTTGACCCAGCCCTGGGGCTGGTCCCGAAGACTTTTTCGTCCATTGTCCCAGTTCAGACTCCAGTCCACTAGGATCCATTCCTTTTTACCCTCCATCCCTGTGTGAATCCAGAGCTGTGATTGGATGCTGGCTCCTTCTCAGGAAGAAAGAGGTGCTGTGTTGAGGCCGAAACTCAGACACAAGACCAGGACCTGGACGACAGCGGAATACGTTAGTGGAAGAGAGAGACGCACTCCTCCAAAAGGATCGTTGTGCTTTTAAGAAAAAACCCGATCTTAAAGCGGAGCGGCCACCGAGACTCCGTGCTCCGCTGCAACCCTCCATGGTGCTTTTGCGTTCGGTCTCCGGCCACAGAGACCCAAAACCTGCCGCTTCTCTTTTTTTTTTTTTTTTTTTATTTTCACCCCCCTCCTCCTCCTCCCTACGGAGGCTGAAGCCGCCGTGTGGCGACGCAGCAGCCAGGCTTGTCAGAGACAGAAGTCTTTATCCAGCCCGGAGGACACGGAGCAACTCAGCTGTTACCGCTGGTAGCCGGAGCTAACAGCTGAGGCTGTCGGAAGAGAACCGACATTTCCCCCCCCACCTCCCTCCTCCCACCCCCCGCCGTGGAAAGCTCCAACTACATGGAACAAGTCAGCGGCGCGCCCGAGGTGAAGCGTTTGCGCCCAAAGTGACAGGAGCGAGCCTCCTGTTGAAACAGCGGCACGGACTTAAAGGGGGGTGAGGATTTGTTTCCGGCCAGGGCGTCTCAGGGAGCAGCAGTTTGAAAGCCCGTCTGCCTCAGGTGAGTAAGACCCGCCAATCTGTAGTTGCTCACGAGCGACGGAGAACGCGACGCATTCAGGGGCTCGTTTATTTGTTGGAAGAGCACGCGACCCCACACTTCTCTCCTAACGGTTTTCAGAAACCTCGCATTTAAATGTCCGTTTCAGGCCTCCGTGTACATAAGCACGAGTGGCCGGTAAACGCCGCGGATTTACACTCGAGGAATAACGGTCGTTGAATTAATCTCCCGTGACAACAGAACACAATTTGGGATTAAAAGCTCGAAGGGGTTCCGCCAGCTGTCCCCGAGTTCTTTTTTTTTCTTCTTCTTCTTCTCTCTCCTCTTCCTAAAGCCTGGATGAACCCTCGCAGTCTGTCTCAGGGTGTTATTTAAGGAGTCTGTCCCTGTTTATGTCGCGGATGCATCGACCGCTATGCTGAACCCACCACACCGAGTGGTTAGACTTCAATAAGAGGACGTTTTTTTTGGTTGTTTTTGAATGTGTTTTTACGTCTCTACGGATGATTTTCAATCACTCTTGTTGTGCTTTGCCAGTTGTGTGTGCTTTCTGATCGAAAAAGGCAGGCACACACTCTGTTATAACAGACTGTCAATACACCGGTCACACAAACAAAATTACCCATTTTAAGCAACATTTGATAGCCTACTGTAATGGGGGAAAAACCCTGTGAGGCTTAAAATAAAAAAGAATAAATACATTTTCTCTACAGATATCCAAATATCTATATCGCCTTGTTTTGTATTTTTTCCAAAAACATATTAAGCTTTTAGCCACAGATGCCCCTCCATCATCACTGTGATCATGATCAGATGTCAGCCCAGTTAACTGAAATGTTCTAAATCCCTTAACAAGACATTTGACCGAAGTTTAATCTATCTTCAGATATTTTTTCTCTCGTCTTGTTTTATGATGAGCCATAACATGAGGGTCGGAATATCGGATTCACCAGATAATGTAGAAAAATGGAAAATTAAGTGCACGGTGGACCCGATGACTTCCTGGATCCGACAGCTTTGACAGGAGAAAAGCCTCCTTGTCATTCAAACTTCATTGTTTTTGCCATCAAACTGTTACAGGTCTGTCATAACTGTCACTTTAGCACTACATTGTTTTCAGTCTAGAAAACAGCCGGATGGAAAGTGACCGAGACGTGGCTTAAAGAGCATTAGCTTTTATATCTTCCCATCTGATTGCGCGTGAGCACATTTTGAATTTGGTTGAACAGACATCTCTCCACAGCCTCAGTGTTGGGTGTCATTATGCCAAAGGAAACATTTCTCATTGAAATCAGAGCTGTTTTTACATGGTTGTGCATCATCACAGTCCCAACACAAATGACAACGGCATAAGAGTTCTGAAAAGTCTTCCATAAGGTCAAAATCCAAATGAGGACACAGCCATACGTCACGGTATCACAAAGATAAAATTGACGAGTCAAGTAAAATCTGAATTTATTTAATTAGATATCTTTGAATGAGATAGAGTCTTTCCTTTTCCGCTGTTGTGAATGAAAGCCCCCGAAAATGAGGATATTTCCAAGAATATCTTTGCCAGCGTGTACGTTCTGTTTGTTGAGTCTTTGTGTTGGCAAACCACCATCAGCCTAAGCGAAGGAGTGGTTAATTAGAGATTTACAAATACTTCTGAACCTCAAAAAGGTTCATAGCTCCATGATAGACTGTGAGGACTAGCATAATCCAGCACAGTCATGATATAAGCTACCATAAGCTTTGAATGAGAGAGTTCTGAAAAAAAAAAAGATACAAGTCGACACAAGTTTTGTAAGCAGTCGGCTGAACTTGGAGGAACGATATCGGTTTGAGACTCGTTCAAGCAGGCGACTGTAGCCAAAGCTTTTGATTTATCGTTTGATGTAAATGTCACTCTATCGGACGCTGTTATTTGTCAGAAAAATGTAAGGCAGTGTAAAGATTGCAGTATACATCAGCTTTTTAAGTCTGCTTAGAGCCCGTTTTTTTGTTTTATTAGCAGTCTAACAGTCCAGGATTATTTGCCATAAATGGTGACTGTTCCTCGCCCGGTCTGTGTAATATTATGTTATTAGTAAGCCTCTACTATAACGGTGCCATAAAAATGAGAGGAGACGGACATTTAGATTAATGGTTCAGAAATACGGGTATCCTAGAGGCATCATCACCAATAAAAGACAATGAAATGCATTGAAACATCTGTGGCCGAGGTGACTTGTATGTCTTTTGTATTCATGTGCCTCTTTGGAATATGAGATAAAGAGGGTACTATCAGTGCCCTTCAGTTGGTACTTCACTGGGGATGTTAGATTTCACAAGGCAGCATTAATAGAGGCATAGTTTAGATATTCTGCACGTCTCAATATACCGCAAAGCCCGTGTAGAGTCCGAACAGTGAATTCACATCCTTTGGATTTTGATACCAACTAGTCCGTCATCTTTAGGGAATCAGAAGTCGGTCGGTGTTTTTCTGCCTCGGATATTTAGTGTTACGCCTCTTTGATCTTTATTAATGAGAAGAAGAGGCTGACTCTCAAGGGGATGTGTGGTGGAACAGCAAACAAACCTGTTGTGGCCGATGCTTCATTGATTTGCTTGTTTCAGGCCCGGTGGCATTAAGCAGTCGCATTTCAGGTGATGCGCTCATTACGCCGTGATCACTGGAATGGGTCCAGAAGCTAACGCTCGCTCTGGAGAAAGAGTTGGAAGTTCAGAAGCTCCATGACGGAGAGGTCAGGGTTTGAAACTTTGACTACCACAGACGGACAGACAGCAGGTCTTTTTTCTTTCCTTTAGATTTTGGCTTCTTAAGGGGGAATTAATCCACGGCTGTTAATCAGGGATAATCCTCTCACAATGCATATGTTGTCTTTTTGCACAGGACTGGTCCATTACTTCTTCTCTAAGGAAATGATCATAAACGAAATTTTTTACTAGTTTATGGACAGGGTATCCATCAGCCATTTTAGCATCTCAAAAAACTCCATTAAAGACATCAAAGACCACAAAAATGGAAATTTCACACTAACATTGTTGTGCAGACGGAAGCAAAATATTGTTCCTGTGCATATTTAGGCTGGTGCACCCTTTTTAACCCGATTTCACCTGACTGGTTTCAGTTACTTGGCACGCACTACAGCTGCTATATTAGAATCATGGAACATATCCAGACACCACCTTGTACTCCGCGGTGGAAGTAATTAATTTCACTTAGTGTTGTTATACAAATTAAATATGACTAGTCCGGCGAGAGGACAGTCTCGGCTGATCTGGGCTCATGTTTATCTGAGGACGCGTTCTCAGCGTGTGATGAGCAGAAACTGTGTGAGAGACCGCAAATGAAAGGGACAAAAGGTGTAATGGATGGGGCCCATGTTGGAACATTGCCTCAGCTTTTAGATAGCGGGGTGGGGGGGGGGACAACTTGCATCAGCCTTTATTAATCGGTGTTCTAAAGCGCTATAGAGGAAACATTGTGATTCACACCATAACAAGTTGTTCTGTGACCAACAGGAGCATATTATGCCTCACTAAATGCATTTGCTGTATTTTAGTTTGTTGTTAATTGAGTTAAACTTGACAGAATCGCTGTAGAAGATTAATGAACCCCTACTGTACTGGTTTTGGCAGTGAGGACTGTCTGTGTGTGTGTTTGTGTGTGTGTTTGTGTGCGTGGGTGTGAATAACCAATAATTAGTTGCATGTTCAGACTTCATAGTGTGCGGCGACAGAGAGCGCATTGATTGTTGGTTTCAGCATCAGAGTGTGCTGTGATAGTTTGGCTAAATCATTATTTTCTGTCCAGATCCAGGACCCATTCAGTCGGCCCTCAACTTGTTGAGTTAATGCAGTTTGACACAAAGAGCCTGTTTGACAAAAATCATCTGTCCTTGTATCCAGAGTGCTTTTGGAGGGGGGAGGTTTTTTGCTGCTAGGGATCGCCACAGCACTAAAGACGGAGCGTGCATTGCCTCCAGTAGTCTTGAATTGTCTCTGGAGCGAGAGTGAAGTTGTAGAGTGCTTATAGAAGCCTGGAATGATGAACTACGAATGAAAGAGCAAACACAAAGATGTATCTGGATGCGGCATTGTTGTCGTCAGTTTGCTTTGGCTCTTAGATATCAACCCCTTCGAGCTCCACGCATAATAACGAAATAAAAAAGAATCCCATGCAAAAAAGACCTCACACATGAATGCGGCATTCAGATATCAGACTCAAGGTTTGCAAATGAATATGCATTTTCATAGTGGCAATGACCTTTCTTCTTGTATTCTGTGCATCTCAGTGATCCTATTAAGATGTCAAAATATGTTTATGGCACCCCCTCTTTTTTATAAATGCTCTGCGAAACCTTTTTTTTAAAGAATTCTTGACCTTGTTCAACACTTTTAGTGCTAACTGTATCTGTGTTGCCTGTGCACATATAGAAAAAATAAGGACATTAAAGTACCTACATGTAATCAAAATCAAGATTTCTTCATGGTTGTTGTGACATCACTTGTTGCTGGCTGAAAGAAAAGAGCCCTTTCTCATTGGGAACACATTGTACAAGGTTCCAGGTAGCATCAATCAATGGTTTGGTTTTTATTACAAATAAATCGGTGCAAACTGTCCTATTTCTCATGCAAAATGGATAACTTCCAACTGCCGACTAGATTTGACAGTGTAGAAAAGGTATTACCCTCTTTTTGTTTGTATTAGTGTCAAAAGAGCTAAATTCTGCCAAATGAGGATTATCTGTTAAACTTGGGTTTCTACTGACAGACACTCCAGATGTGCCTCGCAACAGATTGGTGTCTCACTGTGTAAGGCCTCATGAACACCATACTAATCACTGCAAAAAAGGATATTTTGTTGTTTGAGTTTTTTTTAATCGCATCTGGTGTGTTCCCCGTAGCACACCTGTTTTCCTCTCTAGAGATGCCAAACTTTGATGAAATTTGATAACCTCCGAATGTGACTAGACCCAGCATGACTGCTCAGTCATCTTATGGTTTGATTGATTTTCAGGTTTTTTGTTATGAAAATGTTTCAATTATTTAAATTGCAATGCCATTATTTTGAATACTATTTGTACAAATTCATGATGCTGCATCACACCTACAGGAGGCCTAACAGGTGGCAGTTTCTTAAGTAAAAAATGTCTTCTTGGAACAGAAAATGTGTTAGAGATTTTTCAGGCAAATATACACGTGTGTTTTTTAAAACCTATAAATATTTGAAGTTCGTTGCTATTTTGAAGTGGAATCGAGACTGAGCACAATGGTAGGTCTGTATGGTTAAAGGGTAATGGTTTTTCTTAGTACTTAAGTACTTAGTCAACTCTACCTGGTTTAGATCTTGGGTACCACCTCAATTCAGCCGAGGTTGTTACACCAACTTAGAATTTCTATGATGTAATATCCATGCAACAAATAAAATCAATGGAATATATTGCAACAGTGATATAGTTGCACCTCGTCTCTGCTTCATTGTTTTGGGTGTAGGGATTTCTCTTGTTTACAATTGTACAATTGCAGACACAATACTATTGGGAGATCACCGGTTTACCGCATTTTTAAAAACACTGGGGTTCTTGTGAGGGAGTTGCTACCAAAACTCTTCCAGTGACATCATCATTAGCCAGGTGGAGATGCCCTAGCTAATGATGATGGCGATGTATGACTGCAAATAAATGTGTTTATCGCTTTTTCAGCTTGGCTTGGCTTGCGTGGAATCGCAGTCGAGTAGGTGTTAAATGTGTAACTGCTACAAGGTTTTAGCACCTAATCAAAAACACATGATCTCTAGTCTATTCAGGTCGAGTTGTGTCAAGTAGGCACTACTGGAAAATGGCTAAAAGAGATTCTTTACTTTTGTACTTGAAGTTCCTTCTCCACCCCAATTACATGTTTGAAACTAACCCTTAAGTTTGTGTTCGATCATTGGAAGTTCAACATCCATCCATCCATGATCGGTACCCACTTATTTTAAGGTAGCGATGGGTCTGTAGCTCATCCCAGGTCTCATTGGGAAAGAGGTGGGGTAACATTGGATTTGACTCCAGTCCGTCACATTCACAGCCATTCCTTCAATTGATTTCGACTCACATGTCAAGTGGAGGCTGTGGAATACCAAAAGAGAACCCATACATTCATAGGGGAATCATGCAAACACCCCACAGAAAGAACTTGAGCTGGGATTCGAAATTGTCAGGTAATAGTCAGGTGTTAAACACTATGCCAGAACAGTTTGCATTTTATATCCTAAATCTTTTATTTGATGCATGTAAAACATTTTTTATGACATCTAATCAGCTGAAAGGTTAGCCAGCTCAGTTTCTCAACTAAGATATTCAATGTGCATACTCTGGAAATTAGACATCCAACACTGATGATTCCTTTGTTGAGGATTAAACTGGACATAGTTTACTCCAAGAATGTATTCATAAGTACACTGTGCATGCAAAATGACAGTAAAGTTCTCCAAGTCTAAGTTTTTTTTTATTATAACTGGTGAGATCTACAAACAATACTTCTGGACTCTTCTGCCAACACTTTTTCATCTCTTCATTCCATGTTAGATTCCAGAACCTGCATGTACTTAGTAAAAAAAGACATGGGAAAAGAACATTCCAGACCAAGCCCAAACCTACAAGTTTTTTACAAATCACAAGAGATTTTTGGTGGTATATTTGTATCTGTGTCTGTCTCACCTCACTGACTATAATATTTCAAGCCTTTATTTCTTGTAATTTTTATTATTGTGGATAAAGAAAACCCTTAACAAATCCTACACATGGGCTGTTGTTTTCCTTGTATCAAGCCACCCCTTAACCATATGCAACCTATAAATATCTTACTTGTGCTAAAGAGTGGTGATGGCCCAGTGTGTTTAAAGAAAAAAAAAGTGTCAAACCAACAATACAAATTCTGAAACACTTTTACAACTTTGTGGACTGAAAAGACAAAAATGTACATTTTTTGAAGTTGTGTGTTTCCTTACATCTGCGTAAAAAGTAACAGCATTTCAGAAAAAGAGCATCATACCAACATATCTGGAATACAAGTGATAAATCGAACCCTGAATTCTGCTATACCAAAAAATCCTGAAGAGACATGGCAATTTGTCCGTAACCTCGAGCTAAAGCTAATTCTGGTTCTGCAGCAGGAAAACGATCCAAAGCACACTAGCAAGTCTACGTCTGAATGGTTAAAGAAATACAAAACGAAGACACTGAAGCATTGAGATGCTGTGGCATGACATTAAATGGCCATTTCATGCTCAAAAACCCTCTAATGTGGCCAAATTACAATAACTTTGTAAAGATGAGTGGGCCAGACTTTATCCACAGTGCTATAAAACACTCGTTGCAAGTTAGTGTTAAATGTTTGATGCTTTTGGAGGCTGCTAATGCTGGTCTAACCTGTTATTAGGCTTAGGGGGCAAACCCTTTTTCACACTACTGTTGCTGTACAAAGAGGTAGATTGGTACACTTACCAAATTGTGCAGTACATCCATCAATGGACCAACAGATAAAACAATGGATCAGGGCCTATCTCATTGTGGTTTGTAATCTTAATTAATTTGAAATCAAACAATCATATAATTAAACGGATACATTTTATGACTATTAAAAACTGAGAAGCACTAGCATATTTTTATTTGATGATGCAGTTTCTGTTCTGACAACCAGCTGTTATGGAACACAGATTGTGTTCTCTGGGAAAGTAAACATGATTTTTTTCCTAAAGTTGACAAGTTGCTGTATTGCATCTAGGCCTCAAGTGTAACACCGACCGTTCAATAAGAATAAACTTGGAAAAAAGTGATGTTTTCTTTTGTTTCACAAAACCCTGCCATCACATGTTTTTGTGATGTGATTGTGGATTGGAGCTGGGCTGTCCAAACCCAGACTTATAATGTGGATCTTGCTTTATCAGGTATTTCTTTGTCTGGGAAGAGGAACCCTGTGTAAACTCTTATAACTCAATGTGTAAATTGAGTTATGAGACTTGTGTTGTTGCCTATCTTGTGAAAAGGTTGTGGAATCTATGTCCTGTGTTTGAGTGGTGTCCTCCATTCTGAGCCTTCAAAACACTGGTGACACCATTTCTGTTTTTAGTCCCATGCCCTACTTTTTATTTCCCCCCGTGGTATGCATATTGAAGTGGGATAAAGGATACTGCTCAAACTTGAGTGACAATTTGAATATGTTTATGAGTACTTACAAATGACCGAATTCACAAACATGACCATTTCAGATTATCTTTGCTGCAGGTTAGCAGTGATATAGTATGATATCGTATATAAATATAGTTCATTTAAAACTTTGCTTTGTCAATCGACTTTGATCCTTGACTCACTATTCCATGTCCAAGTTTGTTTTGTTTTTCCACGATGTGCTTTGGCTGATAAATCCATCAGATTGTTAAAGTAACATAAGTCACATTGCCAACTCTTCCACTTAACTTGCCTGTCATGTTGTCTCCAAGGAAAATGGATTGATGGGTGTTTCCCGATCTTTCATGGTTCACAGCCAAAAAACCTCTTCTCTTTCCAAAAAAATACCCCAAACGTGTACATTTTCTTTGTTTTTTCTCACTAGAAATAAGACATTTTAATCAGAATTCTGGGCTAAATTAAAAATGCAATTTAACAAAAACATCATCGCACCAGAGAATAATGAAATACAGCCTGTTCATCATGTCACGGAAATCACGCCAGTCAAACCGAGCTTTACGCCGTGAAGTTATGTTTCCATTGCTTGTCCCAAGTCTGTTCTGCACAGGCGATTTTAGACCCAAAACGCATTAGAAAAATTGTTAATCTAAAAGCTATTAATAGCCTATCAATAAAATTAGTTTCACTCGTATTAGGTCTGAGACTCGGAGGACTCCCACGTCAGGCTGTTATGAGCTTTGTGCAGTTTTTCTAACTCCGTTTTCTGATTTCAGTCCTCTTTTGCAGCATCTCAATGATTCCGGTATTCTTCACGCCTCCCCGGTTCGTACAACCTGCCGGTCTTACAAATGAAGCGTCAGCTTTGTCACGTTCGTTTCATTTTGCCAGGGAAAATCGTGACGTGATGCTTAAAATACTCCACTTCGTGTGAGTTTAGTGCCCTTTGGGAAATGTGCAGCTATCAAAGAAAGACCAGAATCGCTATCTTCTGTTATCTCCGTGTTTTTAAGTTTTTAAAGTTCTGTCACACAGGGAACACAGAGAAAGCCTAGCTTTGTTGAACTTGCCTCATATTTAAAAAAAAAAAAAAGATAACGATTATCAAACTAATCATTTTCTGCGATACACATCGACCCTTTCATTGATTTCTCATTCTGGGTTATGTCAGCATCAGCAGTATAAAACTGACATCAGAAATTATAAATAAATATTCACATCATGAAACGCCGTCAATAGCCTTCGGTTCGTCAAATAGTAATACAATACCCAACTCTGTAGGTAAGACTCCTGATGACGATTGAATTTGGTGGACCAGTTTATAGAGATAGATTTGTGAAACTGATTGCTCCGACTTGCTCATCGATCAAGCCTGTACGCTCGCAGCCCTCTGTTTGTGCAGGCTGAATTCTTAGACCTCAGCTGGATGTTGGCCGAACGGCCACGCTACTGTACTTTTTTTGGGCCGTGTGACGATTGATATTGGCAGATGCAAAATAACAGCTTCTTTATTTTTCTTAATTGCAAATGTGATCAACAAAAAAGTGGAAAAAGTATCTAGTCAACCAGCTTTGTTAAATTGAGATAAAAAGAAAACAGAATCCTTTTGCTGATGTGAAAACAAAATCTTACATTTGCAGAACAGCTTGCTATTATGTTATTTATTTAAACTTTGGAATAGAAAAATGGAAGAAAAAAATGACAAGTTTGGAACAGAATGCTTTACATTTGAGCCACTACTCGTAATGAATGTATTTAGGTAAACAAATATAAACCGTTGCTTTTATGTATTATTATATGATGCTTTTATATTTAGATTTTTTATATATATTTTTTCATTTCTGTCAAAGTTATTGCAATTAGGGAAAGATTTCCCCAAACATTAAGATCTCAAATAATAATTTTAAAAAAGGCAGGAAAAGTCCTGTCTATATATGGAAATCAAGTGCTGATTCCAACTTTCCAAAGCAAAAGAAATTAACTTTATCTCACACAGTGGATAACAGATTAAACATTTATGATGTTGCAGTAACAAAAGAGGAGTCAAACATCACCAGTTTTGCCAGGTTGGAAATTACATTAATGGTACCTGAGAGCTCGGATGACACAGCGGTTATAACAATTTTTATTTTATTATATATTCTATTTGTTTTTTGTTGTTGTTGTTACAGTTAACTAGGAGTCTAGAAATGCTCTGAGTAATTCCTGAGTTGATATGCTGAGATCTGTTTGGCCTTGTGATAGAAGAAATAGAAATATGCTAATAAGAACCGATTAAACTAAGTAATAGATTACTCTATATGTCTGAGGCAAATGTTTTGATTTGATAGAAAAGTGAAGGATTGAGGGGTTAAGCCATTATGTCATAAAGTTCGTATAAAAGTCTATTGTTGTCTTTCTCAAAAGTATAAGATCCACTTATAAGAGGTTGGGTTTTTCATGTCTTATATGAAAATAAGATATTCAAAAAGCAATTATCTTTAATTGTTAAGTTGCTTTTATGCATTCTAAATGCTGTGGCACTGATAATACCAATTGTTTAAGTAAACTCTTAGAAATTCCCCTCACAATCTATAGCAGCTCTTAAATGGAGATAAAGACAACCAACAATATAGGGCAAATTACACTGTTATTGATTGAAAAGATTATAAAGAGTGGGTTTCAAAACACTAAATTTACACTTTTAAACAATGTAATATATAATCTGTTGTTTATTTAAGGTTGGATTCACATCATTTTAAGCCCTGATAACGTCAGGGGAAAAACTGTAAGTGTTAAATATACCTTCAATGAAAGTCTAAATGTCATAATTTGGTCTTGAGGAATAGTCTCGCGCGGCAAGAAGTAAATATCAGCCCCAAGGAATTATGAGAAAAAAAATTTCAATGAAGATGAATGTTTCTGTGGCATGTTTTTATTTTTTGGGGGGCTCCAGCTCTCGGAGCTGCTTATGATTAATTGCATCGTCTTGGCGACTTGAAAAACCCTCCCATCCTCCACCTAAGTAGCAGTTCATCTCGAGGCTGCTTCTGTATTTGCATGAGTCATAAGATTGTGACCACCTACCTAACTCTCGCTCCGTGCCGCCAAAAGCAGTGACGCCCTGGACTGTCCTTCGCATTGTCCTTTACTGTCCAGTGTCTCTTGACTAAAAGTTATAGAATGGCCACCAACAGCAAAGATCAAGGTATTATGACTGATAGTCCTTGAACCCATCAAGACAGGAGGCACCTTTTTGCATCTTTTCCATTAGTACCCACTAATATAGCAACTGAACTCACATTTTCCATTGGCAAGTAGCACCTGGTACAAAATTGATACTTTTCTTTGTTCCAAAAATAGCTTAGGAAGCCCAGAATATGACGACTGCAGGCTGCAGGCTATCGATTGGCCGGGTGAGTATCGTCTTTGGATGACTTACAAAAGTGAGTCATCCGGAGATACCCTCCTATTTTTCAAAACGTGGCCCCCAGCAAGCATTCGAGTTTGCTATTTGGATGATTGTCAACGGGATGCGCAGTGGCAGTGTAGGTTCTGTGTATTTTCTCAGTTCAATTCTTGCTTTAACCAACCAAGATAGAGGTTGTTGCAGGAAAATGATGTACTGTGAGAAGTTGCTTACCTTGCCTGTCACTGGGGATGTGACAAATTGGTGTGAATGATTAATGTTGCTTGGTAGCCGTGATAAAGGAGGCATTCCTGAAACTAAATCTAATAGACTTGAGACATATGAGCAGTGGACTGCAATGGGACGGAAAAGACAAAAAGTTCTGTAATAAACAAGTAACTACGTGGCCCAGTCAATGTTTATTTCATTTTCAACTCCAATACAGAGCGGATTTACTTTGCTGTCTTTTGGCCCTTTTCCATTGGTACCTATTCACCTTTACTCGACTTGGCTCGGTTTAAGTCAGGGGTCGACAACCTGCCTCTCCAGAGCCCTAAACTCTAAACCCTAAAGCTTTGGAAAATAATGTTTAGATAGATAGATAGATAAGAGCTTTATTGATCTCACAGTGGAGAAATTCACTGGTCACACATCGGTTAGCATTTAAAAGGAGGAAAAGGTGCATAAAGTACAGCAAAAGCAAGCAAATATACAAGGAAGCAACACAGCGTAGAGATTTGGGTGATTAAAAATATATACAATCATTGATGGCTCAAACATAGTACACATATTACACAGGTCAATAAATAAATATAACACAATTGCACAGCAGCTGTTAAAGTGCAGAGTTGTACAGTCTGGTAGCAGCAGGGATGAAAGACCTGCGGTATCGCTCTTTTTTGCACACAGGGTGTCTGAGTCTTTTACTAAAAGAGCTGCTCAGCTCCTCTACAGTCCGATGCAAGGGGTGAGAGGTGTTGTCCATGATGTTTCTCAGTTTGGACAACACTCTCCTCTCAGCCACTTCCTCCACTGAGTCCAGAGGGCAGCCCAGGACAGAAGTGGCCTTCCTCACCAGCTTATTCAGCCTCTTCCTGTCCCGCTCTGTGCTGCCAGGGGCCCAGCAGACGACAGCGTAGAGGAGGGCTGAGGCCACTATAGAGTCGTAAAAGCTTTGAAGGAGGGGCCTGCTGACTCCAAAGGCCCTCAGCCTCTGGCCCTTTTTATACAGGGCGTCGGTGTTGTGAGTCCAGTCCAGTTTGTTGTTCACGTGAACACCCAGGTATTTGAAACTTTGTACAGTTTCTATGTCCTGCCCCTGGATGTTCACTGGGGGGTGGAGTGCTGGTCTTCTCCTAAAGTCGATCACCATCTCTTTGGTCTTATTGGTGTTCAGACACAGATGGTTTTTCGAACACCAATTCACAAAGTCCATGATGACCGACCGGTACTCCAGCTCGTTCCCCTCAGACACACAGCCCACAATCGCCGAGTCATCGGAGAACTTCTGGAGGTGACAGCTGTCCGTGTTGTAGGTGAAGTCTGAGGTGTAGATGGTAAACAGAAACGGATACAGGACTGTGCCCTGGGGGGCCCCTGTACTGCAGAGTACCACCTCTGACTGGCAGCCATGCAGCCGCACGTGCTGAGGACGGTCAGTGAGGTAGTCAATGGTCCAGTCAACCAGATGTTTGTCTACCCCAGCGTCCTCCAGCTTCCCCCTCAGCAGCACCGGTCTGATGGTGTTGAAAGCGCTTGAGAAGTCAAAGAACATGACTCTCACAGCGCTCCCGGTGGTCTCCAGGTGGGTGAGCGCTCGCTGCAGCAGGTAGATGATGGCATCCTCTACTCCGATGTTGGGCCGGTAGGCAAACTGCAGCGGGTCCAAGGTGGTGCTCACCACGGTGCGAAGGTGGGCAATTACAATAAACAATTTTCGTACAATTTTTATCATCAGTATTTAAACAGTCCTGCAATTTTTTGAGCATAGTGATCTTGTAGCATTAAAATAAGATTTAAACACTTTTTATTGATATATTTTTTTGCATAAAATATGCATTACAAGCCGAAACTTCAGGTAGTTGGAGTTGGAGCTTAGTGCTGAGGATATTCTTTTATTCTCTTTTTATTTATCATGTAAATTGGTAATTGCTGTGTACACGTGTGTGTGTAATTTATGTATACAGCGCATAAAGGATAAAGGTATTTAAATATATATCATCTTTCTCATAGAGGTAAACAATAAGCGCCTCCCTGCGTATTTTTTTTGTTTTTTTGTGAGAAATGGCTTTTTGACTGATAAGTGTTATCGACCCCTGCTTTAAGTGGTTTGCCATTAGAATTAAAGTTATAACAGCAAAACGGCTAGAATGTCCCTCAATGCCATTTGTACGTGATAGAAGCACAATAATGAAGGACATTACGGTAACGACATATCAGACCTTGTCATCGGACCACGGTGTTCATTCAAGTGTAGTCATTTACAATGTTGATGACCATAGAAATAATTAAATCGCACTCTTTATTTTTTTGTTGCTGCATTTTTAAAATTGGTGGTGTACTCCTGAAGGGCCATATAGAGATTCTCTGGCCACTCAGTGGCCATCGGTCCATCGTCGGCCAGCCGACATGGGAAACCCAGCCAAGTTGGTTCTAAAACTGTCATGTGTAAGGAGTTGCAAGCAACAATTGAAATACAAAAAGAAAAGGGAGTAGAAAACGGAATTGAAATACAGAAAAAGTAGAATTGAGCAATGTCCTGCTGTGTAGCTTTTGTTACTCTATTGAGACTGTTCTGGGAGACCAAAATTGGTATTTTTCAAGCGGCTTTTCAAACCTTCATTCTCAAAACACTGTGTCCATAGAGGAAATGAACATTAAGAAAATAAAAATCTCTGTCCAAGTGGTACACACTTACCTTTGTATTTCAAATTACGTTTCCTGACAATCTGACCTTTTCTGTGAAATAGTTTGCTACGCAGCATCTTTTCTTATGAATTCAACGTTCGTTTGTTTTTTTATAATTAGTAACCTTCATATTCCAGTCTGACATGCATTGTGCCCTAAAGATATTTTAGGTAAATGGACAATTGGGGGACAAAAGAAGTGGTAGGCCTGAAACGCTGGATGTAGACTGTAGATTAAAATTTAAAATGTTCATTTTGAATAATCAAATACTGAAATAGGAGGTTTTAATTTAATTCAATTGCACATTTCTCACTTCTCCAAATGATGGCAAACCAGTAATCTTGACTCACAAATGCCAGCCTGGGGTGGTGGCAGTAATTAGTTTGCACGAAAGCCCCAAAAAGGGATGTCAGTGCCCGAGAAAGTGATGGAAGACGAAATATATGTTGTCAGATTTTTGTCAAATGTCTGGATTCAGTTTTTTTCATAATGTCCCATCGCTAGCCTCGACAGTTTTTTCTTCCAGTGTTCGCCCACGCCTCATCCGAAACTGTCTCCATGGAGGGGATACTGTTATTCTTTTAAGCAATGCTTAATGGAAATGGAAAAAGAACAAATACAGAACTCAAAGTCTGTAGTAATAAGTATTATGGAACATGAAATGTTCTAAACGGGTGTGGATCACTGACCGCAAAATGGATCAAAAGGAGGCCTCTACGTTTCTGTTCCTGGAAACATGAAAAGAAGTTGGCTAAGGCTAAAGACCTTTGCCACTTACCATCAATAGTTTATTGTATTTTCTACATATTGTATATGACAAATGTAAAGACGCAAAAGAATTCCAATTCAAAACCTCTCTTACTATAGATTTAGATTAAGATAGATAATAGCTTTTAGAGTCAGCAAGAAAGCTTTGCAAGGAAGATTTCTATTCACATCATTTTGTATTGCCATTTCCTCATGCAGAGCTAGAGTTTTGTGGGAATTCAGCTCGAGCTCAGGCTTCAGAGACAGGTTTGTGTGCTGTGTGCCATTGAGGGGAACATTCAAGGTGTCTCCTCTTATTGGGTTTGAGGAAATATGAAATCTTATTACAGCATCAGGAACAGCTCGAAGGTAAGGCGCCTTCGACACACTAAGCTGATTTGCATGAAAAGCAGCCGGCGCCATCTCCACACACACCTTGTTGCCGAGAATTTGTGGGGGCTCACCTCTAAATGCCTCTTTGTGCCTGTAAAGATCAATTACTTACATACTGTATGGCCTGTCTTTACACAGTAGCGCACACATCCCTTACCGCATAAACAGAATGCTAATGAATACAGATAGCAAAATTAAACGAATGGGACCTCCTTTGGCTCTGTCAACAGTTTTTTTTTTCTCTTGTCAGGTGGGACTGCGGTAATCTTTTAGCATTTGTTACACTCCCCACCTGTAAAGATAATCTGGATAGTTTTGACCAGTAAAGACTTGATGGTTTAGCAACGTGAACATCAGAGATGTATAAAGTACTGGAGTAGAGGAGTGGAGTAGAAGTAAAAAGTACTATTCTTTCTACACCATACTTAAGTGGAAGTACAAAAGTACTCAATTTTTTTGTACTTCAGTATTGCAACTAGAAGTATTTAAAAAATTGCTACTCAAGTATCGAAAGTACAAGTATAAGTAAAAGTACAAGTACTATGTACAGTATATTAAAAAAGGCAGTCAAAAATTTGATAGATATTGTTTATATTATTTCAAATGTGTGAAAGGCCATACATGTGTTGACAAAAAACAGAAAACTACATCTGCATTAGCAATCAACAGCACTTCATCTACTATTATTTATTATTCCAGAGTCAGAATCCTGAGCTGAGCCTTTATGCTATCATGTAGCATAAAGCTAGCCAGCTAGGTTAGCTTTAGCTAACGTTATTATACAGCTAGCCAGCTAGGTTAGCTTTAGTTAACGTTATCATACAGCTAGCCGGCTAGGTTAGCTTTAGCTAACGTTATTATACAGCTAGCCAGCTAGGTTAGCTTTAGCTAACGTTAGCTGCTACGTCCTGAGTGAACAGGAAGAACTGAACTAGCGCTTATTTACTATCTTATACTGTATGTCATTGTATTTTTTAACTTACCTTGATATGCTTCTTCAGATTAGATGGGGAATTTTTGAAGGCCATAATTAAAAATCTTTCGGGAGGCTTTTTTTAAATAGGCCATGCTTGATCGTTCAAATCGCCCAATGAGGAGCCAGCTTCCCAAACCGGGACAGAGCTATCTATCATTATGTTTACATATCAGTAACGACTAACGATTCAGCCCGTGAAAAATCGATCGGAGTAAAAGTATTGAATTAATCGAAAATATGTAGTAAAGTAAAAGTAGGGGAAAAAATATCTACTCCAATAAAGTACAGATACTGCGTTTTGGTACTTAAGTACAGTACTTCGTTACTGAACATCTCTGGTGAACATACAAAAAAAGGAAATACATTTGTACGCCTCCTTGTTCTGTTTGGCTCTGAAAACCAAGGGAGAGCTGATGCCCCTCTCTCTACTTTGCTAGTCAGAGAACTCAATAGATTCCATAGTAGGAAAGCACAACCTACCCTTGGTGTCATCGCTTTACATTCTGCTCGTACACATAGCTTATTGTTACCCTTGATGTTAACTGTAATGTTGTCTGCATTGTTGGTCGCCTTGGACACAAGCCTCTGATAAATACATAAAAATAATATTAATAGCAATAGAGGGGATTTCTTACAGGAGATTATGATAACAAAATATAGTTATTTTACCCTGTTTTTTTTCTTATGAATTAACTGCTAAAGAATGTCTGTTTGTTCTGTATACATTCAAATCTGTCTGAGTCTATTTCAGCTAAACGGGGTTAAAAATATCATATAACTTTATGTCTTTTGCAGTCTTGACTTTAAATACTGTTAACATTAGAAAGAAAATCGAAAGCCGTGTTCTTTTTCTGGCTTTATTAACTTACAGAATGGTAATGCATCAATTTCATGGATGGAGGCATCAGTGTCTCTGTTGGATAACTTTCATGTTGTGGCGGAAGGTGTCTCGGAAATGTGACGACTGCGAGAGAGATGTTGGTTGGTTTAACATCTTTTTTTGTAGATGTGTGACAACAAATCAAACGAACCGTTGGGATAACGATTTGCTTTCCATTGCCATAACAATCCAACAAATATCTCGATGAGTTTATGCATCATAAAGAGTCTTGGTGTTGTTTTTTTGTGTGTGGATTATTAGAGTAAATTTGCAGTTGCTTTTATACAGCAGGACAATTTCCCAAATAACAGACGTATCGAGGCTCCCTTTATCTGATCTGGTTTCCACCACAGGAATCAACAGCTAAGCAATTGTCTGAGCATATTTTTTTTCTTCTCAATTCAAATGATCAAGAGGGAGTACTTTTCAGATTGCCTAGCATTCTTGGGGGGGCAGCTTGTTGAGCTAAATCCTTTCCCCTGTAGCATTTAAGCCACTCGTCGTGTAACAAAAGCGGTATTCTGCTGGGAAACCTACATCCTAGCACTCGCACGGATGCTGTTAACACAGTTTGTTGGTCGCTCAGTGCAGTGAATGCTGTAGAAGGGCGGCTGTTGCCAAGAATTTTCTTTCATCCGACGCTATTAGCACATAAAATGGTGCAGATTCTGCCGGAAATAGACAATGGACTAGCGGGGGGAAAAAAAACAATGATTCTCTCTGAGATTTTTGTCCCGTATTCATGTATTTATTGTTCAGGGTGAGTATATGCTCGGAAGATGCTAAAAGGAGCCACTGACTCTTTTTGTCTGACTCATGCTATTACACAAGGAGGTAGTTCTGTAATAGTGGGTATAGCAACATGCTGTAATTCCCTTGGCCCTGGAATAACACCGTATGATAGGATTACCTAAAAAAAAGTGTCGGTTTTTGGGGGGGGACTTTGTCACAAAAGGGATATCATCTTCCAGAAGAAGCATGTGCATATATTTACACTCACGGTGGTCCCAAAGCAGATTGAAGATCATCGCAGCATTAAGAAACATTGTTGATCCCTACCCTGAGAGGATGCTAACACAACTAAACATCTGTGGTGTGTGCACGAGCAACAAGTGAGCAACTGCTTCCACCCGCCATCTTTTCAGAAGGAAACAAATTGGCCGTGCTCGATGAATGAATTTGAACTCTCCAAGCCACTAAACAAAGATTGTGGTCCTCTCTTCATCAAGTGCTCAATCAGTAATTGTTACCAAAACAGGCCTAATTATATGCATGATAGGATTGTGATTTTACATTTAGGCTGTAACTGTAAGCCTTAGCATTAAGCTTACTGGGACTAAAATATCAAGATAAAAAAAGGCTTGAAGTTCAAAATTCAGCTTTTGGTTCTTTTGTCCTTTGTCTTTTTTTGTTTAGTTTTTTTACAATGAAATTAAAGCAATTTTGTGTACATTTTTGTTGCTTCTTTCACCTGTAAACCCTGCATAGTTTGTCCTGCCCCACCGCAGTGCGGGCCTCCGCTCCCAACAACTCAATCAGACCCCTCACCATGTTTCCCCATGGTCCCTTTCAGCCAATAAACCACAGCACTTGTAATCATCGCTCATCACTTTTAGTGTCAACATGCAGCAATTTAGTATTGAGCTGTGGATATAGAATTCCATTTTCTATTAGCTCACAGTCGAGCCATGAGGGAAAGGCTATGCCTATGATATCGCGAGCAATGACTGTGAATATCTCATGACTTTTTTGTACCAGGCCAGAGAAGATGGATGGGACTGTTTACTCATCTGAGACTCAGATTATAAATGTTTTAGTCGTGCGGAGATTTGGGACCGTTACGGTACAAATCATCCATCCATCCATCCATTTTCGATACCGCTTATTCCCACTGCAAATAATGTTTGACCTTAGAAAAAAGACAGTTATCTCATTTAACAAGGAAATGTGCGTAATTTTCCTCCCTTGGAGATACAATGTAGTCGAAACTGAAAGGGCAGATAATATCGATTTTTTTTTTCTTCAAAAAGTGATATTATAATCTGTTTGTCCACGAATCTTATTGTAAGTGTGTGACAAAGTGTTTCATCTGTATAAATATGTGTTTATTTTGACTATATTACAATGACTTATGATTCTGATTGGCTTGTATTTGATTGTTCCAGTGTTTAAATTAGAAGGCAGGCACTTTACTACATTGTTCTCCCAATTTTATTTTTCCCTTTATTTGTATTTACTAAATGGGTCTGTTTTCCCTCAATCCAGCCCTAACCCTTTTCTGATTACAGTCGAAATTATGTATTTACGCTAAACAACGAAGGCATTTTGTTATACTTTCCTTTTATTGATACCATACTCACCAAACCGAGGGCCCCTGTGTGACCCAGGATATGGTCAGTCAGCCACAGATATCTGAGAACCGCCTTATTCCCGAGCTTATACAGACTGCTCTGACCAGATTTTCTGCATATGGTTATTATAGCGATCAGATTTGATAAGCTCACTGGGTTTAAGCAGGTCAGCAGTACAACCCAGTGGCACATGACAGCGTGGTGGTAAATCTTGAGTAGTGACGCTTATAACTGCAGCCGAAAATATCTCGGTCTGCTTTTCCCCCATTCTGACAGTTTCTCCCTGTACATCTGGCTCTGTTCGCTCTGTGCTGTAAATTATGCCTCGGATATGTTACTTAATGTCCTCTAATGTGTTCTGTGCAGCTTTTGGCTGTAATTTAGCATCCACAGGAGAGCCGCTATCATGCTGTCGGCGTGGCCACTAAACAGATTTAATTGTCAGTCCGTCAAAGGAGCGTTGTTGTGTCTGAGACGCTTGTTTAATTTAACGTCCTCGGCCCACAACGTCGGATCGAGAAAGCTCAGATGCTGAGAATTTTAAAGCAACCGTTCACAGAGTAGCGTTACTGAGTAACATTGTGCATCCCAGTTGACGTATGTGCCAGCCTTCACAGAATCATCCAAAAAGTGTTATTCTTCCTCTTTGGGAAGTCTGTGGAGAAGATAGAGTATTTACTGAGGTCTCTGTCTAACTGGACAAGTGTGGTTGTGACAGAAAAGGAAATTTTACTAAACACTGCCCTGCAAAAATGGGCAGCAATTTTCGAATTTATGATCAAATAACATGAATATATCCACAAACCTGAGTGTTTAAAGAGAAGAGGGGAACTATTCTTTTTTTTTTTTCTTCTTATGATTAAGATGTAATGATCCTTGATTTCGTTTGATTAATAGGGTTAGCCCTAACTATTTTTTAGTCGAATTTTTGCAAATGATTTTGCTATTGCGCAAACTACAAATGGTAGAAATAAGCAGAACCTAAGGGACAGCTGAGCAGCAGAAAGGAGCTTGATTGAGACAGATTGTACTTAATTTAATGGTTTTTGTCTTTATCCTCCTGCAAGTCGAACTATTAGAAATTGTTGAACATTTTTGTGTCACAAAAAAAAACTTCTTCAAACTCCATTTGCTTTAATGCAAATCTAAGCTAATTATCACACCAGTTCTCTGTCCATGAGCAGCCTGAATTTTGGATGTGAAGCGGAGTGTTTTGGAACTCCGGCTCCTTTTCTAACCCACTTCCTCTTTCTCTCATCTCTCTTTCAGTGCCATGAATCAGCCTGGACAACAGCTGCTTCCCACCTAGAGGTCCATTTGCCTCTCTTTAAATCCACCGCAGAGCAGAGGATGCTGGGGATGTGTCGCGGGCGCAGGAAGTTCCTGGCGGCGTCCGTCGCCTTGCTTTTCATCCCGGCGCTCACCTGGCTCTACCTGTCCGTTGGGAGTTTCCAAGGTAAACGCGTTGACTTTTTTTTTTTTTTTTTTTAAAGTGGCATCCGACAAATTTGCTCATCGGGGATGTGTGGCCCAGCAAAGCAGACCGATGTTTTGTGCCATCTATTTGCAAAACTCTTAACATGAAAAGAAAATCGATTCATTACACGGAGCACAATGAGATGAACTCATTACTTTGAATAAAGGAAGAAAACACCATAAAAGAGACAACAGTGATTAGAACCTGCCAATAGGCCATAAGCGGGTTATTGATTTTAATCTAGAAATAAGAACACAAATGCTTAGTTAATAGTTATAGATAATTCTAATATTCTGTTGATCATATTTGATATATCAACAATTTTAGTTTAACCCTATAATGCCAAATGTATCATATTTGATACGTACGGTTTCTGAAATGTTTTGCGTCTGACACCTTTTGCATAATTTATTGGTAAAAACTTTGCTCAAAATCCTATTGTACACAATCCGATACACCTAATAACAGGGGACAGAAAACTACACAAAAATAATCTTGACTTATCGCATAGTGATAAATTATTAATATTAAAAATGTATTTCTGTTTTTTCTTTTTACATATTTTGTTAAAAGGCCAAATAAGGAATTCAAACAAAAAAAAGTAATTTTCTGTTTTTGCTTTAGAGCCAATATTTAAATATTTAAAGCTAATATTTTTACGAAAAAAATAAAGCTTCTGAAGAATAGAACAGCCATATTGTTTGGTTCGAATCTTAGGCTTGGTAGTCATGGCCATTGGTGGTCTATGCCTGAAATAAATACTTGGCTGTTTTTCAAAAACTTTCTATCAAAGTATGCCATTTGATAGTCTATATTTATATTTAAACCCTGCTTAAATGCTTGGGCAGCAGCCAGGCGCTGGGATGGACCTTAAGCCACAGCTGTCTTTCCAATTTTAGTGTATTTACGACAGATCATATCCTCTATGTTTCCAGACTCAACCTTCTAATCTAAGTTTTCATTTCTGTACTGTAAATGTGGCCTTAAAAGAAAAATCCATGGCCTTAGTGTTAGTAGATCACTGACTGAATTACGCCCATTCATTCATTGTGCCTTATCTATTATAAGAAAGAAAACATGTGCACATATCCACATGTGCTCCGGCAAATAATCTGCAAACATTGTGTAAACGTGAGATATCTAGTGAAAATGATTAATATGGTTCTTAAAAAATGAAAAGATCACAATTATTTCAATTCATCACTATTATACGGTGGAATCGGCTCCAGTTCCCCCCTTGACCCCGGTGGGAGTAAGCGCTATAGATAATGGATGAATGAACTATCATACACAACACGGTGTTCCTACCGCTTTGGGAGCTGAACAGGAAAATAGAGTGACTGAACATGGATTTATTTTGTGAATATCTAACGTTTTTTTTTTGCCCTCTTGGCTGTTTCTAAGCTGTTGAAAATATTTAAGCTGTTTGGCTTTGATTTGAAAAGAACACTTTTCTACCAACCATTTAATGAATCATTATTTTTTACATGTATACTTTTTTGCTTCGTAACGGTCAAATTTCCCCCATACTCTTCCCAGGTATGGACAGCACATGTGAATAAAACAGTTATTGAATGATAAGACCTATTGTTTTAACTGTCACCCTCCACCACACTGTAAATCCTTAATTTGTTCTATATTCTGGAATAAAAAGGAGAAATCAGGCATAACCTGAAATCTCTATCTGACCACTTGGAGAGTGTCCAGTCTGTCTGGTAATATGATTACCCTAGTTGAGTATGTTAATACTAATCAGCACCACCGGAAGAAGTCTTCTCATCTTTTGAACAGTTTCTTTTCATTAAATACTTCAGATTCTGTCCAATTTTATTAGATTTAGAATTAGAATTTTTTTTTTTTTACTGTTTCTCATTCCTGGAAAACTATTTACTGTGTTTAGTCGAATCTAAAATGTCCATTTCATTTATCATATTTTGTGTGAATATTTTTGTTTTCTGACCTGTTCCAAAATGTTCAAACCGTCCATCTAAAGCAATTCAACATTCCATTCATGTTACTATGTGAAGACAAAAAAACTGCTGATTGGAAAAAGTATCAAAATCAAGCTTGCTCCAGAAAGTTTGCTGGAACAAATTTCCCAATGACAAAGTCACCCCCCTCCTTTCCGTCTTTGGTACAATGATGGCGTATTAATGACTTGCCGAGGCCTGTCCAAAGTCGATTACTTCCCTAAGACAATATAGTCCAGGAGTTCACGGAGCCGTTTTAATGAGTTTAGCTGTTAGGATTGAAAAGCCGCAGCGGTGCCATTATTAATTATGATTAAACTGGCAATTTTGACCGGGCGCGGGTCAGAGTCGGTGCGGTCTGCGTGTGTGAATACACTCCCCTGACGTAACGCTCGCCGAGGTCCAGAGTTCAATTATTGAATTTGACGTCAAATCCCTGCCTCGCAGGCCGCGGTTAGTGCAAGCGTGATAAGTTGTGAAAGGACCTGGCTGCAGGGAGCGTGGGCTGTAGGTGAGGTCTGAATGCGAGAGACAGGAACAATGTGCTGGCGCTGCCTCTGCCTCTCCCCCCGTGCTGCTTCTCAGTGGGACTCGGATCGGTTCGATTCATTTCACAAGGCTGCACTTGGAAACAGGGGCTGCCATACATCCACGAAAAAACACAGAGAGGAAAAAGAAAAAACGAATAAAACAAAATAGGAGATCGATGGGACTTTAAGAAAAAATTCATTCCACATACAGTATATCTGTGTGGAGGGAGCTATAGCTAAAAATAAGACCTATTTTCTAACTTCTGGAGGTCATAAAAGTGTTTTATTTCATACTTTATCTTTAGTGAGGGTGCTTACTAAAGTTTTCGAATAAAATAATTGGTTGTAATTGTCAAAATGTGTCAATTTCATGTAAGAATGGTCAGATGATCATGCCTTTTTAATTCTTTCCTGCACCTCTGGCAGGAGATTTCTGGCTCTAGGTAGTAAGATAGATACATTTCTACATATGTAGCTGTTATATTTTGTACATATATATTTGAATTGGTCTACCAATAATACACAGAGTAATACCTACATGACATCACTTTCATAGATGGGAAGGAAGAACAAGTTGGAAGATGGAAGAACATTTTTTTTATTCTTTTTTTACTATGCTCAGTTTTAGTTTGACACACATATTAGTCTTATTCTTATTTCACACACATGTAAAGTGGGGAAATTGAAGAATTAGTGTAAATTTAGGCTGAGCAAATCCGCACCGGGAACAATTGTGTTTGACACCATCCGCTGTTCGATCGCACAATTCCCGTCTCAGCATCTACTTCTCTCTCATCTTCTTTTGTTTTGAGTGGCTCTTATAAAAACGAATTACTGTAAAAGCGGAGGGTCAGTGAAAGCTTTAAAAAGATTTATTCTGTTGTTCCCGCCATGTCTCCAGAATATAAAATTGTTTCGAAAACTGAAAAAAAAAAAAAATCAAACGGAACGATTGGCAATGACTGTCACCGGGACACAAATGTCATTACGTCAAATAAAGGATCACCTTGGTTTGGCTCGGAGTTGTGTGCCGACCACAAGGCTTTACAGAAGCCTTGAGTTGTCGATGCATTATCTGATTTACACGAGCAAAAGCGATAGCTGACAACACCCACTCTCTGTGACATAACTGAGAATACAGTTACATACAGTTAGTTTAAATGGCACCGCTAAAACAAACACAGAAAAACCTAAAAGATGACCGAACATTTACAGCATTCCGGGGTAATTGTAAAGTTACAATCAACCAGGAATGCTGTTAATATTCAGTCATTTTTGTCAGTTCTCGACTCCTGTCTGACCGGGTTTTGATCTGTTTTTTGGCATCATTCTTCTTTTACAGACAGCAGGATTTCCAGCGGATCTTTTTTGATTATTCTTTGCACTCGGGGAATAATTTTGGGTCTGTTTTTGCAAAAAATATAGTAACATCTAGTGGCACAACTGGAAGGTTGCAATTAGGTGAAAGCCTGAACTTCATCATGCGCATTCAAGTGTCTTGATTTAACCCTGTAATGCCAAACGTATCATATTTGATACATAAGGTTTCTGAAATGTTTTGCGTCTGACACCTTTTGCATAATTTAATGGTAAAAACTTTGCTCAAAATCCTATTGTACACAATCAGATACACCTGATAACAGGGGGCAGAAGACTACACAAAAAATAATCTTGACTTATCCCATAGTAATAAATCATTAATATTAAAAATGTATTTATTTTTTTACATATTTTGTTAAAAGGCCAAATAAGGAATTCAAACCAAAAAAAAGTAATTTTCTGTTTTGTTTTATTCTTGGATCAGGCTTTAAAGGGTTAAGAATGGAGGCATTTATGAGGCACTATTTGATTCCCTCGCAATGGGCAGCATATGTGCCTTCGGTGTTAGTTTGGGTTTAGGTTAGTTTGGGTAATAAAGTTTCCTCTTATGTTTTTCTTCCTCTTTTTTTTTGTCCTTAATGAGTAAGGCAGCTTACGAGCATGGACCACCTGCCACTCAACAAATGACACATTAAAAAAAAGACACAGCTAATGCTAATCAAATACCACTGCTTTGTAATCTGGGAAAGAAAAATGCCACCTAGCAAACAACTCAAAGGCAAACACTGTATCTTGATTTCGCCCGTACGTCCCAGAAAGAAAGCTGAAGCACAGTGTTTTTTTTGTTTTTTTTTGTTCAACAGCTCCCAGCCTCTTATAATGAACTACAAGCGTAACTCTGCTCGCACAATTTCCAAGTACCGTTTCCTTTCCCAGGGCGGAAGGCACAGAGTTGTTCCTGTCGCGGGGGGCAGAGATCTCTATTTGGTGGTTTTACGGGTCATTGTAAGCTGACAAGACTGGGAGGATTGGATTCCTCTCCTTATGCATCATAAGTGTAAACGTGTTACTCGCTGTCTGATGTAAAGAAATTTGTGGCAGGAATTCGTGGAGAATGTGAATCGTGAGCATCGTGTTCACCCCCAGATTTCAACTCTGGTGTTGTTGATTCTACAATTAGCACATATTTGCTGTCAACAGCTGGCATCGAGGAATTGATAAGCTCAGAGGCGTGCGATTCTCATGCCCGTGAAAAGTTGGAACGAGATCTTAATTCCCATTCGTACCTGCAGCGTCTTTGAATACAAATGAACATAAATGAGTTTACTCTGCGGTGGTCTATAAATAAGGCTTATTTTCCTGAGATTCGGTGCTCTTTAAAACACAATTATCGAGGTTGTTTTTTTTTTTTTCCCCATTCTGTGTGGGACTGGAGCAGGATGAAATGCAGGAAGAGCGAGAGCAGGTGTTGTGGACGGCTGCAAGGCAGTGACTAATTCATTCATCTGCGCCGTTCATGTCCACCCATTATTCATCCACGTGTCTGTAATTGGAATAAAAGGTGGAGTCGGACCTGTTTTTTTTAAAAAACAAATCTGGTCTGGAAACCTAAAACTCTCTTTGTTCTACCTAATATTCCCAGTCTTGATGGTTTTAGCTTATCCTCCAATAGACACAAACACAACCTACAGACCTATATCTACAAAACGGTGCAGAAATTTACTTTATCTTAACATCTGTTCCTTTAACTGTGCCAAAAAAAAGCCCATACTAATCAAGGATAAAAGCTACTGCAATATTCTGACCCCTACAGTTAAAATAAGACCACTAAACAAAATTAAACACATTTTTAAAGGATGTAGAACTTTGCTGGAACATCTGTCTGTAAAGCTATTAACTCTAGATTCTTAATTTGAACAGTTTTATCTTTTGGTTGAATAAACACTTCAATCATGAGTGTTGTTTATCCAGTCTTTCTTTGTTTCTCACTATATGTCTGTACCTGTAATATATCTGAGGAGTTAAATTGGAACTCTGGGACTCTTGACACAATCATGCCATATCTATTCTAGAGATGGTTTACATCCAGGGATCATGTGGGGCCCGATGAGGCTTTCTCAGGTGTCTTTGGACCTCTTGAACCGGATAGCTAATCCAGAGTAAGGCTCAAAGCCAAATTAACCCGTTGGTTTAGACCAGATGCTTAAAATAGATGGAAGTTGACATGACACCTATACACCAATTCTGATTGAATAATCAGAATGTTACCTTGAAATTGGATAAGCTTGTTACAAAATGTTAGCAAGATGTTCAAAACATAATTGAGACTGGATATACTTGTAACTTGTTGTCGAAACAGTTTCAAACACGTTTCAAGTGAGAGTCAGATCTTAAAAACATGATCGCTTCGTCCCAAAAATACACCGCGATGACGACTACCAAAATAGTCAACCTCAAAGTCTCAGCATTGAGGATGTTTTTTAAGATTCATTCCGTCGATGCTGTAGCACCTCTCAATGATTTATTTGCAACCCTAGGTTTTCATGTACGACATCAATATTTGCTGGTTTGGCCAAATATTTCAGGGCGTCCTCAGGCCTTCATTTAATACAGTCTTTGATGCGGGGAGTCTTGGGCTTTTTTTTTTTATTATAATTAAAAACTGAGTGATGTTCAGATGCTGCTCTGCTTAGTAATGACCACTCCAGGGACGACTTATTTAAAAGGACCATAAATCAAATTAGTGTAGGGCTGAGATTTGTTTATTGTTTGATAGAAAACGAATCACTCTTGGCACCTGATAACCTAAATACAACTTTGTGTCTCCTTTCAAATTCATTAGCGTACATTCAAAAAGACATTTATATTCAACATTGTCTATAAATTCAGGAGTAGGTGTCTACATGTTTGACCCAGATATACTAAATGATACTGTATCACCTAGAGCTGTGTTGTGCCTTTTTTTTTTTACTGATGGGGAAGAAACAGGCTCATATGCCAATGGTTACAGGAGCCGAATGGCACAGTTTTCACAGTTTGAAAACAGCTTAATGGGGCGGAAGCGAAACAGGTCAAGAGGAGATACGCAACATTACACTGAAGACATAAAAATCCAAAGTGTGACTAAGGATTTTTTTGGTTTAAGTAGAAAAAATTAGATGTAAAAAGTGATTGATTAAGTGTTTATTGAGAATAAAAAAACCCTCTTTGTACCACAATGAACCTCTTCTTTTTAAGGTGGATTTATTTTGCATATTTTATATATATTGGTTTGCTTCATAGTAAACGATCTAGTAAGAAATACATCCTTCACTTGTAGAAAAGAGAGGACAAAATTACTGTGATGTTTAGAAACCAGATGTGGGATTCTTCGTATTGTGTTGAATTCATTTGGATCCCGTCATGAATCTAATCAAACTGGATCGTATTGAGCAGTCAAATCGTTGTGAAATCATAAATGAATGGTATCATATTGTGAATCGGATTGCGAATCGTACCGTAACGTTTCGGCAGGGGGCTTTACTTTGTCATATCTTGTGTTGTTTCACTGGCAGCGAATCAAATTGATGATTTTTCTGGGAATTTCGTCTGGATGAATGGGGGAAATGACTCGCAAGATTCAAATGCAGCCGAGTTTTCTACATCAAGAAGAGAAAGACTAGTTAGTCATCATTCTATTTTCTAACACTTGTATGTGAAGAATATATTCTATTATTACATACAGGGTTTAGATAACAGAAATATCCATTCATCAGTTTCAGCCAATTCCCATCAAACCTAGCACTTGTTGCAGTTTTCTCACAACTTAATTACCGTCTTTGAAGGGATCGCACACACACCACAATGCAGCGATTTGAGTCATACAGACCATGACAGTTTGAGGTCCCTGTAACTTGATTTAGCACTGGATTAACAAGCGTGGGCAAACAGCCTTTCACCTCATCCAGAAGGCTTCACCCACCAGTGCAAGGAACCTCATGGTTTTATAATTATCTGACAGGAAAACTGTGTTCGAGAAATATAAAAACATTTGATAAGTCAACAATTTACCACAGAAAAAGATATAATGTCTGAAATGTCCAAGCTTTTTTTTTTTTTTTTTTATGTTTTAGTTTCCCTAAATCCTGTGATTTGTCCTTGGGGGCATGTTTGAGTTTTAAAAAGACCCCTCAAGTTTTGAAAAGCTATTATAAAATAATTAGCGCTGGGCGATTATTACACTATAAATCTCATGATTTTTTTTCAATTAATGTCGATTAATCACATTATTATGCGCATGATTTGATAAATGATACAGCAGTGCACATGACATTTTAAGGTGCTGTTTTATGAAAAGAGGCCAATAACATTTTATGCAAATATTTGAGCAAATACAATACCTTCTACTGCAGTCTTCTTTTCGTTTTTCCAAAAAATACGAACCCAAACGGAATCAAACCCCATTATTTCAAATCATACACAAACCTTGTTTGATTTGTATTTAAAGTTATTTTCTGCTGCCAGGGCACGTTTTAAATTTAAATTGCATTTCAGACTGGAGGTTCTATCCTGATAAGAAAATTCAGCGATGCAGTGACTACAAGACGGCTTTTTTAAAAATTAATATCCAGCCCGCAATCAAGAAAAGTTTTAAGAGTAAATGTCCCTGTAGCAGTTCAGTACTTTTTCTCCATTGTGTGCTCATTATTCGTTTTCTGTCGAAAGTGAGTGGTCTTCGTATAAAGGTTGAATGGTTGAGACGTGCAAATCTGCCCACTGGGAGCCATTTGTGATCATCATCCAATTCCCTATGTGATCCAGGTGTGAAAGTATGTGGTTGTATTCATTGCCAGTGAGTTCATATGGAATTGAAATATTGATACATGTCAATATGTATGTATGTATGTATGTATGTATGTATGTATGTATGTATGTATGTATGTATGTATGTATGTATGTATGTATGTATGTATGTATGTGTGTATATATATATATATATATATATATATATATATATATATATATATATA